>CM032447.1:13700452-13887952 GCA_019049505.1 Pachyrhynchus sulphureomaculatus
ATATATATATATATATATATATATATATATAAATATATATATATATATATATATATATATATATATATATATATATATATATATATATATATATATATACAGTCGACACTCTATATAGTGAAAGACTAAAATGTTGACCGAAATTTCACTATAGAGAGTTTTTCACTATATAAAGAGAAAATCCGTATATATTGCTCTGTATGTAAAATATTCTAGGTCTTGAAAAAATTGCACTATAAAGAGTTTCATTCTAAACAGTGTCGACTGTATATATATATATATATATATATATATATATATATATATATATATATATATATATATATATATATATATGTATATATATATATATATATATATATATATATATATATATATATATATATATATATATGTATATATATATATATATATATATATATATATATATATATATATATATATATATATATATACAGTCCCTGGCCAAATTATTAGACGCACTGCAAGATTTCATGTAAAATATTAATTACCGAGTGATATTGTACCGTTTTATTATTTTAAATTGATTTGTTTTTTATTTTTATATTATCCCATCAATTACCTATTTATTTGACATAAATAAAACAGCATTAATTTAGAAAAGCATAAGTTTATTAAGTTTTAAAGAAAAGTGAAATTAATGTTAGTAAAAGTCAATATTTAGTTGAGCCACCTTTAGCCGCTATCAAAGCTTTAATTCTGCGCGGCATGCTATCAATGCAAGATTGTACTGTCTCCTGCATTTGAGGATGATGATTCCACACATGAATAATCTTTTCTAGGAGCTGGGTTTTGTTGGTAATCACATCTTTAGCCACTTCTCTTTTCATCAGCTCCCACACATTTTCAATGGGGTTCATACCCGGCCAATCCAACAGAGGGATATTTTTTTCTGCCAAAAAAGCTTTAACAGACCGAGCAGTGTAGCAGGGAGCTCCATCTTGCATGAAAGTGAATGGTTCCCCATTTGGAAACCATTCTCTGAGCTGCGGAATCAACCGATTTTGTAATACTTCTTTGTACTGATCTTGCCTCATTATTCCTTTGACGACGTACAGCCGTCCAGTGCCCTTGCCGCTGATGACTGACCAAATCATCACTTTGGTGGGATGTTTAACCGTCGGGACGACACAATCAGGATGAAGCTTTATTCTGCAAAATTTCGAATGTGCTTTCGTCACTGAAGCAGACCTGTCAAAAATAGGAAAAATATATAAACTTCCATGTTTATTTGCTTTATTTAACTGAAAATGATAATAATGTATCAATTATTGATTAAATAGCTGTATCTTCCCGATCTCCAGAAGTCCACATCTTTGTCTTGCCATTGTTTGGCCCACTTCAGGCGCTTTGCTTTCATTGCAGCTATTAACTTGGGCTTCCTGGCGGGGCGACAGGCCTTAAAATCTAATTCTTTCAATTTTCTTCGAACAGTGCGCTCAGAAGCATTTACGCTAGCATCTTGGAGTTGTGATTTTATTACCTTTGTGGTAGCAAATCTGTTTTCTACACAAATTTTCTTCAAACATCTCTCTGACCGTGGAGTGAAAATTGGTTTTCTACCGCATCTTTTCTTTCTTTTCGGGCTTAATTCCTTCCCTGACTCAATTTTCTTGTTTATGCGTCGTACACTAGCTTCAGAAACCTCCAATCTTCGTGATATTTCTCGGTTTGTAAATGTTTTCGCAATCACAAGGGCCTTCACTTCAGCTTTTTTACGTGGTGAAAGATCGCCTTTTCTACCCATAATGAAAATAGTCCAATTACTTTTTTAAAACACTGCATACAAAATAAACTAATAACTGAGTAGTATAAAACTGTTAAACAAACAATCACAGTCCATAAAGCCACAGAAACACGTCCGTACCTGACTCGATTCCGATCGCGACTGATACAGGTTTGTACTTATTTACGTTCATGTATCACTTTGTCAACACAGTGTTGCCATATGTTAAAAATAAATACAAATATGTAGTCTACAACAATTCTTTGGTCGTACAGCTGTTTTACTGCGGCGATTGTGTACTGTTTATGGTTGATCGTTCTAATTGGTTCACTGGGACGGTATCATACGCTTTGATTAGGTCTACAAACAGTAGATGGAGCTCTCTGTTCGTTGATGTATGTTTTTCGTTTAACTGAATTACATTAACTGTATTGTCTACACACGATCTACCAGCTCTAAAACCCAATTATTGTTCAGCTTCGTGGGGACTATATTCATCCTTTATTATATTTCTTAAAATTTCTCTATAGACTCGACTGAGGGTGCTCGTTACTAATATATATCTATAGTTTTGACAGTTAGTTTTATCTTCCTCTTTGTGGATTGGTATTATCCATCCTTCTTTCCAAATCTGAGGTATTTTCTTCCGATTTATATAGTTTTCGAATATGAGCTGCAGTAATATGTTAATTAATGCTGACAAAACTAAATAAGAATCAGCATGCATTTTCCAGAAAATAATATGCACCAAATAAAAATTCTATTACCTTTGTCGGCCATAAATACCATCGAATACTCAATGGCCATTCCTATTAGCATATTTGGAACAAGCCGCTTGATTTGTACTCTTTTTGTAGTCTCTAGCCTTTTTACTACATCACATAAATCAACTTGTAGTTATGTTTCTATTATTGTTGGTACTTCTGCGTGTTAAATTTAAATTAACAATTGTTAATACAGTGCTTTAAATCGTAATGTAGTGAAACCTGCATTAGCCAATTTATAGTGGTTGTTAGTGGTTGAGTAACTGCATTTATTGTGAAGTATTAATGTTTTAAAATTAACAAATTTAATTTTATTCACTTACTCGAATTCAGACACTTACGGTTCATGTAAATATCTGCAGACAGCAGAATGTTACGCAAATAAATTTAATTCTTTCTTTAGATGACAGTAATTAAGTAGTGTTTAAGGTTGTTTTTCCAAAAAAAGTTTACGTTAGAGAAATTGATATAGCTACGTCCTTGTGCTCTATTCCATTTGCATGGTCATTCCGCTTGCTAGGCGTTAGAGCGAATTCAGTCATTGATGGAATACTGCCATCAAACATATTCTGCATTTGTTTTCCTATTCAGAAGAATGTTGTTTAAAAGCTTCACTAATATTTGCTGAAGCTTGAATTGGTGAGGTGGCTTAACTGCCATTTCAATCTCCTGCACTGAGATTCTTGTGTTGATTTGGGATTAGGGTCGTTTCTACTTCTCTTTCTTTTAGCGAGAGCTCGACGTTGATTAGCATCACTAGTGTTTTTGTTTCCGTCTTCTTCGCCTTCCTCTTCCTTGTAAAGTTGTATCAAATATATGGCAAAAATATATTCTCTCAATATGTAATACTAACAAAAAAGTATCGTGCTCCTTATAGACCAAGAGGGTAACCCGAAATTTTGACCTATCGACTAACCTTCTGCCTAGTTGTTCATTCTATAGGGCGAGTCGAATAAAAGCCTTATATATTTATTATACTAGCCGGGCCCGCGGCACCGCTCGCGTGGACTTTATTCACCACTATCGTCACTGCTTATTCCTTATGTTAGCCAACGTAATAAAATATCTCCCATTATTTCCCCTTATCTCTCAATATTTCTCCTTATCTCCCATTATCTCTACATAATTTCGATTATCTAGGCTTATCTCTGCTCATCTTTAATTATTTCTCCTTATCTCCCATTATTTCTCCTTATCTCCCATTATCTCACCTTATCTCCCATTATTTCTTCTTATCTCCCATTATCTCACCATAACTCCCATTATCTAGACTTATCTCTACTTATCTCCCATTATTTCTCCTTATCTCCCATTATTTATATTTATCTCCCATTATCTCACCTTATCTCCCATTATCGAGGATTATCTCGACTTATCTCCCATTATTTCTCCTTATCTCCCATTATCTCATCTTATCTCCCATTATCTAGGCTTATATCGAATTATATAGAATCTATGTATAAATTTATAAAAACACGTAAATCGGATAAGTGGTTCTCAAGGGATAAACGCACTAACGGACAGACAGAGAGACGTTGCATTTTATATATATTCTAGACAGAATATTATAGATAACCTGGCCAGAGAACAAATGTATGAATTAAAAAAAAAAAAACACGTCAATCGGATAAGGGGTTCACTAGTGATAAGTCCACTAACGGACAGACACACAGACAGAGAGACGTTGCATTTTATATATATTATATTCTTTGCTACATGATATTGTTCCATATTTAATGCTTTAGGCAGCGTATTGCAAGAGAACGCGCTAGCGGCAAACTTTTCTCCGACTTGATTCACTATTATCGTCACTGCTTATTCCTTATGTCACCTCACGTAATAAAATATATCCCATAACCTGGCCAGAGAACATATGTATGTTTAACAAAAAAGCACGTAAATCGGATAAGTGGTTCTCCAGTGATAAGCGCACTAACGGACAGACAGACAGACAGAGAGACGTTGCACTTTTTATGTATTATAGATATTCTTTGCTACATGATATTGTTCCATATTTAATGGTTTAGCATGTTAAAAAAAAGCACGTAAATCGGATAAGTGGTTCTCCAGTGATAAACGCACAAACGGACAAACAGGCAGAGATACGTAGCATTTTATATATATTATAGATGTAATAAAATATATATACGAGGCATGTTTTTTAAGTAAGTACCGTTTTGGAATTAAAAAAAGACGTGCAAAGATATCGCTATAATTTTATTTTTACATGAAAGCCTGTGCCTTAATCTACTTTTCTACATAATTTCCGTGAATATTGAGGCACTTGTCATAACGTGGCACCAGTTTTTGAATACCCTCCTCATAAAATTCTGCCGCCTGACTTGTTAACCACTGTATCACAAACGTTTTGACTTCGTTATCGTCTTGAAGACGCTGACCACCCAGGTGCTTCTTCAAGTGCAGGAACAAATGGTAGTCGCTGGGCGCCAGATCAGGGCTGTATGGAGGATGATCTAGAGTTTCCCATTTAAAAGATTTGATGAGATCTTTGGTCCGATTAGCCACATGTGGACGGGCATTGTCATGCAGCAAAACGATACCCTTACTCAACTTGCCACGTCTTTTGTTCTGGATTGCACGACGCAGATTGTTCAATGTCTCACAATAAGACGCTGCATTGATTGTCTCATTACGAGGCAGAAACTCCACTAGCAATACTCCTTTTCTGTCCCAAAAAACTGTGCACATGATTTTGCGGGCAGAAATTGTTTGCTTAAACTTCACTTTTTTGGGTGATGATAAATGTCGCCATTCCATGGATTGTTGTTTCGATTCTGGTGTGACGTAGGCCACCCATGTTTCGTCACCAGTAACAATTTGGTCTAAAAAAATGTTCACCTTCATTGTGGTACCGCTCAAGGAAAGTCAATGCACTGCCTAAACGTTGGGTTTTGTGCAAATCCGTCAACATTTTTGGAACCCAACGTGAACACAATTTCCGGTAATTCAAGTTCTCGGTCACAATGCGATACAAAACACTACGAGAATATTGAGGAAAGCAGTCGCACAATGATGAAATTGTAAATCGTCTGTTTTCTCTCACCTTTTCGTCCACTTTCTGCACCAAATCTTCATTAACGACCGAAGGACGCCCACTCCGTTCTTCATCATGCACATTTGTGCGGCCATCTTTAAATTCTCTCACCCATTTCCTTACCATTCCATCATTCATAATGTTTTGTCCGTAAACTTCACAGATCTCACGATGAATATCGATCGGTTTTACGCCTTTAGCACTAAGAAATCGTATAACAGCCCGTACTTCACAATCGGCGGGACTCACGATTGTCGGAGGCATCTTAAACACTCAGTAAACAACGTATACAATAAGGAATCAGACTGTAATGGCGTCAGTGCGTAGATATGAGATGTAGGTTACCAGCGCGCATGCGCGGAACGCCGACCGTATCGCTGCGGCGGCGGAATCGCAAAACGGTACTTACTTAAAAAACATGCCTCGTATCTATAACCTGGTCAGAGAACATATGTATACATTTAAAAAATCACGTAAATCGGATAAGTGGATCTCGAGGGATAAGCGCACTAACGGACAGACAGACAGACAGAGGGACGTTGCATTTTATATATTATAGATAGATTATTATTATTATTATATATAAACTGGCCAAAGAATATATGTATGAATTTAAAAAAAAGACACATAAATCGGATAAGTAGTTTTCGCGTGATAAACGCACTAATGGAAAGACAGACAGACAGAGAGACATTGCATTTTATATATATTATAGATTATAGATATTCTCTGCTACATAATATTGTTCCATATTTAATGGTTTAGGCTGTATATTGCAATGGAACGCGCTAGCGGCAAACTTTTCCGACTTCATTCACTATATTACGTCACTACTCATTCCTTATGCTACCTATCGGAATAAAATATAGCCTATAACCTGGCCAGAGAACATATGTATGTTTTAAAAAAAAAAGTACGTAAGTCGGAAAAGTGGTTCTGCAGTGATAAGCCCACTAACGGACAGACAGACAGAGAGACGTTGCATTTTTATATATTATAGCTTATATTTTATATTTATTATATATTTTTATTTATATAAACGTTTATACCCTAAACGATTGATTGAACCAATGAAGAAAATTCATATTTTACTAATGTAGAATATTCAATATATTTTGCAATACAAAAAAGTACAAAGCTCATGTTGGCTCCTGCACGAAGAAATCTATGAATCACAAAAGTAAAGATCTCGCAAACACGGAACTATTCTGACAATTTTTTTCATCAATAGCTTCCAGAACATCACTTTCGCACGCCATGGGCATGCATGCTTCTAAGTGTTCGTTGTTCATGATTACTCTTAATCTATTTTTGATAATTTTTAATTTGGGAAAAACTCTCTCGCAACTCACTTGCGTCATAGGCAACGACAACAAAAATTTATAAACTATGTGCAGATTTTTGTATTCAAAAACAGCCATTCTGTATTCAATTAAGGTCAAAATTTCGGTTCGCCCTCTTAGTCTATCATACTTATAGGATAAAGCTCTTCTTTATACTGAAAATATATAGATTAACTCGGTAATTTTAGAGCATCAACATGAGCATTACTGCGACCTCTTATTATGTTATTGTTCTTTATAAAATTAAACTACACAACATCTGATTTTCAGCAGTTCAAAAGTAAATTAATCCGAACTAATAAATCAATAAGCCGTTTTTGCCGTGTACTAGACCGCTGTTCACACTTAACAAACCACCAAATTATACTACTTTGTAATTTTAAGTTTACACCTGAATAATTCTCATCATAAATATTAACTTCAATGCAAGATACAAAATAAAATGAAAAACTGTATTCAAAATATGTGCCCTATAATTTATATAAACCGCACAACGTGAATTGATGTAATTTTGTGAAATATTTATTTATATTAAATTGTTGTAATAAATTTTATTATTATTGTTATTACAGGAGTCAATAATTATGGGTACAAATTTATAATAATTAATAAAATTTTAAATGTTTATTGGTTAAGTTTTAGTAATTATTTTTATTGTTTCATTCCATCTCGAAAAATCTTTTATTTCCGCCTCAAAAATGATGCTATAACGGCTTTCATCTCATCATCTGAGGAAAATATTCGGACTCTGTAGTCTTCCTTCAGAATTTTGAATAACAAGAAGTAGCAGGGCGCTAAAATCGTATTATATAATAGCTGTTATAACTCGGTGAATCTACAGCCTTTGGTAATGGCTTGAATCAATGACATATACAGTCTGTCAAGTAAGAACGCGTCGTCTATAACTTGTAGTCGGTAAAAGAAATTCTTTTTTTTCTTGGGTTATTGTTGGCACCCCTGCAAACAATGCTTTGTGAAAAGAGATCCATTTCTGACCTTATTTATGGTGAAATAGCACATTATCGAACATGGGTCCTGGATACGCTTCGCGCTTCGAGACTGTGTTCCTATGCAATCATCCATAAGGTCCGATAATGACGCCTACAGCGGTTGCTAACCATAAGGGCATTCCTTAACAAGTTGAAATGATGCTCTCAATTAAAAAACGTTGACGATCTACCAGAACGTGATTCGATAGGTAAAGTGTCGGACGATGTCGAAAAAATTATTATTAACATGTTTTCCCGAAATTCTCAATTAACTTTGCGCCAAGCGACACAAAAACTAAAGTGAAAAAAGCTTTGAATATATTGTAGGAAACGATTCGCACGCATTTCCGGGCTAACGATTTAAAGTGGCGGAGTACAATCAAGAAACCATGGCTAAGCGAAAGATACAGACAAACGATTTGCGTAGGCAGAGGAAAACATGGATCAAGATTGGAGTAATGTAATTTGTATATATATATATATATATATATATATATATATATATATATATATATATATATATATATGTATATATGTATATGTATATGTAACACATGGGCTGAAAAGTCCCGAGCCTAACAAAGAAAACACGGTTTTTTTGGTTCAAAATTAGCTTTATTCATCAACGTAATAATTCCAGCGCCGCTCTAACATTTCAATACCACTTTTGTAGAACGATTTATCTTTTGCCTCAAAATAGGCCTCAGTTTCAGCGGTAACCTCTTCATTCGTGCGAAATTTCTTACCGGGGAGCATTTTTTTTTCAGGTCTGCGAACAGCCAGTAGTCGCTGGGAGCCAAATCTGGCGAATACGGTGGATGTGGGGGCAATTCGAAGTTCAATTCATGTAGTTTTGCCATTGTTTTGATTGACTTGTGACACGGTGCGTTGTCTTGATGAAACAAAATTTTTTTCTTTGCCATATGCGGTCGTTTCTTTGCAATTTCGGCCTTCAAACGCTCCAATAACGCTATATAATATTCACTGTTGATGGTATTTCCTTTCTCAAGATAGTCGATGAATATTACACCACGCACATCCCAAAATACCGAGGCCATAACCTTTCCAGCCGATTGTTGTGTTTTCGGGCGCTTTGGACGAGGTTCACCAGTTGCTGTCCACTCAGATGACGATCGTTTTGATTCCGGAGTGAAGTGATGGATCCATGTTTCATCCATTGTCACATATCGACGCAAAAATTCCGGTTTGTTACGTTTAAACATGGCCAAACACTGCTCAGAATCATCAACACGTTCTTGTTTTTGATCAACAGTGAGCAAACGCGGCACCCACTTTGAACAGAGCTTTCTCATGGTCAAATGCTCATGCAATATAAAGCCAACACGTTCTTTTGACATCTTTACGATGTTAGCTAACTCACGCAACTTCACTTTTCGATCATTCAAAACGATTTTATGGATTTTTTTTATGTTTTCTGGTGTTACCGCCTCATTTGGACGTCCACTGCGTTCTGCATCATCGGTGTCTCTACGACCACGTTTGAAGTCAGCAAACCAACGTTTTATTGTTGTTTCTGATGGAGCGGAGTCCCCATAACACTTTTCAAGCCATTGCTTCGCTTGAACGGTATTTTTTCCCATCAAGAAACAGTGTAAAATTAAAACACGAAATTGTTTTTGATCCATTGTTTTGAAAATAACAAAAGTAGCGTCACTCTTAGCACAATAACTCACAAACTAATGAATAGAATATCATGGAATTTTAACAGCTCTCTTTTGAAGTTTAGTATTAACTGAAAAACAGGTGACTGCAATAAAACTAGCGCCATCTATGTGTTAGGCCCGGGACTTTTCAGCCCATGTGTTATATGTATATGTATATGTATATGTATATGTATATGTATATGTATATGTATATGTATATATATATATATATATATATATATATATATATATATATGTTATTTTATTTATTTTTATTTATCTATTTATCAAAAAACTAGCAGTGCCCGCGGCTCCGCTCGCGTGGACTTGATTCACTACTATCGTCACTGCTTATTTCTTATGTTACCTAGTGTAATAGAATATCTCCCATTATTTCGCCTTATCTCCCATTATTTCTACATCATTTTCATTATCTCTCCTTATCTCCCATTATTTCTCCTTATCTCCCATTATCTCACCATAACTCCCATTATCGAGACTTATCTCTCATTATTTCTCCGTATCTCCCATTATTTATACTGATCTCCCATTATCTCACCTTATTATTATATAGAACATATGTATAAACTTATAAAAACACGTAAATCGGATAAATGGTTCTCAAGTGATAAGCGCACTAACGGATAGCCAGACAGACAGAGAGACGTTGCATTTTATATATATTATATTCATTGCAACATGATATCGTTTCACATTTAATGGTTTAGGCAGTGTATTGCAAGAGAACGCGCTAACAGTAACCTTTTTTTTCCGACTTAATTTACTATTATCGTCACTGCTATTCTTTATGTTACTTAACGCAATAAAATATATCCTATAACCTATATGTATGTTTCAAAAAAAAGCACGTAACGCACTAACGGACAGACAGACATACAGCAAGCATTTTATATATATTATAGATAGATAACCTGGCCAGAGAACATCTGTATGTTTTAAAAAAAAGCACGTAAATCTGATAAGTGGCTCTCCAGTGATAAGCGCACTAACGGACAGACAGACAGGCAGAAAGACAAGCAGATAGATAGATAAAGAGACGTTGCATTTTATATATATTACAGATAGAAGATTATAGATAACCTGGCCATAGAACAAATGTACGAATTAAAAAAAAAACACGTAAATCGGATAAGTGGTTCTCGAGTCATAAGCGCACTAACGGACAGACAGAGTGACGTTGCATTTTATATATATTATATTCTTTGCTACATGATATTGCTCCATATTAAATGCTTTAGGCAGTGTATTGCAAGAGAACGCGCTAGCGGCAAACTTTTCTCCGACTTGATTCACTATTATCGTCACTGCTTATTCCTTATGTCGCCTAACGTAATAAAATATATTCTATAACCTGGTCAGAGAACATATGTATGTTTAAAAAAAAGCAGGCAAATCGGATCAGTAGTTCTCCAGTGATAAGCGCACTAACGGACAGACAGACCGAGATACTTTGCATTTTATATATATTATAGATATAGATGCATTATAGCATAAGGAATGAGCAGTGACGATAATAGTGAATGAAGTCGGAAAAAAGTTTGCCGCTAGCGCGTTCCCTTGCAATACACAGCCTAAATCATTAAATATGGAACAATATTAAGTAGCAGAGAATATCTATAATCTATAATATATATATATATATATATATATATATAATATATATATATATATATATATATATATGTATATATACATATATACATATATATGTATATATACATATATACATATATATATATATATATATATATATATATATATATATATATATATATATATATATATATATATATATATTATAGATTATAGATATTCTCTGCTACTTAATATTGTTCCATATTTAATGATTTAGGCTGTGTATTGCAAGGGAACGCGCTAGCGGCAAACTTTTTTCCGACTTCATTCACTATTATCGTCACTGCTCATTCCTTAAGCTACCTATCGAAATAAAATATAGCCTATAACCTGGCCAGAGAACATATGTATGTTTTAAAAAAAAGTACGTAAATCGGATAAGTGGTTCTCCAGCGATAAGCGCACTAACGGACAGACAGAGAGACGTTGCATTTTATATATATTATAGATACAAATATAAAATACAATGAAATTACTATAACTAATCTTATATTTTTCGATAGTAATGATGCCTTGGCAAAAAGTATGCCTGTATGCATCTCATTTTAGTCCTTACTATCTATTTAACAAGCACAATTTTCAGAACAAAAGAAAAAAAAACGAGTTCATGGAATATTCAGATCAAACATAATCATCATTTATACCTATTTTGCCTTCCATAGACTGCGGAAAAACTAATTTCAGTGACTATCTATCCGAATAATGGTGCAAAGATGCTGTAGTTTTCATAAACATATTTTGGGCAAGCCATATCAAATTTCTTTTTATTCTTTATTTCTCTAATATGTCTTGGAAGCAAGTTGTAAGATTTTGGAGCAAAGTAATTCAGGTACTGTAGATTTATATTCTTTGGACTGTATGGAATCTTTAGGTTTTTGTTTGCCTTTGAGTGGGTGTTGTGGACATTGTTTACGTAATTGTTAGTAGTGTTTTTAAACCTTGCGAAGCCGAACATGGTCGTTATTCATATTGTACGTATGTTAGTTGTGTGTCCAGTATATAGGAGTCTTGAAGGATATCTTTTATTTTTTCTAAAAATAGTTTTTAATATATATTTTTGTGTTATGTTCAACTTGTAGAGCGTATTCTTCTACATTTCCCCCATACCAGTTCACCACACCTAGTTAATGATTCAACACGAGATCTATAGATCAAAATCAAATCTGTTGTATTTAGAATTTCTCATATTACATAGTATATATTGTATATACGTTTTTTTTATTTTGTCAGTTAGGTAGTCAGTGAGTGGCTGCCTAACCTGAATATATATATATATATATATATATATATATATATATATATATATATATATATATATATATATATATATATATATACGTGGGTAAATCAAATATAAACGGTAATTTTTTTTATATGTTTATTGAATAACCTTATACACAAATCATTGATTTAACATTTTTCAATATAGTCTCCTGCGTGATCTACACACTTTTGCCACCGATTTGGAAGTTTCCGTATTCCCTGGTCATAAAAGGTTTGAGGGCGGGTTGTAAGCTAATTGCGCACGTGTTCCTTGACTTCTTCATTGCTTCCAAATCGCTGTCCTCCCAGTGATTCTTTCATAGGCGCAAACAAAAAATAGTTACAGGGGGATAAGTCAGGGCTATAAGGAGGGTGCTCGAGGGTTTCCCAGCCCATTTCTTCCACAGTGTATCCCTTGTCAAAGCCGCAGTGTAAGGCCTGGCGTTGTCCTGGAGGAGAATGACATCTCTGATGGGCATGTCCCGTCTTTTCTTTCGATAGGCGGCTTTTGCCAACCGTAACAACTGGCAGTAGTAAGCCGCATTCACCGTACGTTGATCGTGCAGGAAATCGATCAGTAAAATTCCCCTAGAGTCAAAAAAAATCGTTGCAAGGACTTTTTTAGCAGAGAGACGAGTTTTGGCCTTCACTGGGGAACCTTCATTCTTTCTTCGCCACTCCTTACTTGCTATTTTGGACTCGGGAGTGTAGTGATGTACCCACGTCTCATCACATGTCACTATGCGCTTTAAAAAGGCCGCCCCTTCTTGCTGAAATCGATTCAGAAGCCTTTCAGCGATCTCCGACCTGACCTGTTTTTGGTTTCCAGTCAACAACCTTGGAACCCATCGAGCAGTAATTTTTCTGAAACGAGTCGATCAGTAATTATATATTGAACACTTCCATAGCTGATACCCACTACTGAGGAAATTTCTTCATCGGTTAATCGGCGATCACCTTCGATAAGGTGTCTAATGTCACGGATGTTGTCATCTGTAAGGCTTGACCTAGGGCGTCGATCATGACTTTCGTTTTCAACCCGTTCTCGTCCGTGTATACACACGATTCTGAGACAGTGTACTGTCCGAAACTGTGCCTTTAAACGGGTTAAAATTTCTGACGATTTAACGCCTTCATTGGTTAAAAACTTGATGATAATACGTTGCGCAACAGACGAAGGTACCTCTTGCTCGGTCATGGCTGTACTGACGACAAAGACGAGTTGGCGCGCGCACCCATCCGGTTCCCCCACTCCTGACAAACCAAACATCTACTCCACACAACATCATCTAGCTAAGAACTGCATTCTAAGAAGAATAGCAAAATTACCGTTTATATTTGATTTACCCACGTATATATATATATATATATATATATATATATATATATATATATATATATATATATATATATATATATATATAAATATATATATAGAGAGAGAGAGAGAGAGAGAGAATTCACAATATTGTGAGGGTAGCGGTCAAAAGATTTTTGGCCAAATAAAACTCTTAGTTAATAGTCTAGCTTTCGGAATATATTTCTTCCTTCATCAGGACACTCTACAAAGCAAAATGGACAGTAAATTTGTGCTAATTAATGAAGCAGATGGCAAAAAAACGAATTGGTATCACTGAACAGAGAAATTATAGTATTAGAACTTACTTAACATGAGCTATCTTCTAGGATAAGCATTGTTCAATCAAAAACAACTTGTAAAAACAATTCTATACTAAAAAAAAAACTACATATTAAAACTTGTTAAAAGATTATATTGTCTTGATAATTACTAGTGAAACATGTGGTTTCAGGAAACCGAAAAAGTGAGAAGTTAGAAAAATCCCGGCATTCTTTGACATTTGGCAGACAGTTCGCGTCTGCGTATTGTACCAAAAGGGGCTCAAACCTGAACTTTACGGGGGAGCAATAATAATTATAAAAATCTTTTATTATGTTTTTTATTTTTATTAAAAATTTTTTTAAAAGGAACTTGTTAGATAATGATTTATTCTGAAGGACTAGTGGTCAACAAGGGGGGAATCTGGAGAGGTAGATAGCTGTAGTAAGTAAGAGTACACGAAGCTAAGGTCGTCCATATCAGTTTTGATGTTCATATTATTAGGTGTGTTGTGGATGGCTTCAGAATAAATCATTATCTAACAAGTTCCTTTTAAAAAATTTTTTAATAAAAATAAAAAACATAATAAAATAAAAGATTTTTATAATTATTATTGCTCCCCCGTAAAGTTCAGGTTTGAGCCCCCTTTTGGTACAATACGCAGACGCGAACTGTCTGCCAAATGTCAAAGAATGCCGGGATTTTTCTAACCTCTCACTTTTTCGGTTTCCTGAAATCACATGTTTCACTAGTAATTATCAAGACAATGTAATCTTTTAACAAGTTTTAATATGTAGTCTTTTAGTTTTTTAGTATAGAATTGTTTTTACAAGTTGTTTTTTGATTGAACAATGCTTATCCTAGAAGATAGCTCATGTTAAGTAAGTTCTAATACTATAATTTCTCTGTTCAGTGATACCAATTAGTTTTTTCGCCATCTGCTTCATTAATTAGCACAAATTTACTGTCCATTTTGCTTTGTAGAGTGTCCTGATGAAGGAAGAAATATATTCCGAAAGGCAGACTATTAACTAAGAGTTTTATTTGGCCAAAAATCTTTTGACCGCTACCCTCACAATATTGTGAATTCTCTTTTTTCACGAGTCGGTTACGACTACTTCTCCCCCCCTATATATATATATATATATATATATATATATATATATATATATATATATGTATATATATATATGATGATTATAGTATGAAGAGTCAAAGTTAGCCAATTAAATAATTTTTGCTCATAATACAAAAATGTTTTTTTTCCCACAGGCTTAGCGCAATTAGTTTTATGTTAAACGGTGATCAACATCAGAGTTATTCAGGATTAGCTAGCAATAATTAGAATCTTAGCATATGGAAACTTGTAGATGTGGCACTCGATAAACTGATCTAAGGTGTAGATTTTCACGAAATTTATGTGTCAATATCTCGAAATCTAACGAGTTTTCAGAAGGTCATATTTACATATTCTGGTTATAAGCTGTCTTATCAGCCCTCAAAGAGAATACGTTGGTTTTTGGGATACCCCGTACATAGATCGTTATTCCGTAAAGACCTCTCCATTAATGTGGATTCTCTTTCCATATACTCAATAAGAAAAATGCTTTCGCAACCACAAGTAACGGTCGCTATCAACATTCCAGAAGACGACGGAGTTGTTTGGAGATGGACAGCCGTTTTGAACCCACTATTTGTGGGAAAAGTGGTGGTATGACCAGTTACCTGTGGGGACAAAATGGTTATATCAATGGCAGCAGCGATCAAGTCATACATACAATGACATTGTCGTCCTTTGAATTCAAGAGTACTTACTTTACTAATCGTGAGTCTGTACTTCTCTTTTTTTTCGTCTCTGCTGCTTCATCAGCTGCTTGGCCACAAAATAAGCATAGTTTTTTGAAATCAAACACTTCATCTCTTTTTTTAAGAGGTGCACATGATTATAGTGAAGGTTCACCTTCTTCTAGGCGTCGTTTCGATGCTGCAATAGAATTTTTACTGATGTACACTTTTCGACACTCGACATGCACATTCACAGAGGTTAAGGTATTTAAATAGTTTATGTGACCGTCATTTCTTTCAATACTTGCAGTTTTTAAAGTTTGTAAGCCGCGCACTACATAAACAGAATCACCTTCTGAAAGTGACTTATCACATATAAAACACAAATCAGCCATAACTCTTAAAATTGTACGTCCGTCGTTGCCAAGATACAATTTAAAACTAACGAATAAACTTGGTTATTGGAAAGTGGTCCCTTGAAAAAGAAATCGGTCTTAACTATACAATGGAACATCTGTTCCAACTGACTATAAATAGAAAAGGTCGTATTATAGGGGTCCGTATTCCCAGGTATAATCTTAATAGTAATATAAGTATAAAAATATACAACAATAGACCCGTTCAATTTTTAATGTGGATCTCTCTATAATTCAGTATAAGATTCATATTTATTTTATTATAGTGCAGTAAGAAGGACATTTGAAATCGCACAGTCTAGATACTGCAATATTATGATTTTATCCTCTCTGGGTATCACTAGGAATATTTTCCTGAGTTTTGGACCTCGAAAAACTGGTGCTCTTTTGTTTATAAACAATTTAAGTTTTCAAAACGCGTTTTTTGAGCTAAAAATGTGAATAACTCCGATTATATAAGTCGGATTGAGACAAAAAAACCAAACTCTTCCTAACATACGAACAAATCCTCGTTGGTTTTAAGTGGCGCAGGTGCGTACATAACCTAGAAAATTGAAAAAACAGGCAAAAAAGTGTTTTTTTATCATTTTATTGTACAGGTCGACTAAGTGAATCGATCGGCTTGAAACTTTCAGAGAATATGCCTTTTAGTATAGCAAAAATACCCTGAAATTTTAGTACAAAAATATTGAATCAAGTGGGTACAATTGAATTTGTTATTTAAAATTTGAATTGCCCGCCATTTTATGCCATTTGATCCAAAATGAATCCTTTTTTTCCAAAATTTAGGTCTCAACACCAGCTTTCCGATGCCATTAAAAAAAAATTTTTTCGGAGTCATTTTAACAGTTTTTAGTGTTCCGTATGGAACACTTATAAGAAGACTTCGGTGTCGTGTCTGTCTGTCTGTCTGGCCGTCTGTCTGTCTGTCACAGCCGATTTTCTCTGAAACTATTTGTCATAGAACGTTGAAATTTGGTAATAATATAGTAATCGATGGCCTCATCAGAGCCATGTAGTTTTGAATGTCAAGTTTTGACTTAAGGGGTTAATTTTGGGGGGGGGGGGGTGAAATCGAAAGTGAAAAAAAAAAATTTTTTAGTAGGTCATCGAGTGTGGTGTCAAATGAAAGCTTATGAAAACACGAGTAAAAAATATATATGTAATGTAATACTCTTATTTGTATTATGTTTAAAAAATCGCGAAAAATCGCTGTCCCGCCTTATCTCGAAAAGTACTGATCAAAAAATTTTGAAAAAAATTCTGGAATATTCTCCATGGGGTCTAGTTTGAACGAAAATTATCACGCGTGCATTACCTTTAATACTTTACCTGGTACATAAAAAAACAGAAATTTCAAGGTCATCAGTTTTCAGTAAAGATTGGAAACAAACTTTGTTGAAAACTCATTTGGGGTGTGTTTTGTGAAGTCAGTGATTATTTTATACCACCGTAACAAAATTCTTTATTTTAAAATCAATCAACTTTTTTACATATGTTTATTAATCAAATAGCAACAAATGCGTTTTTTTGGTAATTTTGAAAAAAAAAATTGAAATTTTTTTATCGCATCTGATACAGAATTGCGAGACCTTTATTAAAAAAAAATCGTTTTCATTAAAAATTTTTTTTTTTCAAAAACGCATGTGTTGTTGATTAATAAACAACTGTAAATAAAAACGATTAAAATTACTCAAAAAAAAATTTTTTTAGTGGCATCGGAAAGCTGCCGTTAGTCACTAAATTTTGAAAAAAAAAAGATTCATTTTGGACCAAATGACATAAAATGGCGGACAATTCAAAATTTAAATAATATGATAATTTAAATTGTTTATAAACCAAAGAGCACAAGTTCTTCGCGGTCCAAAACTCAGGACAATACTCCTGGTGATACCCCAAAGAGGATAAAATCATAATATTGCTGTATCTAAACTACCCCTCATCTCATCATTATTTTTCCTTTTTTACTGCACTATAAAGAACGTAACTCCTTTGCCGTTTTTAAGATCTTAATAATAGAAAATCCCAAACTTAGCGGCGTGTATATAATAATCATGTTCCTGTTTGTGCATTAAAATGCCGTTAAAATTACCGAATTTGTTTTTAAAATTGTAGCTTTAGAGTGAGAACGGGTATTTTTTACTTAAAATTGAAAAACAATTTTGACTTGATAAACCGACCTATAAAAATATCTAAATTATAGGCGTTGGGTCCGTCCAGATAATGTTTCCTATAACACTTTATCAAGGTGTGTGGCTTTCACGTAAAATAAAAATATCTTCATCCCACGTTCTGTGTAGTTTTTAGGATTTCAAGAGTACTATTTCTCAAGTGTGCTTTTTAGTTTAGGTGTTTAAAATTTATAGTCTTTCTGTTGAAAGCATTAAGTTTATAATTTTGAAAATACTTCATTAATATTTAAATTGTTTTTAAAGAATAATTTAGATATTGTGTTATAACTTACGATGAAGAAAAGTTTAAATGAAACCATAATCTATAAATGAATGATATGTATACGTACGAGGGTGTTTTTTTTTTAAATTATCTATAGTACTTAACTATGAAGGAAAACTAACGGAGCTTAAAAAATATATTTTTTTACTTAACTAGCATCTACATTAATACACTTAGTCCAGTTGTTTCATTCAATCCAAAAAACACCAAATCCAATCCGTATATATATATATATATATATATATATATATATATATATATATATATATATATATATATATATATGTATATATCAGGGTTACAGGGAAAGTCGCCCTAGATAATTAAGGACGTTTTAGTTTAGGTCGTTTCCGACCGATTTGACTCTATGACATGATGTCCTAAACTTAACCGTTTTCGAGATATTGAAGTTTAAAGATTTTCTAAAAAAAAACATGTTTTTTTTTTTTGCTTTTATATCGATTTTTTTTTTTATTAGAGGCTCTCGAGTGCGATTTTTTTGGTTATTTTTAGTTAGTCTGTATGTCAAGTATCAAAAATCATCAAAAAAATTTGAACTAGTTACTAACAGTTTCAAATGGCGGCTTGTTAATGTTTCTAAATTACGAATTTTTACTTAACTTATTTTTTGATATTTCGATTTTCTGTCCTAAATATAGTATATGAATGTTTGTACCTTTCCTAGTCTTTTACCTTCTATTAATAGTTCCTGCCTGTTGTCTTTACTTTCGTTATTCAAATATTTAGTTCTGGCGAGACCTATTTCTTGAGACTTATTATTTAATTCCATCAGCATTTCTTGTAAGTCTTCTTTTGTGTTGGTGATTAGAGTGACATCATCTGTGAACTTTAAGTGATTTAATCGTTCACCGTCCATTAGTAATCCTTTATTTCCCCACTTTAACAATTTCAACAAGTCTTCTAGAGTCAATGTGAACAGCTTAATATACCAAACAAAACTGAACTTTTTTTAGGAGACTGTATGTAATAATTGAATATAACACTACTTTTTTGCATCCAAAACCACGAACACTCTTTATTTAAGTTGCAAATACAACAGGGTGTATTTGCTAGTTAGTTATTAAAGTTGAAATCATGTTACCTTACAAAGTGATCACAGTTTTATGGTGCTATTCTCTATTATTAAATTATTAGTCCGAAGGCACTGTCCTCAATTTATGACATAATAACCGTGCAGCCATTGTTGTCCCAACTTTGGCTTGATATATTTTCATACTTATCATGACTGACGGCTTATCTTCTTTGATCTTAATTGGTTGTCGCCTTATCTGAAAGGCGGTACAAAATTGCTTATCTATTGCCTAAACATCCAATCGTAATTTTAGAACTTGTTTAAAATGGATAATTTAACTTTTGTTATGTCAGGTAAGCCGTTTTCGTTAAAAATTTGGTTTAACGGGTCAGTTTACTTTAGACACCCGAAAAAAGGTATTTTTGCGAATTTTTCCAGCGATATCTATTGTAAATATTAAAGTAATTCTTATTGGGCGGCATTAACACACTTTTGAAATAAAAGAAAATTTTTGAAAAAATGCTAGGCGAACGTAGTATGTCAAAAAAAGTTGCGACCATGAAATTGACGGTTTTTCAGCTTTTGCTGTTCTGAAACACAAAAACCAAAAAGATTTACAATCTGTAGGACCACGGCTATGGCCTGAACTAGAATTATTCACTTTTATGTAAAAATAACAAAATGGCGAATGTTAAAAATTGTGAAAATGTGTTTTTTTTTGTTATTTTTTATGCCAAAAAAAAAAAAATTGTAAAAATGACAATTTTGATTTTATTCTATTTTCGGCCATAGCCACACATGTGCTGAATATGTGGCAAAAATTTCGTCAAGATCGGTTGAACGGTTTCGAAAAAAACTTCAACGCCTCATGCAAAAACTTTATTTCGAGAAATATGCACTATTTAACCTCGAAATAACAGTCTAGGTAGGCCTCAAGGTCTTCTTTTGCTCCAAAAAATTCAATAGAAAGGTCTCATACAGTGAATAACAGTTTATAATTACAGTAGGGAACAGCTGTGTTTAGGAAAGTAGAAAGCGATTAAGAGGAGCAGAGCGAGCGCGCGTGCAGAGACGAGCGTTCAGAGACCAATTTAATAACGTGCTCAAATATGTATAGAAGGAATGTTTGGATCCTTATAAATTTTAGGACAACATTTTTCATGGCATATACTTTTGAAAACGTTCATAAAAAAAATTTAGATGTTTTGAAGGTGGTAAAGTGGACTGACCCCTTAAACAATGGGCGTTATGTTTGTTGGATTTTTCGTGTGTCGATTGCAAAAAACATGGATTTTTCCGGTGTCGATTGAAAAATGATGATGACCTGACTTCTTTGGAATATAGAATCTGATTTTATTCCGTATGGACGATACGTTCCTATATTGGTGAGAGTTAAAGACCAGTGTCACGATTAAAGTTGTTGGAGTATTTAATGTTTAGATGGACTCCCGAATTTTCTTAGGATAGAAAAAGCAATTTGCAAGAATCTTTGATTGGTCATAATGAATCTGGTATTTTGTTTCTTGCTAGTATTCTGCAACTGTTAAGGTGAAAATGTTTAAAAGATATCACGCCTTTTGATGTTCTGAAATTCTAGTACATATTTTTCCGCTCGTTTCGCCGACATGGCCTTTACCACGGCTAGATGAGATACTGTAGACTCCTGGATTTTCAAAAGGAATCGTATGATTGACAGATCTCAAACTTCATACTTTTTATTTTTGTCTGTTGTTATACATAATTTATATAAAATTACGCAAGTGGCACATCCAATTTAATATTAAAAAAAGATAGAATTAAATATAACAATAAAAAACGATATTAAAGTAAAAAATACATAAATTACAATAAAAATAAAAACAAGTTATACATTAGTTCTTTGTACTTTGTGGCAATTAAAAAAATTTAAGTTTATAATTAAAAATAAATATAATCAAAAGACAGCACCATAAAAGGACAAACAAAAGCAAATAATTGTAAATTAACAAAATTAAACACTAATATGTTTCACTTTATTACTTTTTCCATTACAGTTGTTTCAACACGGCAGTGTCTTCATCATACGGAAGATATTCTAAACGAATGATAAATTAGCATTATTTCATCATCATTAGTTTAGAATATCTTCCGTCTGATGAAGACATACAGCGTACCGCCACTACCTCCAATATGATCTAGTAAATCATTGATGTATACCAGGATTAAAAGGTGTCTCAAAATAGAGACCTGAAGAACTCCCAAACCTAGATCAAATTTTTCTCTCTTTTTCGTTACACTTCAGAAGAAGTGATTTTACACATTTTTACTTTTCATCAAATACCCACACTTTCCAGTTTATTTATTAGGATCTTTGTGTTTACTAAGTCGAAAAGTTTAGTGTGGTCAAACAGCATGGTTATTATATAATTTCCTTTGTCAATCTGTTCGGGTTACAGATTCATAAAAAATTAGCAGATGCAGTCTGTACAGGACGCACTGAACGAAAACCATGCTGTATATTGGAAGTAAGATTATATATAGTTGATAAATAAAATTGTATCCTCCCTAAGATAAAAATACCAAACATCTTGATGTCCTTTTTGTAAGTCTATGTGAAAGCCCGTACATTCTAAAAGGGCTTTTTTATGAATTGTGTCACAATGGCTACTCAAAGCATAAACACCACCTTCGAACTCGTCACATATTGGACAGCTATACTTGTTTTCTTTACATTTTTTTTCGTGTTGTTTCATTTCGGACATCGTTAGATGTTCGTTGCACCCTTCCAAGCTGTTTATGCAAGGAAATAACGTACCTTTTGTCGTAGTTGTGTACAATATCGACACCACCCCATTATCATTATCGTTGTTACACCTGCCACACTTTACTTCTCTGTTTGGATACACTTTTATTGGTCCCACCGATAAGTATTTTTGGCATACTGAGCAAAGCAGTTTTTCTACTATATTCTTTGGTAACTGCATTGGCACCTCTTTATAATTTGTGGAAAAACGTGATTTATGAGGAAAAGCGATGAAAACACTTTTTAGGTAGTTATACTAACTAAAGTAATAAAAGTAAACGTTTTTTTATTTATTATAGATTACCTAAATGATAAGGAAACTTAAACCTACTCTTATCTTAATATTTTTTTATATTGATTCTCAAAATGCTCTGTGTTGTAAGTAATATAACAAATATACGAGAATGAATTGAGGAGATATTTTTGAAGAACCCAATCATTTTCTCATAAATTATTTTTTCGAAAATTTTAGGCTAGTGAAATTTTCAACATTTTTTCTATTTCCATTTTTATAAATGGGGGTAACTACTGTTGTTTTTTTAGCAGGTCTTGAAAAGTGTCACTTAATAGGGATTGATTAATTAGATACACGAGTTGATCAGTAACAGTTAAGGCGATTTTTAGTGTTCCATACGGAACACTTATAAGATTACTTCGGTGTATGTCCGTCTGTCCGTCTGTCTGTCCGTCTGTCACACCCGATTTTCTCCGAAACTATTTGTCATAGAAAGTTGAAATTTGGCACTAAAATAGGAATTGATGGCCTCATCAGAGCCATGTAGTTTTGAAAGTTCAATTTTGACTTAAGGGGTTAGTTTTGGGGGGTGAAATCGGAAGTGAAAAAAAATTTTTTTTACTAGGTAATCAAGCTTGTGAAAACGCGAGTAAAAAATATATATATAATGTAATACTTGCGCGCACTTTTCTTTGTATTATTTTAAAAATATCGCGAAAAATCGCTGTCCACCCGCCTTATCTCGAAAAGTAGTTATCAAAAAATTTTGAAAAAATTCTGGAATATTCTCCACGGGGTATAGATTGAACGAAAATTATCACGAGTGCATTACCTTTAATAATTTATCTGGTATATAAAAAAAACAAAAAATTTCAAGGTCATCAGATTTCAGTAAAGATTGGAAACAAACCTTGTTGAAAACTCATTTGGGGTGTGTTTTGTTAAGTCACTGATCATTTTATACCTCTGTAACAAAATTTTTTATTTGAAAAGCAATCAGCGTACGGAACACTAATTGCGCAAGTTCAACTTGCACTTGACCGGTTATTGTTGTTTAAATTATTTTGAGAGATATGCCATCAATGCCACAAAAATTTCTGTTATTAAGTTCTTTCATAACCGAAACTGAGTTCCCATAGTTTTGAAAAGTCGTTTGAGGAAGTGACATGTTTGAGACCAAGATACTTTCATATTTTTCTTGTGCTACAGTATAAGAATAGCGACCAAACTCACTTGCTAATGATTTACCATCAGAATCAGTTTTTTCCCTTTCTATTTAAATTCATACTGCAGTGTTTATCCCCTTTCTTACCTAGAATATTATTAACATTATTTCATATTTCTTTGGTAACATTATCAGCATTCATAAAAATTTTTCTTTGCCTCTCGTAAAAAATTTTATATTTTGTTTTTTACGTCTTATAAAGTAACTGTTTCTCTGGATTATTTGAGTTCTTTGCATCTCGGTTTACTTCGCTAAGTAGTCTCTTTCAGTTTTTTTATATTTGGGTTAATCCAAACATATTTCTTTTGTGTATTTTTTTATGAAATGTCAGAGTTTAGGGCATGTAGAGACTCGTATTATTATTCAATTTTCTTCTTTATAAGCCTCTGCTTCTCCAGTGCAGGAGATAGGCCTCTTCAAGTTTCTTCCAATTGTCTCTCTCCTATTCAAGATGGAGCCATCTACTGCCTGCTATCAACCTGATATCATCAATCCATCTTTCCATTGGTCTTTCGACACTTCATCTGCTCTCCCAAGGTTCCCATTTAAGTAATTTTGTTGTTCATCTACCATCATTTGTTCTAGCCACATGCCCTGCCCATTGCCATATTAATTTTGCCACTCTTTCACCTATATCTGTAATTGTTGTTGTTCGTCTGATATCTTCGCTTTTAATGTGTTCTCGTACACTAACACCTAACATCTGTCTTTCCATGATCCATTGAGCACGTTGGAGTCGACAAAGATTTTTTGTAAGGGTCATGGTTTCTCGCCCATACGTTCAGTCCAGCTGAGACCAATTCGCCTTGGTATTTCCGCTGTTTTATTGTCCTTATCCAATCTAATCTTATGTCCCAAGTATATATACTCCCTTGCCTACTTTCTCGATCTCTTCCGTGCCGATCTTAATTTTTGTGGGCTTAGAAGTTTTATTTTCTTGATGTTCATCTCAAGTCAAACTTTCCGTGAAGCTTGATTAAGTTGTTCTATCATGATTTTGAGTTTTTCTAGATCTTCGCAAATCAGTACTACATCATCTACAAATCGCAAGTGATGTAAACACACTCCTGGACAAAATTAACGCAACAATATATTAAATCATACAAATCTCATAATGAATTAATTTTAATAATTTTTTAAGAACATTGGTTACACTAAAAGTTAGAAAAAACTTATTCGGATACTTTAAAAGTGAATTAGCTACCAAATTTCTCTATAAGATTCGAATTAAAATTATTCTTAAGACCTAATAACAAAATCGTTGAAATTATGTAATAAGGAAAAAAATAAACTGGGACACTAGTAGCAAAATAATGGTGTAACTGGGACACTAGTAGCGTGTGTTGCCTCCTCTACTTCGGATGACAGCGTTTATGCGCCTAGCCATGCTTCTAATTAAATTTTGGATAAAATCTTGAGTTCCCTCAGGTTACTAGGTGCAGGTATATGACGTTTCACATTTTTCTTAAGGTGATCCCATACATGTTCTATCGGATTCAGATCCGGGCTTTTTGGTGGCCATTGCATTATCGGTATATCAACTTGATTAAGATAATCGAGTACCTCCCTAGCCACGTGAGGTCGAGCGTTGTCTTGCATAAACAGGAAATTCGGCCCCGCAAAATGACCGAAAGGCATCACGTGTTCTATTACAATATTCTCAAGATAGTAGTCAGCATTCATGGATCTCGTACGGACAGGAACTAACTCTGTGCGAGCATCAAAGCAGATGCCACCCCAGAACATAACAGAGCCATCGCCGAATGGAATCCTTGCAGAGATATTGCAAGGAGCAAACCTCTCTCCTGGTCTTCGCCATACTCGCTCACGACCATCTGGATGTTTTAGACTAACCCTAGTTTAATCTGTGAAGAAAACTTGTTTCCAATCATCCACAGACCAGTTTTCGTGATTTCGAGCAAAACGTAATCTGGCAACTCTGTTCTCTCTAGTAAGCAAGGGCGCAGTGGCTGGTCTCCTACTGTTTAATCCAGCTTCATTTAACCGTCTTCTAACTGTTTTAGAAGAAATTGTGACATTGCGAACAGCTTCGAGTTCGCTTCTTATTATAGAACTAGTGACAGTCCTGTTTCTTAAAGCATATTGTCTTATAAAACGTTCATCTAGGTCACTAGTGTATCGTTTTCGCCCTTGCCCTTGCCCTAGCCTTCTAGAATAAGTTCCTACTTCATTCAAGCGTTTTACCATACGACTTATTGTGGAACGATGTTTGCCTAACAAATTGGCAACATAACTCTGACAATATCCCTCGTCCAATAAAAATGAGGCTCGCACTACCTCGTGTTCAGTTAAATTCCTTGTTCGATTCATTTTTCTAATTCTTTGGGGTCAAAAATAAAACAGTCTACCAAAAAACGTAAAAGGGAACAATTTATAAACTTACTTTTAAAGAAAATCTATCGCATTATTACAGAAAATTGTTTATCTTCTAAAAAATCGTAACGAATCTAAACGAATTGTTTTGATTTCTGTCATGAACAACGAAACAAAATATGCATAGCCTACTATTCAAATACTCGATAAACTTTAAAACTGACATAAGAAAAAGATAAATTAATTTTCAGATTGTTGCGTTAATTATGTCCAGGAGTTTATATGCCATCGATTTTAATTCCTTCTCTTCCCACTCAAGACTTTAAATACGTCCTCCAAGGCCAGGATACACAATTTTGGTAAAATTATATCGCCCTGCCTAACACCTTTCTTGATCTTTATGGGTTCTGTTTGTCGATGTTCATTTAATTTAATAGTTAATGTCGCATTTTCATATATGAATGTCAGGAGTTTGGTGTATCTTGAGTCTATTCCGGCATGAGCTAAGGACTGTATAATTGTCCAATGTTTCAGGGAGTCGAAAACCTTATAATCGATGAAATTATCCTGGACTTTTCGAACTATAATTTGTGACATCTATAATATATATAAAATGCAACGTCTCTCTGTCTGTCTGTCTGTCCGTTAGTGCGCCTATCACTGAAGAACCACTTATCCGATTTACGTACTTTTTTTTTTAAAACATACGTATGTTCTCTGGCCAGGTTATAGGCTATATTTTATTACGATAGGTAGCATAAGGAATGAGCAGTGACGTAAAATAGTGAATGATGTCGGAAATAAGTTTGCCGGTAGCGCGTGCCTTTGCAATACACAGCCTAAACCATTAAATATGGAACAATATTATGTAGCAAAGAATATCTGTAATGTATAATCTATAATATATATAAAAAGCAATGTCTCTCTGTCTGTCTGTCTGTCCATTAGTGCGTTTATCACGCGGGAACCACTTATCCGATTTACTTCTTTTTTAAATTCATACATATATTCTTTGGCCAGGTTATATAATTCTATAATATATATAAAATGCAACGTCTCTCTGTCTGTCTGTCTGTCCGTTAGTGCGCCTATCACTGAAGAACCACTTATCCGATTTACGTACTTTTTTTTTTAAACATACGTATGTTCTCTGGCCAGGTTATAGGCTATATTTTATTACGATAGGTCGCATAAGGAATGAGCAGTGACGTAAAATAGTGAACGATGTCGAAAATAAGTTTGCCGCTAGCGCGTGCCTTTGCAATACACAGCCTAAACCATTAAATATGGAACAATATTATGTAGCAAAGAATATCTGGAATGTCTCTCTGTCTGTCTGTCTGTCGATTAGTGCGTTTATCACGCGGGAACCACTTATCCGATTTACCTGTCTTTTTTTAAATTCATATTATTCTTTGGCCAGGTTATATAATAATAATAATAATCTATATCTATAGTATATATAAAATGCAATGTTTGTCTGTCTGTCGGTCTGTCCGTTAATGCGCTTATCCCTCGAGAACCACTTATCCGATTTACGTGATTTTTTAAATTCATACATATGTTCTCTGACCAGGTTATAGGTATATATTTTATTACATCTATAATATATATAAAATGCAACGTATCTCTGTCTCTCTGTCTGTCCGTTAGTGCGCTTATCACTGGAGAACCACTTATCCGATTTTCGTACTTTTTTTTTTAAAAAACATACATATGTTCTCCGGCCAGGTTATAGGCTATATTTTATTACGATAGGAAGCATGAGGAATGAGCAGTGACAATAATAGTAAATGAAGTCGGACAAAGTTTGCCGCTAGAGCGTTCTCTTGCAATACACAGTCCAAACCATTAAATATGAAACAATATTATGTAGCAGAGAATATCTATAATATATATAAAATGCAATGTCTCTCTGTCCGTCTGTCTGTCTGTCTGTCCATCCGTTAGTGGGCTTATCACTGGAGAACCACTTATCCGATTTACGTGCTTTTTTTTTAAACATACGTATGTTCTCTGGCCGGGTTATAGGATATATTTTATTAGGTGACATAAGGAATAAGCAGTGATGATAATAGTGAATCAAGTCGAGAAAAGTTTGCCGCTAGCGCGTTCTCTTGCAATACACTCCCTAAAGCATTAAATATGGAACAATATCATGTAGCAAAGAATACAATATATATAAAATGCAACGTCTCTCTGTCTGTCTGTCTGTCCGTTAGTGCGCTTATCACTCGAGAACCACTTATCCGATTTACGTGTTTTTATAAATTTATACATATGTTCTATATAATTCGATATAAGCTTAGATAATGGGAGATAAGTCGAGATAAGCCTCGATAATGGGAGATAAGGTGAGATAATGGGAGATAAGTATAAATAATGGGAGATAAGGAGAGATAATGGGAGATAAGCAGAGATAAGTCTAGATAATGGGAGTTATGGTGAGATAATGGGAGATAAGGAGAAATAATGGGAGATAAGTCGAGATAAGCCTAGATAATGGGAAATAAGGTGAGATAATGGGAGATAAGGAGAAATAATGGGAGATGAGCAGAGATAAGCCTAGATAATGGAAATTATGTAGAGATAATGGGAAATAAAGAGAAATATTGGGAGATAAGGAGAAATAATGGGAGATATTTTATTACGTTGGGTAACATAAGGAATAAGCAGTGACGATAGTAGTGAATCAAGTCCACGCGAGCGGAGCCGCGGGACCGGCTAGTGTTTAATATATGGAAGGACAACAGTTCCAAGAGACTGATCTCCTAAACTTCTACTACTCGGAGACATGTGGGGAGATATTCTTGAATAGTATTAGAATTCTTGAATTGTAGAAATTGTTTGATTACAGAACGGAAGTAACGTGTTCTAATTGAAGAGATTGTGGCTCGGAAAATGGCACAGCTCTATGGACAAGGGAGTTGATGATTGAGTATTTTTGAGCGCGAAGGTAATGCGCTTTTTCAATCGACACCGGAGAAAGCCAGAGGAATTATACGTAATTTGGGGAAGTAAACTATCAAAATTAATCGACATTATTACTCTTATAAAAAAAAATATATGGTTTTTCATAACATTTAGAATAGCGTTCACATCTCGAAGAATAAAGATTTCTGAAGCAACTCAATAGATTTAAACGACGCGTTAGTCGGTTATTGTTGAGCGTCCTCTGATATTTTAATTTTAACTTGAACGTATGTCACTAAAATGGGGTTAGTTCGACGTATAGTTTTCACTTTCAGTAAGGTTAGATACTGTGGTGTATATTACATTGAGGGGAATTAATTTAATATTTAGAAGTGTATTTTCACAGACAACAAGATCGGAGAAGGTGATGTTAGCGACTAGCAACATATTAAATCAGGATTTACTGTGGATTTATGAAATTGTGTTTTTAGTTGTAGAGTTAACAATTTGGACGGAGGTAAAATGGGCACAAAGACACTAAGATGATTAATTTTATAGGTAAAATGGGCCCAAAGATTTAGGAGGCACCATAATTCTATAGGTATTTTGGGCCCAAACCATATTACAACGCAGAATGCCTTAATTACTATAATTTTTAATTTATCACATAACGTAGGTTTGAAAGCGAAAGATATCTATCTTACAAATAAAAACACGAAATCTTTGATAATTGTTTATTGTTTAACTAACCTGAACTAACCTAAACTTTGGCTTTACAGTTTAATTCTTTTCGGCTACACCTCCAACATACTTCACCGCCTTTCAACACTCTGCCCTTGGAAAATGTAAAATTGTCCAAGACGAGCAACACATCTCCACGATTATTTTTATTAAGAAGTACTTCTGGCTTTCAGCGCAAAAATATAAATGATTGCGAAAGTGGCCCTACCTATCCTATGAGAATTTGTAGTGGAAGGAAATTGCATTTTATTATTACATTTTACAATTTTATACCTGTAATTATTGTTACGAACGATTTAGTTATAAAATCTCCGCGTGGGCCCAATTTACCTATAGGATTAAAGAACCCTTATCGAGAAACAGGTAATGAAGATAATTTTGTGCCCATATTACCACCGCCGAACAATTTACATTTAAATTTTCAAAAAATTACTGACCAGATTCAGAGATCTAGTCGTTCATACATGAACTTTTCCCAGACCCAAGAAAACATCTTATCTATATTTTATTCACGTATTCTTCTTAAAACCTAAACGCTATAGTGTTAACCGATTAAAGTAATTAAAACATCACATGTTTAGAACAGGGAGCAAATATAAATACTACTTAATAGTAATCAAATCGGCATCAGCCAACAATCTTGTATTTACATAATTGTTCATTTAAAAAGCAAATATGCTAATAAACACGATACTTAAATAAATAACATTAAAAGAAGGAATTATCACCGCAGAAAATTACCAACATTTTTTTAGGAAAAAATGTGAAAGAAGTTTTAACGGCTGCATGTTTAGCATTTTTACTCTGCACATAATGTAACGTGTTTACACTAACTCTGGTTTAAAATTAATTTAAATCCTTTATGTTCGGCATTACGTCGTCCGCGTATGGTATTCTGTTTTAGAAATGTTTAAAATTTTGACTTATTTTTAGAGATAATAAACCTTTTTTATTTACAGTTGTAATCCTTTTATACGAGGCGCGTTTATTTAAGGGGTTAGATTTATTATTTATACTTTTAAGAATATTTCAAGCTTTACAAAATGGAATCGTAGATTAAAGGTAATATCAAAAAAAAATAACCGGTCAAGTGCAAGTTAAACTTGCGCAATTATTGTTCCGTACGTTGATTGCTTTTAAAATAAAAAATGTTGTAACGGAAGTATAAAATGATCAGTGAACTCACAAAACACACCCAAATGAGTTTTCAACAAAGTTTGTTTCCAATCTTTACTGAAAATTGATGACCTTGAAATTTCTGTTTTTTTATATACCAGATAAATTATTAAAGGTAAAGCACTCGTGATAATTTTCGTTCAATCTACACCCCGTGGAGAATATTCCAGAATTTTTTCAAAATTTTATGATAGTTACTTTTCAGATAAGTACGCGCAAGTATTACATTATATACAGGGTTACAGGGAAAGTCGTCCTGGATAATTAAGGACGTCATAGTTTAGGTCGTTTCTGACCGATTTGACTCTATGACATGATGTCCTAAACTTAACCGTTTTCGAGATATTGAAGTTTAAAGATTTTCTAAAAAAAAAAACATGTTTTTTTTGCTTTTATATCGATTTTTTTTTATTAGAGGTTTTCGAGTGCGATTTTTTTGGTTATTTTTAGTTAGTCTGTATGTCAAGTATCAAAAATCATCAAAAAAATTTGAACTAGTTACTAACAGTTTCAAATGGCGGCTTGTTAATGTTTCTAAATTACGAATTTTTACCACTTTAAATCAATAAAGGAGGAGTTCAATAGGAAAACTGTACACAGAATGACACCTAAAGCGGGCTCGGGTAGCAAAAGGTAAATTTTTAGTTCTAGGTGAAAATACGAAAAATACACAAATAAAACAAAAAACCTTGCAATTTAATATTTTTTATTAATTATAATTCATGTTCTATATGGTCGCCCCTATTTCTAACACAAATTCTCATTCTTTTTCTTAAATTACTTTTCACAACGCTGGTTGTGAGGTGCCGCCTCATTTCGTCAGCCGCATCAATTATTTTTTGTCTTAGGACATCCACGTTTTCGATAGGAGTCATCTGGTCGTATACGAGACTTTTCATGTGACCCCACACATAAAAAATCCATCGGTGTTAGGTCTGGGCTTCTCGCCGGCCAAGGTATGGGTCCGCCTCTTCCAATCCATTTGTTGGGATAATTGTCATTGAGCCATGCACGAACACTTCCTCTGTAGTGAGCTGGGCAGCCATCGTGTTGAAAGTATATGTTTTGTCTCAAATCAATAGGTAGGTCTTCCATCAAATTAGGTAAATCATTCCGCAAAAAAATTGTCGTATTCCTCGCCATTCAAATTATCTGGCAGGAAGAATGGCCCAACCAAATAATTTGAAATTATACCCATCCACACATTTAAGCTGAATCTTGTTTGTGATCCTTTCGTTCTTTTTTTGTTTGGGTTGCCTTCCTCTTTAGAAGCCCAATAGTGGGCATTGTGGTAGTTTGTAAGACCGTCTTTGTCGGATTTCGACTCGTCAGTCCATAGTATTTTCTTAAAAAAAGATGCATCTCCGACATCGGTATTGAGCATAAATCTGCAGAATTCTAATCGTCGCAACGGATCCCCTTCTTCAATGACTTGCACGGGCGTATAGTGGTAAGGGTGTTGCCCAACAGTATGCATTACAAACCATACCTTCCACTGCGAAATACCAAGCTGTTGTGCGACAACAGTTGTAGATGTGGTTGGGTCCACCTCAAAGAGGCGTCGTATTTCGTTTTCTTCGTCTTCGTCAAAGATACGTGGTCGTCCCATGTCAGTCCGCCATCTTTGTACGGAACCAGTTTCTCGTAGTCTTCGATAAGTTCCATCAAATACGCTAACATCAGGTACACGACGAATAGGATATCGCAGTATGTATTCATCACGTGCACGCGACGATACTCCTTCGCAAAATCCGTAACACATTAGGATGTCAGCATATTCCTCGTTGGTAGACGTTGCCATATTCACAAGCAGAGATCAAAATCCAGTTACGAGCCAATTCACACAGTAAGAAGATGAAACACAGATATTTTTGAAAAGCACCGTATAGCACATCTACCACGGACGAATCGCATGAGCAGACTAAAAATCATTCAATAATGTTTAGTGAACAGAAAATTTCACTCGCACAGAGAGTACCCCGGCCGGAAAAAATGCTTACCCAACCCTTTTTATTGTTTGAAGGTGCAGGTAGTAAACCGGTAATTGGTAGTATCTAAATTCTATCATTATGTTACTCTACATTTGGGCCTATTGAAATCTCATTTTCTTAGAATTTTCAATAGATCCAGTAGATATTATACCGTTTTAGATAGCTAAAAAGACGTAAAAGTTTTTAAAATAATTTGCAGAATAACTTCCATACATTTTTTTTTCTCTTTATTGATTTAAAGTAGGAAACACTTGGTAAAAATTCGTAATTTAAAAACATTAACAAGCCGCCATTTGAAACTGTTAGTAACTAGTTCAAATTTTTTTGATGATTTTTGATACTTGACATACAGACTAACTAAAAATAACCAAAAAATCGCACTCGAGAACCTCTAATAAAAAGAAATCTCGAAAACGGTTAAATTTAGAACATCATGTCATAGAGTCAAATCGGTCAGAAACGACCTAAACTATAACGTCCTTAATTATTCAGGACGACTTTCCCTGTAACCCTGTATATATTTTTTACTCGTGTTTTCACAAGCTTTCATTTGACACCACACTCGATTACCTAGTAAAAAAATTTTTTTTTTCACTTCCGATTTTACCCCCCAAAACTAACCCCTTAAGTCAAAATTTAACTTTCAAAACTACATGGCTCTGATGAGGCCATCAATTCCTATATTATTACCAAATTTCAACTTTCTCTGACAAATAGTTTCGGAGAAAATCGGGTATGACAGACAGACAGACACCGAAGTCATCTTATAAGTGTTCCGTTCGGAACACTTATAAGATCACTTCGGCGTTTGTTCGTCTGTCTGTCTGTATGTCACACACGATTTTCACCTAAACTGTTTGACATAGAAAGTTGGAATGTGGTACTAATATAGGAATTGATGGCCTCATCAGAACCGTGTAGTTTTGAAAGTTAAATTTTGACTTAAGGGGTTAGTTGTGGGGGGTGAAATCGGAAGAAATAAAAATTACTAGGTCATCGAAAGGGGGGGTCAAATGAAAGCTTCTAAAAACGGGAGTTCACAAATATATATATCGTAATACTTGCACATACTTTTCTTTGTCTGTCCCCCCTTTTATCTTGAAAAGTACTCATCAAAAAATTTTGAAAAAATTCTGGAATATTCTCTCCACGGGGTGCAGATTCAACGAAAATGATCACGAGTGCATTACCTTTAATAATTTATCAGGCATATAAAAAAAAAAAAAAAAAAATTCAAGGTCATCGGTTTTTAGTAAAGATAGGAAAGAAACTTTGTCGAAAACTCATTTGGGGTGTGTTTTGTGAAGTCACTGTTCATTTTATACCTCCGTAACAAAAATTTTTATTCTAAAAGCATTCAACGTACGGAACACTAATTGCGCAAGTTCAACTTGCACTTGACTGGCATTTTTCTGGTAACTATTTTTTTCAAACTCGTGGAAAAAAATACCTCGAGATCTACTGAACCGATTTTTATAAAATTTATGCCGTATATTTTTTATAATACTGTCTTGAAGTTGACATATGGTTTTTTCGATTGGATGCTCCGTTCGTTTTTTATTAATTTTTAACGCTCAAAATTTTTTTTGAAAGATCCGAGTTTATTTTCGAAGGGCTGTCACTTCTACAAAAAAATTTTTAAAATTTTTTCCATATGTGGCCAGTTAGCTATGACCTTTCTTAACAATAAAAAATGACTTGTTTAGTTTTTAGCTGATTCCTGACAGAAAAAAATTCCACCGCTGACAAGGATTTTCAAAAGGGGGGTCCCACAAGATCGTTAATATCTCCATCATTTTTTACATTTTTTAATATTTTTTTTTTTTTTAATTTGTTGTTAAAACCTTGGGGTATTTGTGAAAAATAAAAATTATATTATATATACAATAGTTGCGTCAAAAAAAAAAGAATTATGTCTATTTTTCCGAGTGCCAAAATAGCGTAATCCCTTAAGTAAGTATCGTTTGAAATTCGTCCGAGTTTACGTTTGTTTGTGTGTATTTAAAATGTCTCAGACCCTTGAAAACCCCTCGGACTGTGAAATACCCACTGTAACTGGTTTCTTAAATGCAAAACACTTGAAAGCGCCCGAAATTCATCGGCAGATTAGTGAAGTGTATGGCGAAGACGCTATGAGCTATCGAGTGGTAAGAAAATGAGTTAGAGCATTTAAAGGCTGTCTTACCAACGTGCACTGTCCGTCATTCATGATGACTTGGTACGGAAAGTTGATGAAACAATTCGAGGAAACAGACGCTTTACGATTTCATCATTATTTAATATGTTTCCTCAAGTTTTAAGAAGTGTTCATTATGAAATTATCTGAAGTTGTGCTCAGGCTGGGTATCCAAAATGCTGATATTTGGAGTCAAAACAACAGTCCATGGAATGGAGGTTTTCAACATCATCCAAGAAAGTGAAGAATTTCATCCTGAAAAATCATGTGCACTGTGTTTTGGGACCGGCAAGTTATAGATTTTTTGCCTCAGGGGGACATAGTAAATGCTGAAAGATATTGTGAGATCTTAAATAAACTTCTTCGTGCAATCCAAAATAAAAGGCGTGGCATGTTTAGTAGAGGATGGATGGAGGTTAGATTCTATTCAGAAGAAAGCTGTTCTTCTGATTGGAGACTCGGAACTGCAACCTTGATTCATTGGAACATCGAAAAACGGTTGGCGACTTGAGTATATTCTACAAGTATTTTTATGGAGAGCGTTCGATGGATGTAGTCCGCTTAATTCCTCCCAGGGCGGTGCATGCTAGAAATACACGTCGCGCTAATATTTTACATCCTTATTTGGTTCAGCTTGTTACTCTTCCTACAACCCTTTTCAAGCAATCTTTTATATGGAGAACCTCATCCCTTTGGAATAATTTGCCAGGGCTGTGTTTCCGACCAAGTACATTTTACAGCGATTCAAGACCAACGTGAATCGCTTTTTCCGCACACGTGTCGCCTCTGTAACGCTTTAGGGATTTCCTTGCAGCACGTGTGCTAGACCTATAAATAAAAGAGGAATTGTTTTGCGTCACGTCAATCCTCGTCCATACGTGGTTCATCGAACCCAAGATTGAATCGCGTCCTATGGCTGTGAACAACTTGATCACCTCCCGTATAGCCCTGACATAGCGTCTAGTGACTACAGTTTGTTCCTGCACTTAAAGCAGCACCTTGCCGGTCGGTGCTACGACACCGACGACGACGCCAAAACGGCCGTGCTGCAATGGTTAGCAAACCCGGTGACAGATTTTGATGCGGATGGAATACAGCTGGTCGTACGATAAGACAGGTGCGTTAATATGGGTGGAAATCATGTTGAAAAGTACCGTAGGGTCCGGGCGTTCATGTAAAAATTAAATTTAAAAAAATAGCCTTGGTTTTTTTTTGGTATCAAAATGGTACACGTACTTACTTTAAAAATGAGCCTCGACCTTATATACCGTACGGTATTATTACTACTATACCTGATGAATAAACTTTCTACTTTTTAACTTATTTGAACACAAATTAGTCCCAGCTATTATATTTAATACTAAATAAAGTTATTTTTGTTTCAGGTCCGTAGATATAGTTCCAATGTCTGATCATACTACAAGCTGAAACACAAAAAAAATTAACAACGTCAAGATGAAGGTCATTCAAGCCTTGGCGTTCATAGCCTTCACGATTGTATCATCCGCGAAGTCTGATACTGTTTCAGTAATACCCCATGACGCTCATCCAGGCTACAGCGTCAAGAAATTCAACGAAAATTTTTCTCTAGTCAATTCTAGCTTTAGTCAGTTTTTTACAATGCTACAAGATGGGTCTATAATGACTGTTAGTGATGTAAGCCCACTTGTAGATCGACCTGTAGATCTCTTAGTCTTGGAAAATGACGGAAACTCTACCAAGAAGCATCTGGTGCAACTCTATGTTATCGACAGGCGGAACATGTTGACGTTTAAACATGAAGACAGCGAAGATATTGTCGGTAGGGTTTCTGAAAATCAACCTACAGGTACTAGAGTTGCCGGATTGTCTCTAATTCAAGCTTCCAGTGGAATTAACATACCAGTAACATACAGTATTATTGCTGGTAATATCGGGCAAGCATTTGAATTAAGAAACAGTGTGACAGGTGAAAATATAGCTAATGTTACTGTAGACAATTCAGGGGGAGTCTACATTGTTACCGCTACAGTCTTGGATAGGGAAGATATCCCTAGGTATGTTTTAACGATCCAGGCTAGTGATCCAAGCGGAATAAATAAAGCAGTTACGAATATAGTAGTGGAAGTTGAAGACGAAAACGATAACAGTCCAGTTTTCACACAAAAGGTCTATCGATTTGTCGTCGGAGATGACTCCCTGGAAGGCGACAATGTCACTATGACTTGGAAACGATTTTCATCTGTTGGGAAAGTAGAAGCAACTGATGCCGATGGGGATAAGGTAGCCTACAAATTAGTCACACCTACTAGCTTTTTGGTAATTGTTCCCCAAACTGGTGATCTTCTCTTAGCGCTGGAACCTATTGAAGAAATTGAGTTGGAGTTGGTAGTTGAGGCCCATGATCTACGGATGCCGAGTCGGACATCGCCGAGACCTGCACAGGTGATCTTTCACTTTAAACCTTCGGAGGAGTGTGCGCCATTAGATTTGCAGAAGCTCGAGGAAGGTGGGTAAAATTAATTCGTATAAAATTTTTATTAGCTTATAAAATACTTAAGTGTACGTTTACAAGCATATTTTTTCCGTTTTTTCAGATGGCCACATTCTACATCGCGAGAAACGTAGGGTTACTCGCGCGGTTCGCCCTACGAAACGTATTGAATTCACGGAAACCGACGGTGACACTGAAGGAAGAGTCGTTTTCCAGTTGGAAAAAGAAACAGACAAAGAGACTTTTAAAATAAGAGACGAAAATAGTTGGGTTATCGTTGAACCTAATGGATCGGTTAAAGTAAGGAAGAAGTGGGATTATGAAGAGCTTGGACCTGAGAAAACTATCGATTTTTGGTGTGACTATTACTAATGCCGAGAAAGGAGGTAAGTTTCTTAATATCGTTCTTTAGTACTTAGAATCTTTTTGATAAATGTATTAACAACGACAACTACCGATTATAAGTACAGAAGCAGTTTATAGTGCAGTAAAAAAAGGTTAAAATAATGATGAGATAGGCATAGTTTAGATATAGCAATATTATGATTTTATCCTCTCTGGGGTATCACCAGGAGTACTATCCTGAGTTTTGGACTTTGAAAAACTTGTGCTCTTTTATTTATAAGCAATTGAAGTTTTCAAAACGCGTTTTTTGAGCTTAAAATGTAAATAATTCCGGTTATAAAGTCAGATCGAGACAAAAAGAAAACAAACTCTTCGTAATGAAACTTTCAATAAAATCTTGTTGTCGCTCAAGTGAGTACATAACCTACAAAATTGATAAAACAGGCAAAAAACTGTTTTTTTTTTTCATTCTATTGTACAGGTCGACTAAGTGAACCGATCGGCTTGAAACTTTCAGAAAATGTGCGTTTTGTTATAGCCGAAATACCCTAAAATTTTGGTGCCCAGTGGGCACAACTGAATTTGATATTTAAAATTTGAATTGCCCACCATTTTATGCCATTTGGTCCAAAATGGATCTTTTTTTTCAAAAATTTAGGTCTCGACGCCAGCTTTCCGATGCCATTAAAAAATTTTTTTGGAGTCATTTTAACCGTTTTTTTTTTTGTTTTTTTTTTTTTTACATTTTTCATATTTTTTGTTTCAAAATGACCAAAAAAAAGAAAAAAAAACAAAAACGAAAAATAAAAGAAAAACGCATTTGTTGTTATTTGAATAATAAACAAATGTAAAAAAAAACGGTTAAAAAATGACCCCAAAAAAATATCAAAAAACGTCTATTCAAAAATGGACTGTCATTTAACCATGTAAAATCAATAAATTTAATTTGTCCTTGATAAAATAAGGGGGAACCTGCAAAAGGCAGACGTCGCCAATATCGGAGGACAAAGCTGGACCCGCTTTTTCCATCCAAAAACGATTATTTTTTGCCGGAAACGGCGGGTCTTCCGGTATTGGCGGCGCATAGTGGGACGAAGCCCCACTGTGCCACTGAAATTACCCTACATGTCTTAATTTTGAAGTAATCAGAAAGTTTTTTTTTTTAATTATTCATTTTTTCATGACCAATCGATCTGTCGAGCTAGATTTTAGTTTTTTTCCACAATTTTTCCGGAATTTTTAGAAGTATTAATTTTTATGAAAAAACGGCGAGAAAATCACTCTATAGATCGTAATTTTCACCTAATCATAACTTATATATTTTTTAAAATGTTCGTTTTTTTATTGCCAATCGAACGGTCGTGTTGGATTTTTGATTTTTCCCTCGGGTTTTTCAAAGATTTGAGAAAAAATTTGTATTTCCGTGGAAATACGATTATTCTGCAAATAGCTACTCATAGATGGTTTTCCTTCCATATTGAGGACAGATTGTTCTCAAAAATCAATTCTTTTGATGGACCTGAGAAAATCTACCTACATCGGATTATCATTTTTGCCCCAGGTTTTTCAAAAATTGCAGACATCTTTGGCGTTACCTAGGATACACCACATGGAGGTAGTGTCTGCTGGTATCCCTTTGTGTGTGTGTGTGTATCTGTCTGTGTGTATGTGATGTGTGTATGTGTGTGTGTGTATGTGATGTGTGTATGTGTGTGTGTGAATGCGTGCGTGTGTGTGTGTATGTGCATATGCATATATGTGTGTGTGTGTGTGTGAATGCATGCGTGTGTGTATGTGTGTGTGTGTGTATGTAGGGCGTATGCGTGTGCGCGTGTCCGCCTGTGCGCACGTGCGCGTGTGGGCGTGTGTGCGTGTGCTCGTGCTCGTGCGTATGCCTGTCCGTGGGCGTGGTTAAATCTAAATGATTTCATTATTATTGAGTCCAAGAAATAAGCAATTTAGCTTATTAAATAAATTTGCTTAAATTTATCAGAAAAATTTTTCGCGCAACTGAGCAAATTCAAGTAGTTTCGATTAAATTTCGGCTAATTTTAGGTAAATTTGGTAGAATATTTGCTAATTTTTGCTAATTGCTACTAATCTAAACAAAACTACTTCCATGCGGTGTATCCTGGGTAACGCCAAAGATGTTTGCAATTTTTGAAAAACCTGGGGCAAAAATGATAATTTGAGGTGGGTAGATTAATTGTTCATCAGAAGAATTGATTTTTGAGAAAAATCTGTCCAGAATATGAAAGGAAAATCATCAATGAATGAATTGCGGAAAAACCGTACTTGCATGGAAATACAAATTTTTTTTCAAATTTTGAAAAAACATGGGAGAAAAATCAAAAATCCGCTCCGACCGATCAATTGGTAGTAAAAAAACCGGTCAAGTGCAAGTTGAACTTGCGCAATTAGTGTTCCGTACGTTGATTGCTTTTAAAATAAAAAATGTTGCAACGGAAGTATAAAATGATCAGTGACTTCACAAAACACACCCCAAATGAGTTTTCAACAAAGTTTGTTTCCATTCTTTACTGAAAATTGTTGACCTTGAAATTTCTGTTTTTTTTTTATATACCAGATAAATTATTAAAGGTAATGCACTCCTGATAATTTTTGTTCAATCTACATCCCGTGGAGAATATTCCAGAATTTTTTCAAAATTTTTTGATAAGTACTTTTCGAGATAAGGCGGGTGGACAGCGATAATTCGAGATTTTTTAAAAATAATACAAAGAAAAGTGCGCGCAAGTATTACATTATATATATATATATATTTTTTACTCGTGTTTTCACAAGCTTTCATTTGACACCACACTCGATTACTAAGTAAAAAATTTTTTTTTTCACTTCCGATTTCACCCTCCAAAACTAACCCCTTAAGTCAAAATTTAACTTTCAAAACTACATGGCTCTGATGAGGCTATCAATTCCTATATTATTACCAAATTTCAACTTTCTATGACAAATAGTTTCGGAGAAAATCGGGTGTGACAGACAGACGGACAGACAGACACTGAAGTGATCTTATAAGTGTTCCGTACGGAACACTAAAAACTAACATTAAAAAAAAATGTGTAATGACTAAAAGAAAATTACGATCTATAGAGTGATTTTCCCGCTAAAAACGCCGTTTGTTTTTTTCATAGAAATTAACACTTCTTCTGAGGATTCCGGAACACTGGAAAAAATTAAAATCTAGCTTGACAGATCGATTGGTTATGAAAAAACGAATAATTAAAAAAAAATTTCCGATTATTTCAAAATTAAGATCTGTAGGGTAATTTGAGTGGCACTTGAGGCCTCGTCCTGTTGTGCGGGGTCTGCCTCTTGCAGGTTTCCTCTTACAAGAAAAAACTAAATTTATTGATTTTATATGGACAGTCCATTTTTGGATCGACGTCTTTTGGGCTCTAAAGCTGAGTCCGGTCTCGGCGGCGTCTACCCTTTGGGACGTTCGACTTTTTAGTGTCAACAAATGTTATGGTACTTGATTCAAGTGGTTAAACGACAATTCATTTTTGATGCAGCAATTTAGGCCTTATCTGGGCAATCCAGGGCAAGGGGGCCGCAAAATCAACGTTAAAGACTTTTATTCGACTCGCCCGATAGAATGAGTAACTAGGCAGACGGTTAGTCGACAGGTCAAAATTTCGGATCGCCCTCTTGGAATTAAATTATTAAGATTTGTTATAATTTTATTCATCTGGTACAAATATATACAGATTTATAAGACTTAGTAGATCCCCGATCACGTCAACATACCAGGAGTACAAGTATGAAATGCGGATTTCAGACAACAGATGGTGCACCAATGCAGTTTGTGCTATAAAGATTTGACACTGCGCCATTTTGTTGTGTCATCAACAAGTGTCAGACGCTCACGACTGATAAAATGGAACATTGTGTGCATAGTGTTGTGTTCAATATGTCGAAATTTATACCGAACAAAGAGCATTCACGGACAGCATTAATTTTTTGTTTTCATTTGAAGAAAACTGCTGTTGAATCATACCGATTACTTCGAGAAGCTTATGGTCAACATGCTCCATCGCAAGATACGTGTGAACGATAGTTTCGGCGTTTCACAAGTGGTGATTTCGATATGAAGATGTGGAATTGCAAGCATCGTTGGACGAAGATGATTCGCAAACACAGAAACAACTCGCCGAGCAATTGGGCGTTAGTCAACAAGCTGTTTCCACTCGGCTACGAGAGATGGGAAAGATTCAGATGAGTACCACATCAGTTGAACGACAGGCAAATAGAAAAGCGCAAAAACACGTGTGACATTTTGCTCACTCGGTACAAAAGGAAGTCGTTTTTGCATCGTATAGTTACAGGGGATGAAAGTATTTTGAGAATCCCAAGCGTAAAAAATCATGAGTAGACCCAGAAGCACCATCCACATCCACCGCAAGACCGAATCGCTTTGGCAGAAAGACGATGCTCTGTGTTTGGTGAGACCAGAGGGGCGGGCGTGGTCTATTACGAGCTGTTAAAACCTGGGGAAACGGATAATACTAAACGTTACCAACAACAAACGACCGATTTGAACCGTTCGCTGCTTGAAAAATAGCCAGAATACCGAAAGAGGCAACACAAAGTCATTTTTCTTCATGACAATGCTCCATTACATACGGCAAAACCAGTTCGCGACACGTTGGAAGCACACAGCTGGGAAGTTCTACCCCATGCGGCTTACTCACAAGACTTGGCTCCTTCCGATTACCACTTGTTTGCATCGATGGGTCACGCACTTGCTGAGCAGCGCACAGTGGGGAAAAAACGAAAAATCGTGTTTCAAAATTGTCTAGAGCCTTCAATTTTGGTTCGATTTGGACGATTTTTTTTTTAAATTGAAGCTTATTAAATTCCGAACAAAGTTGTCGGAGCCGATTTTGCAATTAAACTATTGTTTCAAAATGGCGGACGTCTTCAAAATAACGGTTTCTGATTATATAGCGACTGAGACGCAGAAAACGCTTACAGTTTCAAACCAAGTTGTGCTAAAATGCGTGTATGTATGTTTTTTTATGTCGCAGATAATATATCTAATATCACAGTTACAAGATTAATAATAATGAACCCAAAATGGCTGCCATGAACAATGAAAGTATTATAAATATGAATAAACGTACCATTATTATTTTATATCCATAACATTTGCATAAATAATTTCTTTAAGGTTGTTAATTATAAATATGTTTCAACAATTGGCTTAAAATGACAAATCAAGTATGGCGGATGCCAAAATTGAATCGAGCAAGAAAGTTTCTCTGTGGCATTTAGACTGTGGCAGTCAGATCATTCAAGTTATTCAAGTTTAGTTGCGGGATTTAAATTTTCATGCAGTTATTGCTAGAATATTGCTGCTGTAAATTTTAAGTATCGTAGACAATTTTCTAGCAGATACAAAAAACAGCGATACACGCAGAAAAGGACAGCTCACACAGCTAGAAAATGGCTACAACAGTTAAAACGTTTTGTTAAAATAGGGACAGCTAAATATTTTGCTGCACTAGCCACATTGTTTTCTGTTGTAGCAAAAAAGTGGCTGCTATTGCTAAACAGTGGCACAACTTGGTTTGAAACTGTAAGCGTTTTCTGTGTCTCAGTCGCTATATAATCAGAAAACCAACGTCCGTCATTTTGAAACAAAAGTTTAATTGAAAAATCGGCTTTCTACAACTTTGTGCGGAATTTAATAAACTTCAATTTAAAAAAAAATCGTCCAAATCGAACCAAAATTGAAGGCTCTAGACAATTTTGAAACACGATTTTTCGTTTTTCCCCACTGTGCAGCGCTTTGGTTCGTACGAAGATGTGAAAAAATAGCTCGATGAAAGGTTCGCAGCAAAAGGGGAAGGTTTTTACTAGCGTGGTATTCGCAAATTGCCCGAAAGATGGGAAAAATGTATAACAAGCGATGGAGCATACTTTGAATAAAGCACTTTGTATCATTCTTCCGAATTTAATATCTGTTTTTAGCAAAAAAAAATCCGCATTTCATACTTGTACACCTGGTACTAGCTGATATTTTTTTTATATATAACAAGACAAATTTTATGCTCAGACTGTGTTGTTATTACCCATTATTTACTTCTTATAACGTTTTCAAAAGTAGATTTACGTGTATTATCAAGTGAGTGTAGTTGTTAAAATTACATTTTGTTCAAAACTGAGATAGGTGCACGAAGCAAAGTATACAAACACATAAAACCTAATTATAGTGTTAGCTATCATTAGTATAAAATTTACGAGAAAATTTAAAATTACCATGCCAAGTATATTAATCTAGTTAAACAAAGAGAGAGTAAAGAGAGAGAGCAAAGAGAGACGTTAAATAGTATATATTTCTTTCTTTAAAAACTTATTATATTACTATGTAGCTACTTTGTTGGGCATTTGGAATCTTTGGCGCAATGATACTACTCAGTATATATCACCACTATACCAAACACTTCATTTTTGCACTCGACGCGCGTGTCGCTAACCATGTTAGCTTCATCAGGAGCGAGGATTGATTGATTAATTGGGTCAATCATCGCTCCTGATGAAGCTAACATGATTAGCAAACCGCGTGTCGCGTACAATCATGAAGTGTGTGGTATAGTGGTGATATATACTGAGCATGTAGCTACTTATATAGAGTAGAACCCCGGTTATCCGAGGTAACGTGGGGGGGCACCCTCCTCGGATAACTGAAAACTCGGATAATCCGGATTTGTTTTTTATTCATTCAAAAAATAAACACCAATACTTTAAACCGATGTATTAACGTTTTTTAACATATAAATAGGTACATACATTATAAAACAGTGAAATAGGTATCTGTGCGCTTCTGTTTCATATTTCATCTTCTTTTTCTTGCTGCAATGTTTTTCCATCTATTAAGAACAAGCAAATCCGCTGGGGTTGCCTCTGGTTGTTGTTCGATATACCTCAAAGCTTTTTCCAAAGAAGCAAAACCTTCTTGATGAGAGATCTTAGTGGGAGACTGTTCATCCACCGCCGCTTCGTCATCGTCATCTGATTTTTCGGTTTCCTGAAAAGCATTCATTATTTCTTTAATACTCATTTTTTCTTCTAAATCATCTGTTGTAATCCATTCAACAACATCTTCTCTTGTCACATTTTCGCAACCTTTTAATTTTTGCATTAATTCAAATAAACTTTTTTCTTTTTTTTCTATCTGGCTGTCAAAATTTGAACAGGACATTTCTCCATGGCTTCTCAATTTCAAAGGTAATTCATTTAATGGAGTATCATCTTCACTGTCATTATAGTCCTCAAAATCAATAACTTTTGACCAACATTTTTGAATAGTGGTAGTACGCACAGAATCCCAAGCTTGACTTACCCAGTAAATAACATTTTTTAGTGTAACCTTTCTCATCCCATTGATAATATCCTCCTTTTCTGTGTATTCTAACAGATGTTCAAAATATAAGCGCCTATAATTTTTTTTAATGTTTTCGAGGATGCCTTGATCCATTGGTTGCATTATGCTGGTTACATTTGGAGGAAAAAATTTTACAATTTCGCCCACATGAAGTCCTTCTCCAGGGTGAGAGGGGGCATTATCCATTAACAAAATTGCTTTAATAGGAAGACGGTTTCTGTTCAAAAATTTAGTCACAGATGGCACGAACTCTTCTTCAAACCAGTTAGTAAATAAGGTCGCATCCGTCCATGTGCTCTTCTGACTTTTGTAATAGACTGGTAGGGCTTTGGGTGAGATGTCTTTTAAGGTCTTGGACGTGCAGACTTGCCAATCACCTTCAATGGGATTTTGTGCTTGCCAGATACATTGGAATATACCGAGATGCCAATGTTTTTGATGGAAGCATTTTGTAATTCAGACCAGTTTCGTCACAGTTGTAAATTTGATCAGATGTGTATCCACAATCTTCGATTTGCTTTTTAAAGTTCTGCTTAATCTTCTCAATTGGTGACACATCAGCAGAAAGTTTTTCACCACATACAGTCAGTTGTCGTACACCGTACCGTTTTTTTCAGCGGTCAAGCCATCCAGAACTGGCGGTAAACTGATCTATCTCTGGGAATTGCCTGCTAATCATTATTGCTTTCTGTTGTAAAAATTGGACCTGACAGAGGCACACCTTTTGATCTCTGTTGGTTAAACCACGTGAATAAAACTTCGTTAACCTTTTCATAGTCGCCGGTTTTCATTAATTTTCTTCCTGAGGACGAGGAGGCCTGATTTATACACCACTCTTCAATTTTTGTGCGGGTTGTTTTCCAGTCTACAACTGTTACCTCACCTACTCCATAATCTCGTGCAACAACTTTAATTGTCTCTCCTGCTTCAATTCTTCTGATGGCTTTTAATTTTTCTTCAATAGTAACGACGATTATTTTACATGCTGAAAGAGTCCAAAAACATAAATAGGGGAACCCCTGACACGGGCTAGGGGGATTCCTCGAAGGCCCCGACGATATGTACATACATATTTTAGAAGCTCGGTTAATACGCAGCATAGATGCGCGTACCTCGGATAATCAGGTTCTTAGATTGGCTCGGTTAATCCGGAGCTCGGATAATCGCGACTCGGTTAACCGGGGTTTTACTGTATTACATTTGGGAGTCTTCAACAATTTGAATGTGAATAACGCATGTCTATGAAAAGGCAATTTTATTAGATGCTTCAAAGGTGCGAGTGGGAAGTGGTACGAGGAGTGGAAAGCTCAATCTTAGACGAATGTGATGTATTACTACGACATGTATTCTTAGCGTAGCTCTGCGAGGCTACATCCCTCGAGCACCTTACCTCATAAAGGTATTCATAAAATATTAAATTCTTCTTTAATATTGCTAGGAGAGGTCTCTGGTAAGTTATGGATCCTTAATCAGGTGAATAGATACATCTAATACATGGAGAGCCTATTTTGGAGCAAAACGCTAAACACTGAAACAATATTCAATCAATGGTCGAATATGAGCTTCAGATATGATTGAAAGCCCTTTGCGACGACTAACATACATAACATAATCATGCCAAGATATATTTGCGCCCTAGTCAACGCCATGCAAGTTGCGTGCAAGTGGAATGGAGTGACCCGACATAAGTATGTCGGGTTCCGCAACGTTTACTTTTTTAAAAAAACTGTGGCCTGGGTTTCGTAGCGTTCAGTTCAGCTTAGGTGTTATTCTAAGATGTACTTTTATTAAGGTCTTTGTTAAAATGTACAGTCCGTCAAGGGAGAATGTGTCCGCGATAATTCATTTTGGTAGATGCCATTCTAGAAATTAAACAAAAAATCGGTAGGAGAACTCTTTGTCTACGACGCATTTTAGTAAAAGTATCTGTCGATCCCGAACTTTTGTCGAAATCACGTAAAATCTAAAACGAGTTACTGGTTTGCGCGTCGGTTCGAGGCAGTCTCTGTTTGTTCCCATCCAAAGGGGCCCAAAATGACATATTCCGCGGCCGCTAAATATATTAAAAAGTCGCTATCGTTCCTGAAAAAGTAGGTAAATTGTTTTAACGAGACGAAAAATATCGACGACTATCCAAAACGTGTCTTGGTAGGCAAAGCCACTCCAAAAGTCGAAAAACGAATTGTATCTTTGTTTTCACGGGACTTGAAATTGATACTGCGTCAAGGAGCGGCAAAATTAAGAAAATCGGGATTGAACGTATCCCATGAGACCATTCGACAACATTTTCGTGCTCGTGATGTCAAATTGAAGTAGAAGAAACCTTTGCTGGGCGAAAATCACTTTGCGAAGCGGCTCGCTTGGGCCCATGACAAGATACTAAAGGGGCCCTCACAATCGCTGGACGCCAATCCTATTGAAAACGTTTGATCTCTTGTAAAGAGAAAGCTCAGAGGGAAGACTCTGAAAATTTTGAATTAGTTGTCTCGAGAGATTCAAAAAAATTGCAGCATGTCTCGAAGATGCCAGGCGATTATTGATACAGAAGGTGATTGGACAACTTAGTAAGGTAATTGGGCCGTTGTTAGCGCACCAGAGAATACACTGATGGCAAAAAAATGTTTTCGAAAGTAATTTTTTCAAAAATACGAGCGGTCACGTTCTTACTTGACAAACTGTATAACAAACTGCTGTGTACTGATATTTAGATGGACAGATTATATCTTAGCGTCTAATGTAAACGAAGAAACACGCATGCTATTATTACCAAGGCTGTATGCTGCTGTGGGATATATCCGTTTTCACAATAAAGGTATTGATCAACAACTGCTACTCGAAGACGAGGAAACTTGAGAGTTATAAAACATTCTCTTCCGATATATCTCTAGTGTCCAAAGGTCTGTGGGGCAATACTCCTTTAGTTTGGTCAAAATTTGCAATTATTTTCCCACCAGTATTAGCAGTACGTATAAAAAACGATTCATGAAGTGGCAGAAAAACAATTTGATGTTTTTGCTACTTAAAAGGAGAATAACGTTCCTTAAAACCATAAAATGTTGTTTAATGACTATCGTGACAACCTCAAGTGCTAGAAGATTTGTCGCTTCTGATAAGATTATAGTTTGTCAAAATACTTTCACCTATGGTCGACTTGGCATTACAAATCTTGTTGTTCTGGGTAATTGAAAGTGTTTCCGAAAGAATTTAAATACTGATTTATTTGAATTCTACTAAAAATGTAGATTTTTCCAATAAATTACGTGGGTGTTAGCTCGGGTATAATATGAGATGAATTAACATATCATTATATACCAGAGTCACAATTAATTTCGTTCGTTTAATTGTTTTAAAAATTTTATAGCCTTCCCTTTTCAGTTTTTTTTTTTAATCCTATTTGTTCGGCACAATACATAAAACCTTAAAAAAAAACTTTATTAATACCAGACAACACTGTAAAAGGAAAAAGTTTTTGGCTTCTCAAGATTTAATTTGTTGATGGTTAATAATATAAAACGTCCTTAAATGCGTAGAGAGTTTTTTAAATGGATTTCAATTCCCAAAACGGTTTTTTTTATACTTTTCTCATATATACGAGGGCTACCTTTTATTGTTTCTCAAAATATTCGCCTTTAAGAGTTATACACTTTTGCTTGCGTTCGAACCAATTCTAGAAACATTTTTTCCACTCTGAAGTTGGTACTTCTTGGCATTACAAATCTTGTTGTTCTGGGTAATTTAAAGTCTTTCCGAAAGGATTTAAATACTGAGTTATTTGAATTCTACTAAAAATGTAGATTTTTCCAGTAAATAACGTGGGTGTAAGCTCGGGTATAATATGAGATGAATTAACATATCATTATATACCAGAGTCATAATTAAATTCGTTCGTTTAATTGCCCCTTTCCCCACCTCCACACACCCACTTCCATTTTTTTTTTTTCTTTTTAAAAATTTTATAGCTTTCCCTTTTCAGTTTTTTTTTTTTAATTCTATGTGTTCGGCACAATACATAAAACCTTAAAGAAAACGTTATTAATACCAGACAACACTGTAAAAGGAAAAAGTTTTTCGCTTCTCAAGGTTTAATTTGTTGATGCTTAATAATATAAAACGTCCTTAAATGCGTAGAGAGTTTTTTAAATGGATTTTAATTTCCCAAAACGGTTTTTTTTTTGTACTTTTCTCATATATACGAGGGCTACCTTTTAAGTTTTTACAAAAACAATGAAAGAAAAAAAAATGGTACAGATACTTTTATTGTTTTTTCAAAATATTCGCCTTTAAGAGTTATACACTTTTGCTTGCGTTCGAACCAATTCTCGAAACATTTTTTCCACTCTGAAGTTGGTACCTCAAAAACATGGTTTTGGAAGAATTCAACAGCAGAAAGAAGTCGTTAGGCAATAAATCAAGTGAATACGGGGAGTGAGACATTATTTCGATGTTTTTTTCCGTCAAATAATCAACTGTTTGACGTGCTGTGCGAGAGCTGACATTGTCATGATGAAGAATGATGCGACATTTTCGGTTGTTTTTCCTGATTTCATAGATGACTTCTGGCAAACAAATTGTTGTATATCATTCGGCATTAACTGTTCTTCGATCCTCTAAAGCAATGGTTGCCACATGTCCAGTATAACCAAAGGAACAAGCGATGATTTTCTTGGAAGTGCATCGCTAACGAACCACTTTTGTTGGATTCGGTTCATCTGGGACACTCAGTTGATTGTTGTTTAGTTTCCAGCTCATACGAATATATCCAAGTTTCGTCTCCTGTTACGATGTTGTATACGGATGTTGCATGTACTCGGTCGAATTTTTTGAACCTTTCCTTATACCATTTGACACGAGCCTATTTTTGAATTTCGGTCAAATTATGCGGAATCCATCGGGAACAGATCTTTTTCACAACTAAATGCTCACGCAAAATCGAATGAACTACAGTCCTTGATATGCCTAAGGATGCCTCTATTTCACGGTAAATCACATCCCGATCCTCTTCAATCATGTTACGCACAGCATCGATGTTTTTTGGAACAACAATCGATTTTGGTCGACCTTCACGAATTTCATCACTGACAGAAGCACGACCATGGCGATATTCTGCAAGCCAATTGTAAACAGTCTTTTCTGATGGTGATCCATTAGCAAAAGTTGAACGAAGCGATTCAAGGTATTGTTATTGAGTTAAACCTTAGCTAAAATCGTAAAAAATCATCCAACGAAAACTTTCACGTGAAATTTCTATTTGTTTACAAAACTGTTTTTTTTTTTTAATCGCTCACTGTAAACAAACTACTTGGCTAATTTCTGAGCTTTCACTGTGTTTCAATGTCACATTTCAATAGCGCGATCTATTGGTCGTTTGTAAAAACTCAAAAGGCATCCCTCGTAGTAAGAGAAGCTCTTCAAAAATTAATTTCATTTTTAGTGTTCCGTACTGAACACTTATAAGATCACTTCGGTGTCTGTCTGTCACACCCGATTTTCTCCGAAACTATTTGACATAGAAAGTTGAAATTTGGTACTAATATAGGAATTGATGGCCTTATCAGAGCCGTGTAGTTTTGCAAGTTAAATTTTGACTTAAGGGGTTAGTTTTGAGTGGTGAAATCGGAAGTGAAAAAAAAATTTTTTTACCAGGTCATCGAGTGTGGTGTCAAATGAAAGCTTGTGAAAACACGAGTAAAAAATGTAATACTTGCACACACTTTTCTTTGTATTATTTTTAAAAGATCGCGAAAAATCGCTGTCCCGCTACCTTATCTCGAAAAGTACTGATCAAAAAATTTTGAAAAAATTCTGGATTATTCTCCACGGGCTATAGATTGAACGAAAATTATCACGAGTGCATTACCTTTAATAATTTATCTGGTATATAGAAAAAACAAAAATTTCAAGGTCATCAGTTTTTTATTTTAAAAGCAATCAACGTACGGAACACTAATTGTGCAAGTTCAACTTGCACTAATTGTGCAAGCTCAACTTGCACTTGACCGGTTATTTTTTACTGTTTTTGATTTAAAAAAAAAACAAATGCTAATTTTATTTATTGTTTTGTTTCAAAATACAGGGTCATCCATTACAGATGCTTAGATGGCAGATTCATGTTTGACGCTTCTTTTTCTGTTTCTATTTTAACATTTGTTTAGTGGTATGGTTGACAAATTTAATCAAGGAATAATATACTCAAAACAAAAATATTATATTTATTCAAACTTAGCATTCAAATGCGCGTTCATAAAAACAATACTCATCGCAAAGTTGTTAAATCTTTCGATCAATATAATCGACCAGATGGATCGGTAATTTAAAAAAAAAATTGTACTGCTTCTGTTCATAGTGTACAAAAGATAGACAAAGAAGTGCTCGTTCGCATAAAACACTGCTCATGTTCGTGAAAGTATTTCTAGTGAAACATCAACATTGATTCCACATCGTTCCCAACAATTAGGCATTTCCTATGGCAGTATATGGCGAATTTTTTTGTAGCAAGAATATGGCGTAATTTTTTGTAAAAAAGTTAATGTTACTGAACCCGACATAATTATGTCGGGACACTCCATTTCTCTAGTATCGTCACGCGATTTCTTCTTCTTCTATAACAACCCTTTTTAGTTTCCTCCTGGATATAGGACTCCCCTTTTTCCTTCTGGTGCTGTGTATTCTGCGCCAACCGGTATCCTGCGGTTCTTTTTACATCGTCTGTCTATCTTGCTGGTGACTTTCCTATGCTTCTTTTATATGTTCTAGGCCTCCATTGCACTATCCGTTTCGCCGAACTTCATCTTCTTGCCTTGCGATATGTCCAACCCACGCCAATTTCAATGCGGCTACTCTCTTGACAACGTCGTCTACTTTAGTTCTTTGTCGGATCAAGTAATTTCGAATGCGGTCTCGTAAACTTATGCCCAGCATAACTCGCTCAATTGCGCGTTGAGTTGTGCGCAGTTTAGTGATCGATTTGTTTGTTAATGTTATCGTTTCCATCCCGTACGTCATTACTGAAAGAATGCAGCCATTAAAAACCTTTCTCTTTAGCTAATAGGAATATCGAGATCCTTAATAACGTTGCTTAATTTTCCAGTAGTTGCCCAAGTCATGCGTATTCTGCGACCTGTCTCAGCCGTTTGGTTTTCTTTTCCAAGCTTTACTTTATGACCGAGATGGACATACTTATCAACAGTCTTTATTTCATTTAGGTCAGTTGTAACATTTACAGGATCGGAGGTTATAATTTTTGTTTTATTTATGTTCATAGTGAAACTATACCCTTCCGATGCCACTTTAAGGTGGAGCAGCATCTCTTGTAGCCCTTTTAGATCGTTATACTTATGTCGATGTTAAAGTCTTTGTTCTCCCGATTTTGCTTCTTGAATATATGTTCCATTGCAAGGGTAAACAGTTTGGAATAGATCGTGTGCCCTTGCCTCACTTCTCTGTTTAAAGATATTTCAGCTGTTGTTCACTCTTCGTTGGGTTTAATTTGGGAGGTGGCATTTTGATATATGTATATACTCGATTTACCATGGGACCAAATATGTCTTACAAGCAAAGAGAGCTTCTCAGAAACTGGAAATATTATTTCAAACTACAAAGCTTTACACTCCACAACAACTGTTAATTCTGTATAAAGCTCAAATTCTATCAACGATGGCATATTGCTTCTATGTTTGAACCTCTACTCGTAAATATACCCTACATTTGTTGAATTCTATTCAGAAGAGTGCTGTTGGAGACCCAGAAGTCACCAGAAACCTTGATACCTTGGAACATCGAGGAACGGCTGGCAACTTGAGTCAGTTCTACAAGTATTTTTATCGGAAATGTTGATTGATGTAGCCTGCTTAATGCCTCCCAGAGAGGTGTATGCTAGGAATACACGTCGTTCTAATAAATCAAATCCGTATAAGGTTCAGCTGGTCCCTTCTTGTAGAACCCTCAAGCAGCAGACGGCCCGTAGTTCCGTGGCGTAGTATTTGTTTGCGGTGTAGAAGGTCTCGGGTTCAATCCCAGCAGGTTGGTATACTTTTATTTAAGTATACATAGCCTAGCCACGTACATAGCTAGTAGTTGTTTGCAGAAATGCAATAACGTCCGTAGCAGCACTACCGCGTTGTTTAAAAGGTGCCGTGAAATAAAAAAATGTATGTATGGCACTTGGATGACGTTGACGGGCATTAAGACATCCCCGCCGATATTCTCAGGATATGAAAAAGGGAAAAATCCCTACTCCGGCGGGGAGGTGAACGATAAAAAAAGTCTTTTACATGGAAAACCTTATTCCTTTGGAACTATGAGGACTGGGTTTCCCACCACGATCAAGACCAACGTGAATTGCTTTTTCCGCATCTGCATCACTCCTGTAGCGTTTTAGGGCTTTTCCTGCAGCAAGTGTCCTATACCCACAAAAAAATAACGATCGAGCTACAGGTATACTGTAAAATTCTAGGGTTTTTACAAGCTAGAGATACAATTTGTTGTATCTCACTGTAATTAAGGATTGTTCGATAATAAATATGAAATAAAAAATTAAAGGACAAAATAATAAATAGTAGTTAAATGATTCATCAGTTAATTATTATAAACAAGTATTCACGTAAAAGATATATTAGTGCAGTAAAAGAAGCATTTGAAAGTGCACAGCCCAGATACAGTAATATTATGACTTTATCCTTTCTGGGGTATCACCAGGAGTATTTTTCCTGAGTTCTGGACCTCGAAAAACTTGTGCTCTTTTGTTTATAAACAATTTAAATTTTGAAACCGCGTTTCTTGAGCTTAAGGTATGAATAACTCCGGTTATACAGTATATCCCAAAAGGTTTTGTACAAACAGAGAAAAAGTTTTATTATTCTTGACAAAAAGTTCTGCATCACATGGAAATCCATAATCAAGCATCAAAAGTTTAAAATATTTGATGGTATACAGAGAAAATAAAAAAATAATGATTTATAATGAAGAGTAAAGTGTGTTTAAATTTAAATACTGAGCAAAAGATTAATTGAAAATGTTAATACGAACTAAAAAATTATGCCCACTTTTAGATTTGTTTTAACTGTTGGATTATTTATTGAATAAAAGAAAACGAAATCACTAAAAATTTTAGGCTGAAAATAAATGAACAAATCTTTGGAAATACCTAACACTTGTCAATAAACCTAGTTTCTATTAACATTTTCAATTAATATTTTGCTCTGTATTTAACGTATTTCTTACGAGAAGACCGAGAGACCATTATGTCAGAGAAAGACGCGAAATAATTTGATTTTCAAAGTATAACACAGGTTTACAAATTTTTAATTTGGAAAAATACCAAGAACGCCACATGCCTAGATAAGTTAATTGGGACCTCCTGAACACGAAAAACGCTATAATTTTTTTTTTTAAGTACCCTTTTTTAGATAACGGTACTTTTGTGTTTTTCGGTGTATGGTCCCACTCAAACCCTTATGGAGCCCAACCGAAAAGTCCGATCGAGATAAATGTCATACCGTTGGAAAGGCAACTAAATGCCTTTTCCGGCGGTATACTATAAATTTCTATGTGACAAGAAGTGGCTGAGTTATAACACCTCAAAGTTCAAAATTTGCCTATTTTTTTACGTTTTTTTCAAAATTTTTCATTTTTATTTGTTTTTTTTTTCTACGTTATTGTAAAGATCTGGAATGTTTTATTTTTTTTACCAAGTAGTTTATTTAATAACCAACATTTTAAACGTAATTTGAAAAAAAAAGGATGAAAAATAAAGTTTTTATTAAGGATTTTGTGGAACGACAATATTTTCATTTTCATTGCTCACACGCTATATTCGGCGTCCATCAGAATTTGAATCACTGTATACGTTGGTAGCCCTGACACACGCTATATTCGGCGTCCATCAGAATTTGAATCACTGTATACGTTGGTAGCCCTGACACACGCTATATTCGGCGTCCATCAGAATTTGAATCTGATCACAGTAAACAGTTTGGCTTTGTACGTGCAAAAAATAAAATGTGTTCAATCGATCCCAACGAATTTTGTTATGTTTGTGGAGTTCTTGTGAAAAAGAAATCACAGCATTTGATGCGAAAAATGAATACGAAAAATTTATCTGAAGCGTATAAGAAGTATTTCGGCTTTCGACCTGCGTCTCTGGACAAACCGTGGACACCGAATAATGCATGTAACAACTGCCGAACAATATTAAATAAAATTGGTAAGGGTCAAGAGTGTTTCTTCACATTTGGAAAGCCAATGCAATGGAGAAACCCGATCAGTCATACAACAGATTGTTATTTCTGTTTAACGGAAAAGGCTGTCGGACGTAGAATTGAACCAGTTTATCCAGTTGTTTAGCTCGGTGACGCTGCCAGTGCCGCACTCAGTATCGTGCCCCAAACCGCAGCTGATTGTAGCAGAGCCCACAAAAATACGAAAAAGAACAACAATAAGTGATTCATCAGATGAGTGCAGTGAATCAGAAATGCAATCAAATAAGAAACCCCATTTACTTACTCAGGCCGAGCTTAATGATTTGTGCCGAGATTTGTATTTGCCGAAATCGAAATCTGAATTACTTGCATCGCGATTGCAACAGTGGGGATATTGTGCTCCTGAGACACGTGTTACATATTACCGTGATCGTAGCAAACAACTTGCAGTTTTTTTCGCAAAAACGGGAAACTTTTGTTTTTGTGCCAACATACGTGGTCTTTTCAATGCTCTCCAACAAAGTTATGACCCAGTGGAATGGCGTCTTTTTCTGGATGGAGGCAAGGATAGTTTGAAGGCAGTCTTGCTTCATAAAGGGAATACGAAACCATTAATTCCAATCGGATATGGAAAATACATAAAGGAAACATATGAAGCAATGAAAGAACTTCTCGCTCTCATACAATATGACCAACATCAATGGAAAGTTTGCTCTGATTTTAAATTAGTTGCCATACTATCTGGATTGCAAGGGGGCAATACGAAGTTTCCCTGTTTTCTATGTCTATGGGACAGCCGTGACCGTCAGAATCACTACATCCGAAAAGTTTGGCCCGAACGAAGTGGGCGTACGCACGGAGAGTACAATATTAAAAATGACCCACTCATTCCTCAGGAGAAGATAATACTTCCTCCACTACATATTAAGCTTGGGTTATTTACAAATATTGTGAAAACGTTGCCAAAAGACAGTCTTGCCATGAATTACCTTAAACAAAAATTTCCGAGAGCCACAGCGAGCAAAATTGAAGCTGGTATATTTGATGGACCTCAAATTCGGGCTCTGTACGGTGACCAAGCATTTAATGAGTGTTTAGGTCCAGCTCATTTGGAGGCATCGGAAGCATTCCAGGACATCGTTTTACAACTTTTTGGGAAACTACAGAAGTCCTGATTACGCTGAGAAGATCGATACATTACTGCAAAAATTCAATGCCATTGGTAAGCGTTGAGTGAAAGCATGTATATCAAAAAGGCCGTTATCATTTGAAAATTATTTGAAATTTATTCTTTTTAACTTTTAGGTTCAAATATGACACCTAAACTACACTTTTTATTCAGTCATTTGGATATTTTCCCCATGAACTTGGGATCCGAAAGTGATGAGCAGGATGAAAGATTTCACCAGGAAATGCAAGAAATCGAGAGACGTTACAAGGGCTGGTGGGATGAACAAATGATGGCAGACTATTGTTGGTTCCTCATTCGCGAAGATACATCCGAAAAAAAAACGGAAAAATTCAAGGCGCTCGTCATTTTAATTTAAATTTTTTTAATTTACGCCGAATATAGCGTGTGAGCAATGAAAATGAAAATATTGTCGTTCCACAAAATCCTTAATAAAAACTTTATTTTTCATCCTTTTTTTTTTCAAATTACGTTTAAAATGTTGGTTATTAAATAAACTACTTGGTAAAAGAAATTTATAGTATACCGCCGGAAAAGGCATTTAGTTGCCTTTCCAACGGTATGACATTTATCTCGATCGGACTTTTCGGTTGGGCTCCATAAGGGTTTGAGTGGGACCATACACCGAAAAACACAAAAGTACCGTTATCTAAAAAACGGTACTTAAAAAAAAAATTATAGCGTTTTTCGTGTTCAGGAGGTCCCAATTAACTTATCTAGGCATGTGGCGTTCTTGGTATTTTTTGGCTGTAAACCAGTGTAATGAATGTAGCAACGTAGCTTCTCTCTTGCTTTCCGCCGCATGCAATGAGGTGTTATTTATAATAACCTTGATACTTATACATGACATACAATATAACCGGTCAAGTGCAAGTTGAACTTGCGCAATTAGTGTTCCGTTCGTTGATTGCTTTTCAAAAAAAAATTTTGTTACAGAGGTATAAAATGATCAGTTACTTCACAAAACACACCCCAAATGAGTTTTCAACAAAGTTTGTTTCCAATCTTTACTCAAATCTGATGACCTCGTGATAATTTTTGTTCAATCTACACCCCGTGGAGAATATTCCAGAATTTTTTCAAAATTTTTTGATAAATACTTTTCGAGATAAGGCGGGTGGACAGCGATTTTTCGCGATATTTTTAAAATAATACAAAGAAAAGTGCGCGGAAGTATTACATTATATATATATATATTTTTTACTCGTGTTTTTACAAGCTTTCATTTGACACCACACTCGATTACCTAGTAAAAAAAATTTTTTTTCACTTCCGATTTCACCCCCCAAAGTCAAAATTTAACTTTCAAAACTACATGGCTCTGATGAGGCCATCAATTCCTATATTAGTACCAAATTTCAACTTTCTATGACAAATAGTTTCGGAGAAAATCGGGTGTGACAGACGGACAGACACCGAAGTGATCTTATAAGTGTTCCGTATGGAACACTAAAAAAATTATGTTTAATTAAAACGATACTTTGGATTATTTATTAAAAATATATCAATTATTAAGTATTTATAACTAAATAAATACGCGTGCACATTTATTCTAGTGTATTTTAAAAGAAAGTCCGATCAATATGATGCATTTATGCATCACGACCAAAATGCGACCTCATCGAAGAGTGGCAGATCATAGTATCACTTTGTTAATTATGCCCCTACCTTAGTTCCTCCAGGTAGTTTGAAGCCTCAAGTCTGGTTCTGATGTTTTACTAGGTTATCGAGTGTGGTGTCAAATGAAAGCTTGTGAAAACATGAGTAAAAAATACATATATAATGTGATACTTGCGCACACTTTTTTTTGCATTATTTTTAAAAAATGCATTACCTTTAATAATTTATCTGGTATATAAAAAAAATAAAAATTTCAAGGTCACCAGTTTTCAGTAAAGATTGGAAACAAACATTGTTGAAAACTCATTTGGGGTTTTGTGAAGTTACTGTTCATTTTATATCACCGTAAGAAAATTTTTTATTTTAAAAGCAATTACCGTACGGAACACTAATTCTGCAAGTTCAACTTGCACTTGACCGGTTTTTTCTTTCAGTCTCGACGCCATTAAAAATTTTTGTTTTTGAATCATTTTACCTTTTTTTTACATTTGTTTATTAATCAGGTAACAATAAATGCGTTTTTTCCGTCATTTTGAAAAAAAAATTGAAAAATATTTATCATATCTGGTAGAGAATCGCGATACCTTTATTTAGAAAAAAAAAATCATTTTCGTTAACGTGAAAATGACCGAAGGAAAGCATTTGATTAATAATCAAATGTAAAAAAACACTTAAATGACTTGATTCAATTTTTTTTTAATGGCATTGGAAAGCTGGCGTCGGGACCTACGTTTTTTTTTTTTTAAAAAAAAAGATCCATTTTGAACCAAATGGCATAAAATGGCGGGCAATTTAAATTTTAAATAACAAATTTAATTGTGTCCACTGGATTCAATATTTTTGTATCAAAATTTCAAGGTGTTTTTGCTATAACAAAAGGCATATTTTCTGAAAGTTTCAAACCGATCACTTAGTCGACTTGTATAATAAAATCAAAAAAAAAAAAAATAGTTGGCAGTATTGGTATAACTAAAAACGAAAAAAATCGTGTTTTTAGAAGTTACCAAATTGTTCTTCGTATTTGCTGAACTATCCCAAGACGCGTTTCGCCGTATCACGGCTCATCAGCTGGGCTAGGTTCAGCAAATACGAGAACACATCTTTAGTCCTTTATCCTGTTTTTTCACTCTTGTAGATTATGTACGCACTTGAGCGGCTTAAAACTAACGAGGATTTGTTGGAAATTTCATTACGAAGAATTTTTTTGTCTCGATCCGACTTATACAGTCCTGGACAAAATTAACGCAACAATATATTAAATCATACAAATCTATAATGAATTAATTTTAATAATTTTTTATAAACATTGGTTACACTAAAAGTTAGAAAAAACTTATTCGGATACTTTAAAAGTGAATTAGCTACCAAATTTCTCTATAAGATTCGAATTAAAATTATTCTTAAGACCTAATAACAAAATCGTTGAAATTATGTAATAATGAAAAAAATAAACTGGGCACTAGTAGCAAAATTAATGGTGTAATTGGGACACTAGTAGCGTGTGTTGCCTCCTCTACTTCGGATGACAGCGTTTATGCGCCTAGGCATGCTTCTAATTAAATGTTGGATAAAATCTTGAGGAATTTGCTTCCATTCTGTAATAACTGCATTTTCAAGTTTCCTCAGGTTTCTAGGTGCAGGTATATGACGTTTCACATTTTTCTTAAGGCGATCCCATACATGTTCTATCGGATTCAGATCCGGGCTTTTTGGTGGCCATTGCATAATCGGTATATCAACTTGATTAAGATAATCGAGTACCTCCCTAGCCACGTGAAGTCGAGCGTTGTCTTGCTTAAACAGGAAATTGGGCCTCACAAAATGACCGAAATGTATCACATGTTCTATTACAATATTCTCAAGTTAGTAGTCAGCATTCATGGATCTCGTACGGACAGGAACTAACTCTGTGCGAGCATCAAAGCAGATGCCACCCAAGAACATAACACAGCCACCACCGAATGGAATCCTTGCAGAGATATTGCAAGGAGCAAACCTCTCTCCTGGTCTTCACCATACTCGCTCACGACCATCTGGATGTTTTAGACTAACCCTAGTTTCATCTGTGAAGAAAACTTGTTTCTAATCATCCACAGACCAGTTTTCGTGATTTCGAGCAAAACGTAACCTGGCAACTCTGTTCTCTCTAGTAACCAAGGGCGCAGTGGCTGGTCTCCTACTGTTTATTCCAGCTTCATTTAACCGTATTCTAACTGTTTTAGAAAAAATTGTGACATTGCGAACAGCTTCGAGTTCGTTTCTTATTATAGAACCAGTGACAGTAATGTTTCTTAAAGCATATTGTCTTATAAAACGTTCATCTAGGTCGCTAGTGCATCGTTTTCGCCCTTGCCCTAGCCTTCTAGAATAAGTTCCTACTTCATTCAAGCGTCTTACCATACGACTTATTGTGGAACGATGTTTGTCTAACAAATTGGCAACATAACTCTGACAGTATCCCTCGTCCAATAAAACTGAGCTCGCACTACCTCGTGTTCAGTTAAATTCCTTGTTCGATTCATTTATCTAATTCTTCGGGGTCAAAAATAAAACAGTCTACCACAAAAACGTATTACTTTGAAAAAGGTATAAGCTTACTTTTAAAGAAAATCTATCGCATTATTACAGAAAATTGTTTATCTTCTAAAAAATTCTTTAAAACTGTAAATCTAAACGAATTGTTTTGATTTCTGTCATGAACAACGAAACAAAATATGCATAGCCTACTATTCAAATACTCGATAAACTTTAAAACTGACATAAGAAAAAGATAAATTAATTTTGTCCAGGAGTGTATAATTGGAGTTTTTTTCACATTTTAAGCTAAAAAAATGCGTTTTGAAAACTTAAATTGTTTATAAACAAGTTTTTCGAGGTCCAAAACTTAGGACAATACTCCTGGTGAGACCCCAGAGAGGATAAAATCATAATATTGCTGTATCTAAACTATGCCTATCTCACCATTATTTTAACCTTTTTTTACTGCACTAATTGTTCAATAAAGCTAATAAAATAAAATAAAAAATTAAAGGACAAAATGAGAAGTAGTATTTTAAGTAGTTAAATGATTCATCAGTTAATCATTATGAACAAGAATTCACATAAAAGACATATATAAAAAATTTCGAAACCTGATTTTAATAAATAGGTTAAATATGCGAGAATGTTCCATAATCTCCGAATAAATATTGTGGGTGTGTTATGGACGAGGTGATCGTGAATAACTAAAATAATTTAACATAAATATCCACACAGCCCGTGTCAGGAAACGAATTCCTTTATTTACCTACTTCATTTGAAGAGTCTAAGAAGTATTTTTAAAATTTTCTTTTTTGTCTCGTCTTCGATAATATTTCTATACATGCACTCCATCAAAAATAATTTGATTCTTGTTTCCCACGATGTTAATAATTGTTGGCAGATGATGTATAGCTCTGTGGTATAACAAGTCATAAAAAATAGTAATTGGGAAGGGAAAGAACATTATATGTACAAGACTGAGGTAGTTTTTTGATCGTTTAAATAAGTAGTTCAAAAGAATTTTCTGTGTTTTAATAGATTTTTTTTGTATTTGTAAAGAAAAACTTCTTCGTTTATAAGACTTAATGATGTCGGTTAGAGAACACCGAAATTAATAAACAAAAACCGGCTAAGTGAAAGTCGAACTTGCTCAATTAGTGTTCCGTACGTTGATTCCTTTTAACTTCGCAAAACACACGCCAAATGAGTTTTCAACAAAGTTCTTTCCGATCTTTACTGAAAACTGATGACCTTCACATTTTTGTTTTTTTTACATACCAGATAATTTATTAAAGGTAATGCACTCGTGATAATTTTCGTTCAATCTACACCCTGTGGAGCATATTCCAGAATTTTTTCAAATTTTTTTGATCATTACTTTTCAAGATAAAGCGATTTTTCGCAATTTTTTAAAAATAATACAAAGCAAACTGTGCGCAAGTATTACATTATATATATTTTTGAACTCGCGTTTTTACAAGCTTTCATATGAAACCTCACTCGATGACCTGGTAATTTTTTTTCACTTCCGATTTCACCCTCGAAAACTAACCCCTTAAGTCAAAATTTAACTTTCAAAACTACACGGCTCTGATAAGGCCCTCAATTCCTATATTAGTGCCAAATTTCAACTTCCTATTTCAAACAGTTTGCGAGAAAATCGGGTGAGACAGATGGACAGACGGACAGACACCGACATCTTATAAGTGTTCTGTACGGAACACTAAAAAGGAAAATCTATAAAGAAAAAGGGAAAATTACGGAGATCTGCGGGTCGGGATGAGAAGCAACACATTTCCAGCCAGTAGGCAGTGGTACATTAGTGTTGTGGTTCAGGTTTATAAAACATAGAGGAATAGACCCGGAGGTCGAAGGTTCGATTCTCATCAACATCAAAAAACTTATATTGTAAAGACCCGTGAATGGTGGCTTCAAGGCTTGTCCAACCATCTGCATGATATTGCAGAAATAAACATTGTTACTCGACTGTAGTGAGGATGTGACGAGACAGGTTTTCGACCAACAGATAATGGCACAATCAGTGTTGCCAACCCTGTGTTACTTAAATACAGTATCTGACCCGCGAAAAAACGGTAGAAAAAATCAGAATAATTATTTTTTTAATATGAAAAGTGCAAATTGTTACATATAATAAGCCTATCGTAAATGTTGTACTAGCTATTATGATCTGTTTCCTCTTCAATAACTGCTTCTTCATCGTTATCAGTGTTCTTTGAAAAAAGTACATAGCTTTATTCAATTCTTTTAAATGATACGCTGTGACGTTAAATTCTTAACAATTGGAAATTTCATATTTGGCATGTGGAGATCCTTTTGTTGTTATCGTTGAAAGCTTGTCTCTTAGTTTCGTTTTTATTAAATTAATATGTGGCGTAGTTCTATAACGATAGTGAAAATAGTAAATTTAGATGGTAAGACTAAAAACTGAAAAAACCGGTCAAGTGTAAGTTGAACTTGCGCAATTAGTGTTCCGTACGTTGATTGCTTTTAAAATTTATTACAAAAAAATTTTGTAACGGAGGTATAAAATGATCAGTGACTTCACAAAACACACCCCAAATGAGTTTTCAACAAAGTTTGTTTCCAATCTTTACTGAAAATTGATGACCTTGAAATTTTTGTTTTTTTTATATACCAGATAAATTATTAAAGGTAATGCACTCGTGATAATTTTCGTTCAATTTACACCCTGTGGAGAATATTCCAGAATTTTTTCAAAATTTTTTGGTAAGTACTTTTCGAGATAAGGCGGGTGGACAACGATTTTTCAACACACAAAGAAAAGTGCGCGCAAGTATTACATTATATATATATATATATATATATATATATATATATATATATATATATATATATATTATATATATATATATATATATATATATATATATATATATATATATATATATATATATATATATATATATATATAATATATAAATATATCTATATATATATATATCTATATATATATCTATATATATATATATATATATATATATATATATATATATATATATATATATATATATATATATATCTATATATATATATATATATATATATATATATATATATATATATATATATATATATATATATATATATATATATATATATATTACACGTGTTTTCACAAGCTTTCATTTGACATCACACTCGATTACCTAGTAAAAAAATTTTTTTTCACTTCCGATTTCACCCCCTAAAACTAACCCCTTAAGTCAAAATTTAACTTTCATTCCTATATTATTACCAAATTTCAACTTTCTATGATAAATAGTTTCGGAGAAACTCGGGTGTGACACACGGACAGACAGACATCGAAGTGATTTTAAAAGTGTTCCGTACGTATTTTGTACAAAAAGTAATTATCAAAATTTAAAAAAAATGTTAAAGAATATTAAAAATTGACTGAGTAATATTGCAGACAGTGTCTGAAAACAGGTAGTGGTACCAATCCGACGCGAGATCACATTTAAGGTTATAACTAGAGACCGGATTATATGCAACATAAAAATCTTGAAATATGCATGCAAATATGCATGAAAAATGCTTAAAATATGCATGAAAAAGGTCAAAATATGCAATATTCAATAATAATAAAAGTAGTAATTTTTAGTTTTTTATTTTAAAATCAGCATAAAATTAACAAGTTATGGGCGATGTTTAAATTTAATTAACAATTATTTAACCTTTTTTAAAATTCTTTAACATTTGTATTCTTGTACACGTAAACAATAAGGTATTCTTCCAAATGTTAATAGGAACTAAAAAATTATGCTCACGTTTAGAATTCTGGCCTTCCTAGTTAACAATTCAAAAAAACTCCAGTAAAGTAAGTAATTTATTAAGGAATCTGAATTTTTCAATTTGTTTATTTCTAAAGATTCTAGGTAATTAAGTTTCAGACCTTTTGTGCAAGTATGTTATATTTCAAAGTTTGGGCTGAATTAGTAGTTATTTTCAATTAAATGATTTGCGTAATTTGAGTTATTGTTTCTATTGATGTATGATGAAGCGTGTTATTTTATTCTTTTTGAAAAACTTCTTCCTGTTTGACCTATATATGTTTTTGAGCAATTTCCACAATTTAATTTGTATACTCCGGATCTATTTTCTCTATCTCTTTTAGTTTTGTTATTTTTTATAAATTTGCCAAGGGTGTTGGATGTTTTAAATGTTGCGTTAATATTTAATTTTCTCAAGAAACTATTTAATTTACTGTTGCATTTACCATAGTACGTAATTAACTTTACGTTTTTATAAGGTGCTTTATTATTCGGAAAAACTGTACTAATGGCTTTTTTGTAAAGTTTTTTCTTGAGAATATTATCTATTATGGATGGTGAATAGTCATTATTTACTGCTAATTGTTTTTTAATATTGTGATTTGGTGGTTATTTTCAATTAAATAATTTGCGTAATTTCAGTTATTTTTTTAAATGATGTATGATGAAGCATGTGTGCAAGTAAGATTATGTCTTCGATCACTTAAATTATTTTTATAAGTGGAAAAAGACCGTTCCACATCCACTGAGGTAACTGGGCAGTATTTGAATTTGGGTGCTATGTTAGCACTTATTGTTTCTGGCAAAAGTTCACCTGTCCTATTAATAAAACTATCAATTTGACACAAAGGTTGAAAGCCTGGGTTCTTGCGCAAAATGTTTTCAAAGTTTTCTTTAACTCTACGCGGGAATACATCTGGCAATGTGGAGTTTATTTGACGGATTTTATTCATTAACTGAATTGATTCGGTCAACGCCAAACCTCGAGTTTCAAACTTTATAATACCCGCAGGTATGTGGGAAAAGTGAATGCTAATCAAAGCTATGTTTTTTTTTTTTTTAATATCAGAATCGTTAAATGCTTCCTTGAACTGACGAACTGTCATAGCCTCTGCACTATCGAAGTCATTTACTACACCTTTGATGGCCTCGAAATGTTCACTATAAAATAGTACAGCTTCAATCCATGTTCCCCATCATCGAGTTACCACTGGTTAAAATTGATATCCTGTTTTAAAATAAAAATTCGTCTTCGAGAAAATTGTTTATTTGATCCACGCTCAAACAAATATTCTTAGAAACTAACTACTTATCACTTAATATCCCGACCAAGAAACAAAGGAATAAAATACCGTCGTAATTTTGAGTATTCCCTTGGCACTATAACCTAATCGATGTTTAGACTATTGCAGGTAATGTCCCGGCGATAAGATCGGTTCCATACGGCGACATTAACAATACCCTGAGCAATTCAATTGCCTAGTAATACCGAGAAATATTGTAAATATAGGGAAAATATGCATCATTACTAGATTTTTTTTTTATGGGTCTAGCACACGTGCTGCAGGGGAGTCCCTAAAGCGCTCCAAGAGCGGCACGAGTGCGGAAAAAGCGATTCACGTTGTTCTTGAATCGCTGTAAATTGTACTCGGTGGGAAACACAGCGCTGGGCAAATTATTCCAAAGGGATGACGTTCTCCATATAAAAGATTGCTTGAAAAGCGTTGTACGCGGAGTAACAAGCTGAATCTCATACGGATGCGAAGCACCAGCGCGACGAGTATTTCTAACATGCACCGCTTTGGGAGGAATTAAGCGGGCTACATCCTTCGAACACTTTCCATGAAAATACTTGTAGAACAGACTCAAGTCGCCAACCGTTTTTTCGATGTTCCAGCGAATCAAGGCCGCCGGTCAAATCCGGGTCCCTAATCAGACGGATCGCTCTTCTCTGAACAGAATCCAACAAATGCAGTGTATGTTTGGGAGCGGAGCCCCAAACGTGGGAGCAGTATTCCATAGTTGGTCGAATTTGGGCTTTGTAAAGAATTAACAGTTGCTGTGGGGTGTAAAGCTTTCTGGTTCTAAATAATATTCCCAACTTTTGAGAAGCTCTCCTTGCTATGCCTGCAACATGTTCATGCCAAGACATATTTGCTCCCAAACTAACGCCCAACAAATTGAGCGACGATGCTAGGGGAATGGAGTGCCCCGACATAACTATGTCGGGTTCAGCAACGTTAACTTTTTTAGAAAAAACTGCCGCTTGGGTTTTTGTAGCGTTAAATTCCACTTGGTTACTGTCACCCCAAGACATAATTTCTTCCAAGTCTTTGTTAAGTTGAACGACCTCCTGCTGTCTGCGGATATTCGCCTGAGCAGCCGATGTCCGAGCGTTCAAGGTGAATGAAGAGACAAGCGTACTGTCATCTGCAAAGCTATAGATTGGATTCCCGGTCTTTTCCAGCAGATCGTTAATGTAAATGAGAAAGAGAGTAGGAGACACTATGGAGCCCTGGGGCACACCGGCGTTGATAGTGAGGGTGTTAGAAAGAAATCCGTCGACCGCCACTCGTAAAGAACGCTCTCTGAGGAAACATGAGACCCACAAACAGAACCTTTCAGATATACCATAAGAGCATAACTTAGCCAACAGTCCATCGTGCCAAACACGGTCGAATGCCTTGGATATGTCAAGAGCAACTGCTCGAGATTCTCCAAAGTGTTCAATTGCGTTGTTCCAAACATGTGTTATGTAAGTCAGAAGATCTCCTGTTGATCTATGTTTACGAAAACCATATTGGTGATCGCTAATAATATTGAATCGTTCAAGATATTTTAGAAGATGCTCATTGATAACCTTTTCCATGACTTTCGATATTATTGAAAGCAGATTTTGGGTAAAATATGCAATAATCGGTGAGAATGGTCTAAATATGCAAATGCATATGAAAATATGCAAATGCGTATAATCCGGTTTCTAGTTATAACTTTGAATGAAATGGAATTTTCTTAAAAAAATTTTTTGAATAATTGTTAGAAGTATAGAGAAGAAAAATCCGTAAAAAAAAATCGATCCCTTTAAAGTCAGTACAAGAACTCTGATATCAATTCCACGAATTATAGACCAAGAGAGCGACCCGAAATCAAGACCTGTCGACTGACCGTTCGCCTAGTTGCTCATTCTATCAGAGGAGTCGAGTAAAAGCCTTTAAAGTTGATTTTGTTGCCCTTGCGTCCTAGAATGTCCAGATAAGACCCAAAATGCTACATCCAAAAATGGACTGTCGTTTAACCACTTGAATCAAGTACCGTAATATTTATTGACACTAAAAAAGTCGAGCGCCCCAAAAGGCAGACGCCGCCGAGACCGGATCCAATTTTAGAGCCCAATCGTTTCAGCATTTTAAAGAGTCATCTTTTGATTTTAAGACGAGGTATAACATCTGACCGTACTGCGAGCATTAAAAAAAATTAGTTGTGGAGAGATGTCGTTCAATAAGAAATATTTGAGGTACTGCCTTCTTCTTATATTTTAATTTAAGATAAAAATAACCGGTCAAGTGCAAGTTGAACTTGCACAATTAGTGTTCCGTACGTTGATTGCTTTTAAAATAAAAAATGTTGTTACGATGGTATAAAATAATCAGTGACTTCACAAAACACACCCCAAATGAGTTTTCAACAAATTTTGTTTCCAATCTTTACTGTCAATTGATGACCTTGAAATTTTTGTTTTTTTTTATATACCAGATAAATTATTAAAGGTAATGCACTCGTGATAATTTTCGTTCAATCTACACCCCCTGGAGAATATTCCAGAATTATTTCAAAATTTTTTGATCAGTACTTTTCGAGATAAGGCAGGTGGACAGCGATTTTTCGCGATTTTTTAAAAATAATAGAAAGAAAAGTGCGCGCAAGTATTACATTATATATACATATTTTACTCGTGTTTTCACAAGCTTTCATTTGACATCACACTCGATTACCTAGTCAAAAAAATTTTTTTCACTCCCCCCCAAAACAAAAGTCAAAATTTAACTTTCAAAACTACATGGCTCTGATGAGGCCATCAATTTTTATATTATTACCAAATTTCAATTTTCTATGACAAATAGTTTCGGAGAAAATCGGGTGTGACAGACAGACGGACAGACAGACACCGAAGTGATCCGTACGGAACACTAAAAAACGGCTTTGCCACACTGTTTCGTACATCGTGGCTGAAATTTTATAAAAAAAATAAGAAAAGCGACTGTCAAAATATGGATTTTTTACCTTCGTTACTTCAGTTAAATGTGATTCATCTCTTGAAACAGAAAACAAAGAAGGAAAAGAAATATTAAAAAATATGCTTACCGAATCGTATCTCTTTGCATGCAGTTCCAATTGTTTCGAAGGAATGAAGGATGATGAATATTCGGGGGAATCAAAAAGAAGGCCGACGACCAAATTTTGGATGAGAATGTTTATCATTTTTGGATCGACGTTTTTTTGGGTCCTAAAGCTGGGTCTGCTCTTTGAAGCGCTCGACTTTTTTAATGTCAACAAATGTTATGGAAATTGATTTAAGTCCTTAAACAACAGTCCATTTTTGGATGTAGCATTTTGGGTTAAAGACTTTTATTCGACTCGCCCGATAGAATGAATAATTAGGCAGACGGTTAGTAGACAGGTCAAAATTGTGGGCCGCCCTCTTAGTCTATTAAGAATTTCTCCAAATAAAGAAAACAAACCATAAACTAATTTTTACATTACAATAGTAGAATCTTTCTGTTATCTTTCTTGCATTCTTCTTTCCAATAATTTTCGATAGTTTTCCAATTATTTTCCCGAAAAGAAATCTAATAAAGAAGTTTTGGTATTGAACTTTCTTAGATTTATATCTTCTTGCAATTTTAAAGTTCTGATTGGACTTTTGGGAGTTGGGAGTTTAATTATTTTTTGATTGGGAAAGTTTGGGGAATTGTTGAAATTTTCATGTTTTATTGAGAGAAAGATTTGAGAGAAATCCGAAAATTGGAACAGTACAATAGGTGTGTGAAAGAACACACCTTGATAATGTTTAAAATATATTTATCCTTTTTTGAATTTACTGTATTTAAGATTCGAGTGTACTTTGTTCTTGTATTTTTCAACAAAACTAAGATAACACCGAGTGTCTTAAAGCTTAGATTCCACTTCGATATATTATTCACTCCCAGAGCCTCGTTTTTGCATCGTCCAGATAGGAACTGTCTGGCGGAAATACGACCTTTGGTCTGACGATTGTCTTATAAATTGTCACTTCGTTACTAAGCAATAATTGGCTGTAACCCTTATTCAAAGTACCGCCTTGGCAGTAGGGCTCGGTTTTAGCTGCGACCGAATCCTTTTATGTCAGCTGTTTATTTAACTTCAATGATAAGTATGTATTTGACCCAATTTCTGAAGAAAATAATCACTCACGGCTGTGCTACTTGATTTTAACTTTCCCGTGATTAACCCATTGTAAAATCGTTTTGAACTGCACCTAGTACCTGCTGATAGTAATTCTGCGGCTCTATGAAATAGTAGTAAGAGCGCTATCATAAGCATATAACGCCAAGTTGGTGTGATCTGCTCTTGGAATGTCAACCATCTATATGTTAAATAGCAGTAGTGGCAATGGAGTTATTCGAGAGACTCTAGCCTTCATTGTTTTTTCGTGAGAGGTCGCTTCTTTACATGGACCTTGTGGCGTGTAAATAAAATTGCCTCTCGTTTGGGCGCAATTTTGTACCGTCAAAAAAAAAACGCCCGCACGTTGAAGCGCAATTTTGAAACGTCTTAACTTCTTTGTTTTTAATAAATATATTATTTATTAAATAGAAGTCGCTATTTGCCCTTTACGTATATCTTAATTTCTAAGAATAGATTGAGTGGATATTAATACTGAAAGACCTAAAGAAATTAGACATAAACTAACTCAGGTTTGTTTGGAGAGCTTATGGATAGGAGATAATTTTTGTACGTCTTTTGAAAATAGTCTCTATAAATTGTTTAAAATTTTGGTTGTACCGGTTTTGGGCACCATTAATTTTAAAATAAAAAGAATCTGAAGGGTTAATAAAAATTTTTAATATGGTACAACCGTTGTCCTGAAAGATAAAACGGGTGATTCAGTGAAACGCTGGATTTAAATAAAGAAAAGGTTTATTAAATAACAAAATTAAAAGTTCTAACTTCGCTACACTTTAAAATTACTATTACTACTAAATAAAATCCCTTAGTCTAGTAGATTGTACTATTATATACAGTCTTTAAATCAGGATGCGAATTAAGGTTTAGCCAAACACGATGTTAAAAGTTCGTGGGATTAACTTTACGAGTTACCGTTTTGAATAGACGATGTAAAACGCACTTGTCAGCAGGAAGCTAGGTCTATGGATTGATATACTGATGACTTACGGTTTTTCTATGAGTTTTTGGCCTGTCCTGGTGAGATATTCATAACACTGATGTCTCCACGTTGGCTACCCCAGTTCCCTTTGGGCTGCTAAACATTTCTTGACCCCTAAAGGTCTGGGAATTAGCAGGATATTTCAAGGAAAAGGCCTTGAACTTGGAAACTGAAAACCGTTTCTGCACTACTACATCACTAATAAACGAGTACACCAACTTAACAAAAAAAGCCTACTGAGCGGCTTACTGAAGAAAAAGCCCTCTCTGGCTACATGATCAAAAAGAGCTCACTGCGGCTCTATCATGGGAAAACAAGCCTTTACTACATCTCGGCTGGAAAAAGCCTATATTCATGCCATCCGGACCCTTAAATATTTTTCTCCCTTCCTTAAAATCACGTCCTCAAAATGGCTACTTCCCGGATACAAATCTTTAGCCAATCGGACGCATTCGATGCAAATTAAACAAATCCAGTAGGTAACCCGCAATGCACACTGTAAAATAAACGGCTGAAAAATTCAAATGAACTACACTGCTTAAAAATTAGTAATTAAGTAAAGTAAAATAAAAAAATATAAATTATAGGTGGAAACAGTGTCGTAACATGATCTTAAAATCTAGGAAAAAATGAACGTTACAACCTTAAACCATCTATCCAAGACGAATAATTGGACTGACTTGGAGATGTTTAGTGAAAAACCAAAGCGTATGAGTTTCAACAGTAGTCCCTCGCGCGGTACCCAATCGAGTATTATTGGTATCCAATACAGTTAAAAGATAAAGTTTCTTTAAAGAGCTTTCTTTACGAGTGGCAATCGACGGATTTCTTTCTAACACCTTCACAATCAACGCCGGTGTGCTCCAGGGCTCCATACTGTCTCCTACTCTCTTTCTCATTTACAATAACGATCTGCTGGAAAAGAACATGAATCCAATCTAGAGCTTTCCAGTACACTTATCTCATCATTCATTTCAAACGCTCGAACATCGGCTACTCATGCAAATATCCGCAGACAGCAGGAGGTCGTTCGACTTAACAAAGACCTGGAAGAAATTCTATCTTGAGTGACAGTAACCAAGTAGAATTTAGCGCCACAAAAACCCAGGCAGCAGTTTTTGCTAAAAAAGTTAACGTGGCTGAATCCGAGATAGTTATGTCGGTGCACTCCATTCCTGTAGCATTGTCAGTCAATTTACGGGGCGTTAATTTGGAAGCAAATATGTCTTGGCATGAACATGTTGCAAGCATAGCAAAGAGAACTTCTCAAAAGCTGGGAATATTATTTCGAACTAGAAAGCTTTACACCACACAACTGTTAATTCTGTACAAAGCTCAAATTCGACTAACGATGGAATACTGCTCCAATGTTTGGGGCCCTGCTCCTAAACATGCACTGCATTTGTTGGATTCTATTCAGAAGAGAGCTGTTCGCCTGATTGGAGACCCGGCACTGGCCAGCAACCTTGCTTCGGTGGAACATCGAAGAACGGTTGGCAACTTGAGTCCATTCTACAAGTATTTTCATGGAAGGTGTTAGATTGATGTGGCCCGCTTAATTTCTCCCAGAGCGGTGCATGCTAGAAATATACGTCGCGCTAATACTTCACATCCCTATGAGGTTCTACTTGTTACTCCTTGTACAACCCTTTTCAAGCAGTTTTTTTATTTGGAGAACCTCATCCCTCATAATTTGCCCGTGACTGTGATTCCGACCGAGTACAATTTACAAAGATTCAAGACCAACGTGAGTCGCTTTTTCCGCACACGTGTCGCCCCTGTAGCGCTTTAGAGATTTCCCTGCAGCATGTGTGCTAGGCACATACAAAAAAAAGGTTTCTTCAATGTTTTTAAAGAAATTCACAAGTTTTTATACATTTTTTACATTTTTTTGTGGCTTTAACATCTGAAATGTTCAATGGAATTTAATTTCGTTCGTTAAAAAAATTAAGATGTCATTCAAACGTCTGAGGGCTTCATTATATTATAAACAATAATATATTGCTTTAAACATCCTTTTTATGGGGAATACCAAAACAAGAATAATTACAATTTCTATTTTACAAGGATTTCATGATATTATCTGTCGATTAAAGTTAATTCATCAATTATCTATTATTATACCTTAATTATCTTGTTTTTCTTAGGTAATATTAAGTAATTATAATATGTTATGTAATATGGAGCAGACTGCAGCTAGACTAGAAATAACATAAATTTCGTCTGTATATTAAATTAGACTAGTTGGGGGGACTAAAATTAGACTATGTATTATTACCTTGTCTTTTAGGTCTTATTTTAACACCGCATAGTTTTATTTAATGTATGTTTGTTGTTTTTAGAAAGAAAACATCTTTGGTGACTTTACGTTAGAGTAAAACGTGTAAAACATGAATTTTGTTTTATCTTTGTTTCACTGAACCGAAATGAGAATATAAAACCTTAGTAGAAGGAGATATAGCGAGCCCCGAAAAGTAAAATAAAAAAGAAAAAACTACAAGCATGCATAATTTTATGATAAAAGTTTTTCCATGTTTTTATTTTTCCGTCTAAGGCGAGGGAAAATAATTATTATGAGTTTTTTTTACCTATAAATCTTTCATAAATAAATGATATTCTTTCCCAACACAAAATATCACTGTTCAGTTATAATAGTTAATAAATTAAGTACGTAAAAACAGTCACTGACAGGATCATGATGTATAATACCCATCAATGTCGTTTTTCTTCTTTGTATAGAAGAAATAATATAAATCTTCCTCTCCGACGAGATTAATTTTATTTCTTCACTCCTGACTGCCCACAGATTGTTTTGCGGATCAAATTGATGATAGAGAAATCATAGTAAGTTAATATTCCCACAAACGAAAGGTTTATGTAGAGAAAAAAACGGAAGTAACAAGAATAAAAAAATGTACAGTCGACCAAGTAAGAATGTGTCAGGCATTTTTCATTAAAAAATGTATTTATTTAAAAGTTTTTTACATCATTCGACAGTAAATGATTGTCATTGCCGGCAAAGATTTCCAAATTGTCCGAATTTGCCGTGACAGTTGCTTCACTGTGTACACTTCTACTACGAAGCTTCTGCTTGATGTATTACGCCACGATTTCGATTGCGTTTGCATCGGGCGACTGGGATGGCCAATCTTGTGTGACGATACTGAAATTCCCTTCTCACTACCTACACGTTTTACTCTGATGTTTGGGGTCGTCATCCTCTTAAAGAATCAACTCCTAATTTTTATCGACAAACCACGGTTTTATAATCGGTACTAATGCCTTTTTGTAAATCTGGAGCATATTTTCAGAGCTCAAAACCTTTTTCTGAAAGATACTACTCAGTATATATCACCACTACACCAAAACTTTATTTTTGCACTTGACGCGCGTTTCGCTAACCATGTTAGCTTCATCAGGAGCGATGATTGACTAAAGCTAAACTACAAATCTACCCTATTTATACTTAGCCTAACCCTTGAATTACTCAGGCGGAACTAATGGCATAGGCAAGGCCATCAGTTCCGGTCAAGTAACCAGTAGAGGGGACTATAAGGAATAGGCCCTCTGTCTTTATTTAAACTACTTTTACATTTTATAAATTCCATACTTTCGTATCAGATACATTTTTTTTATTATTATCCAATGTTATGATCAGCTTCAAGGGCATGTTCGACAATGCTAGACTTTTCTCTTCTGCTGTATTTTAAATATGCTAAATGTTCTTTAAATCGTGTTTTAATTGACCTTTTAGTTTGCCCAACATACTTTTTGTCACAATCATTACAACTAATTTCATAAATCCCACTTTTCTCGCAATTAGGAATCTTAGCTTTGAGATTTCCTAAGATATTCCTCAGATTGTCTGATGACTTATAGACTAAGGTGAAGCCTGCCTTATTAAATACCTTATTGAATCCCTTGCTATATTTCGGATTATATGGTATGGAGACATACTTGGTGTTATTTTCTTCGCGTGTAAAAAAGGTGGAATTCTGAATATTAAACCTAAACTTATGTCTGTTTATTAGCTTATTTACTAAGTCATCGTCATAACCATTAACTCTAGTTATATTTCCTTTCTTTATTAAATTTTGCTCTATTCAGAGGGAAAGTGACCAAACGATGAAAGACATCCTCATCTTCACAGGGTGTTTCACGTGCGCTGAGCCAATCAGTTAGTGGAAATTGCGTGGGGTGATCACATAACCCCAAAATGAAACTTCATCGGGAAAGATTACATTGCTCCAGTGTCGATCTATGTGTTCCTCTGAATCTCTCTCAACACGAGTCGTTGGTTGTATGCTGTCACTTCAAATTGTTAGCCCGGAGATGAGTGTGAATCCTTTCATATGATATATCCAAACCTTTTTGTTTCAGTTTTTGCGTCCCTTGGCGGAAAACTAATTGAGGAGAAAACATGTTGATATCCCTTTTTTCGTCCTTGTCCGACGTTTTTTCTCCCCAACCACAGATCATCAACATTTTTTTAACTGAGAGTATCGTTTCACCCACTTGTTAACGAATGCCCTCAACTCGCCCATATACTTAGCATGTGCTATAGGCGCCATTTTCGGACCTTTTGGATGATTACATAAGAACACAGCCCCAAAGCGCGAAGCGTATGCAGCACTCATGTTCGATAATGTACTACATAACCATAAATAAGGTTAGAAATGAATCTCTCTCCACAAAACATTGTTTTCCGTAGTGCCAACAATAACTTAAAAAAAAAGGCATTTGTTTTACCGACTACAAGTTATAGTCGATACGTTCTTACTTGAGCGACTATACATATCGAGGGTGTATCAATTTTGTAAAATTGGGACGAAAATTTGAAATGTAATTATTATCGACTCTACTAACCTTTAAGCCGCGTACACACTAGGCGAACGCACGTGAGCGAACGCATGCGTTCGGTCAATGTGTACATTTAAACGAAGGCGAACGAACGCTTTCGAACCTATTCGTTTGCCTTCGCTCGGGAGATGGTACATCAAAGAAAAATGCAGACTAGGGATGGCGGTTCTTTAAAAAAAGATCGATTTTTGAATCGATTCGAATCGAAGCCTGAAGAATTGACTCACAAAAAATCGAGACCCAAAAGATCGATTTCTCAAAAATCGATCTGTTTGGACCTTCTTTACGGAAACATGAAAAATCCTAAAATCTATCTTCTATCGTTTTTATTTTAACTGTATTTACTCAGCTATAGTTTTAAAAAACTTAATTGTTAATAAGTATGAAAAAAGTTATTTTCAATTAAACATCGTTTTTATTATATTTTTTTTTATTTATTGAAAAATTAAAGAATGCAAACTGTTATCATTCATATATAATTTACAATTCCCAGTATTTAATATCTAAGCTTTTGAGGAATAAAAGTCTGCTTAATCTACTGGGATCCAACCGATTTCGTTCTTCATTTGCGATGTTCCCAGCTACCGAAAAAAGACGCTCACAAGGAACAGATGATCCCATAATACACATGTATTTAATGGCTGTTGAGCGAATGGAATGGTACATAGAGGTATTTTGTTCCTGCCAGAAAGATATTGAGAGTTCTTTTTAACTAGTAAGTTGTGGAAATCCCAAATGCCTTTTTCTTTGTTACTTCTTCCTGCTTCTTCCTCATCCACAGTTTCGTTTTGAATTAATTGTTGTGCTTTTGTACATGAATTTACTGTATCTATTGGTCTAGCACAGGCTAATTTGTCAGAAAAGTGAATTTTTTTAAATCTAGGATCCAAAATTGTTGTCGCTGCTAACAAATAGACTTGCTCTACAGTTCCAAATCTCTTTTTTAATTCTTCAATAATTAAAATCCTTGTTTTAACACCAAGTTCCGTTTGAGTTTTCATTTCGTTTTATGTTTCTGTAAGACAAGATACGATGGGTATGATCTTGCTGACTGTCACATATTCTGCTCCTGATATTTCTTTAGTTGTAGTTTCTAACGGTTTCAAAAGATTTATGGCATCTTTTATACTGTCTAACTGCTCTGCAGTTAACATTGCCGGTGCTTTTCAGTGTTGAAGTAATATTGGCGTTATAACTTCTGACAGTTGAACAAACCGTTCCAGTTGATAGTAAATAGAGTTCCATCGAGTGCACACAGATTGAATGAGTGCCAAAGATTTAGTTTTGCTTTCTTATGCCTTTCGAAGAGAATCTGCTGCATTTACATTTTGCTTGAAATAGTTAGTTATATCTTTCACTATCGTCAGCAAAATCGTAGCTTCCTCAAGTGCATTCTTGTCGTCAAATGGTTTTGATGCCACTAAATTCAATGTATGCGCCAAGAATGGTAAATGTTTGTTTTTACCGTAAACATTTTCGACAGCTTTAAGCATATTCGCGCCATGGTCAGTAAGAAAAGCTACAACTTTATCCGTTGTAATGTCCCATTTTTCTGTCATGGTAATGATTACCTGACTTAAATAGTTAGCGTTGTGAGGTTTTGTTAGAGCAGACGCGCCAAAATTGCGTTGCGTTCATTAAAATTTTTTAATGTGGAGTGAGCTTAGTTGAATTATTATATTTTGATCTCATCTCATCACTAAATTTTTGTTAATTAGGTGCGAAACAGAAATCGAATCAAATTTCGATTTTAGGGTGTCTCAGATCGATTCACAGGATCGATGCACTGTTCAAGATCGATTCAAAAATCGATTTTTTTTACCCTAAAAAATCGATTCTTCGATTAATCGATCTCAGATCACCATCCCTAATGCAGACCGCAGGTGCTCGACTTGGTTGTAGTGTGTACGTCAAGAAGAACGCTGTTGTTGTTTTGCATTTTGCAGTCCGGATGGATTGGTGTAATTCTGATGCTTTAAAATTAATAGTTTTATAGACAACAGGAGTGTTTGTAGAACTCATCCACCACCGTCGCTGTCATCTACGCCTTTGCGTTTCATTACTTTCCTCACTAATAATACTGTACGACGCACTAGCAATGATTAAGTCATTTTCTGACGCCATTTTTATACTGGTAGGTATTTAAATACTTGTCTGTTTTTTATCCCTGGTCTACCGTATATACCCGCGAACATGAACAAATGACTATGAACGCATTGCTTCGTAGTAATGTGGACAGCCAGCAATTTTTTTTACGAACGCTGTACACATGCTGCCGGATCCATTCGGCTGCATGCGTTCGCCTAGTGTGTACGCGGCTTTACAATACTTGAGAGTTACCTCACGCCATACTCTTAAGACTGTGTTTATGGATACTCACCACTCACAAAATTATGTGGACGTATGTATACATTCTTAGATTTAAAAGGCTATTAACCTTCCGCACTAATTTATCAATTTCCCTTATAAAAAAAATAGAACAAAAACCTCAGTCGTTTCGGGACTCTATTTAAATAAATACATTATTCAAATAAGTTATGTCCCTAAAGCCAAATTATTAAGTACCTGCCTGTTTAATAGGCCATTTTTGCATGATGACAAACCAAACTGTGTCACGCACTTCCCCAATCCATCTTTTCAAAAATAAACAGATCGACATTGTTTCAGTTTGAAAAGGTGGAGGTTATTTTTCTGCATAGTCACTTTTATAAAGGTAGATGATTGCACAGGTCACAGTAAGACTATATCTCATTAAAAGCTCTCTTGCCAAATCCACAAAAGAAATAAATAAATAAATATATATATATGTATATATATATATATATATATATATATATATATATATATATATATATATATATATATATATATATATATATATATATATATATATATATATATATATATATATATATATATAAATATATATATATATATATATAATATATATATATATATATATATATATATATTATATGTGACGTTCCACGTCAACCGTGCCACCTATGAGACCAAAATTTGGCGCAAGGTAGGTAAACAAACGGGGGCTTAAAAAACTCGTATTGATGTGTACTTTTGAAACCCGATGGGCCTTTTGAGAAATTCAATATGGCGGATGCAAAATGGCGTCGGTAACGTGTAAAAATTCCAGTTGATCCAATTATATGGAGTACAATAATGAAAAAAAGGTTCCTAATTATGTGAAATTTACCAACAAATATGTTTTTTGGTTCGCTGATTATGAATTCGAAGTCCAACTAGGCAAATTATACCCGCGAAATCCAATATGACGTCTTGAGTGAGCAAAATTAAGTAATTTTTAGTAATATTTCTAGTAAAATTTAAAAAAGCACCTTTTTTCTTGTCTATCAGTATTGCATCTCACTCTTGACATAATCGATCATAAGTGTTTTGTCGTCATTATTTTTTTCCAATACGAGGCTGGTTTGAAAAGTCCGTGCAAAGTCCGAGAGATGGCACCACCGGCGCGTATCGAGGTCATGTTTAGTTAGTAGCATCTCTTGAATGAAAGCACACCAAGTTTCAGCCATATTGGTCTATTTCTTTGTGTTTGGCATTCGTGTGAATCAAGGAAGTCGAGTGATTTTCAAGAAATGGACGAAAAAGAATTTCGTATGGTGATTAAACATTACTTTATGAAAGGCAAAACGCCTCAGGAGACTAAAGAGAAGCTTGATAAACATTATGGTGACTCTGCACCTTCGATTAGAACAGTTTATAAGTGGTTTCAAAATTTTAGGACTGGCCATATGGGCACAAGTGACGCTGAACGTTCTGGACGGCCTGTGGAGGTTACGACTCCAGAAATCATTGATCAAAATCCATGATATGGTGATGGATGACAGAAGAGTTAAGGTGCGTGAGATTGCTAGTGCTGTGGGCATCTCGACTGAACGGGTACATAATATTTTGCATAAACATTTGGACATGAGAAAGCTATCCGCAAGATGGGTGCCGTGATTGCTCACGCTTGACCAAAAACGGAATCGTGTGAAGTGTTGCAAGGATGGTTTGCAGCTGTTCCAGAAGAATCCGGAGGACTTTAAGCGTCGTTTCGTCACTGTGGATGAAACATGGATACATTACTATACTCCTGAGACCAAACAACAATCTAAACAATGGATTACCAAGGAGGAATCTGCACCAAAAAAGGCGAAGACCGTTCCTTCGGCCGGAAAGGTTATGGCGACTGTCTTTTGGGATTCGAAGGGATAATCCTTATCGACTATCTGGAAAAGGGTAAAAACTATTACAGGTGAATATTATTCATCGTTATTGGACCGTTTGAAAACCGAGCTGCAAGAAAAACGCCCGCGATTGGCCCACAAGAAAGTCCTTTTCCATCACGACAACGCACCAGCACACACCTCAGCAGTTGTGGTCGCAAAATTAATGGAAATAGGATTCCAACTCGTTTCACATCCCCCCTATTCTCCAGACTTGGCTCCCTCGGACTACTATTTGTTCCTCAATTTGAAGAAATGGCTGGCGGGACAAAGATTTTATTCAAACGAGGAGGTGATTGCAGACACTAATGGATATTTTGCAGACTTGGACAAATCCTATTATTCGGAAGGGATCAACAAACTAGAACATCGTTGGACGAAGTGTATAAGCCTAAAAGGAGACTATGTCGAAAAATAAAAAAGGTTTACCCCAAACACATAAGTAGTTTTTATTTTTGCACGGACTTTTTCAAACCAGCCTCGTATAACGGATCAAAATGGCGTCAGCTTGTAAAGAAAACCTCTGGTAATCGAATGATTACAAGTGTAATAATAAAGTAAACGTACCAAATAACCTAGTATTTGTCACTTAGTATGTCTTCGGGGTCGCTGATTACTAATATTGCTAGGAAAATTTGAAAGAGCACCTTTTTTTGTCCATTTGTAATGCATCTTACCCTTCGAATAACCGATCATAAGTGTACGGTCGTCATTATTTTTTCCAATATGGCGGATCAAAAATGGCGTCAACTTGTAAAGAAAACCTCTGGTAGTGGAATGATAACAAATGTAATAATAAAATAAACGTATTAAATTACCTAGTATTTGTCAATCTGTGTAATTGCGTTTTGTTATCGAGCTATTATGCGTGCGCCATATTGGATTTCGCGGGTATAATTTGCCTAGTTGGATTTCGAATTCATAATCAGCGAACCGAAAAACATATTTTTTGGCAAATTTCCCATAATTAGGAACTTTTTTTCATTATTATACGCCATTTTGCATCCGCCATATTGAATTTCTCAAAAGGCGCATCGGGTTTCAAAAGTACACATCAATACGAGTTTTTTAAGCCTCCGTTCGTTTATCTACCTTGCGCCAAATTTGGGTCTCATGGATGGCACAGTTGACGTGGAACGTCACACACACACACATACATATATATATATATATATATATATATATATATATATATATATATATATATATATATATATATATATATATATACATATATATATACATATATATACATATATATACATATATATACATATATATACATATATATATACATATATATATATATATATATATATATATATATATATATATATATATATATATATATATATATATATATATATATATATATATATATGTAGGGTGATTGCAAAAGTTCATGCCCGTTGAGAAACTAAATTAAATACAACAAATTTTCATGAAAAATAGTATTTATTAATCAATAATATACTATCCATCATTTTCTATAACTATCTCCCATTGTTTTACAAGCTTTTGACTTCCTTCTTTGTAGAAACTGCGTGGTTTCTCTTCAAAGAAAGTCGTAAGGTACTTTTTGACTTTTTCCATAGAATCAAATTTTTGGACACTCAAATTATTTTGCAGAGAACGAAACGGATGAAAATCTGAAGCGGCAAGGTTAGGGAAATACGGAGGGTGCCGGAGTATTTCCCATTTTAACTCCCTAGGTTTTTGCAGCGTCTGTTAAGTGACATCCACAGAACTTTATACAATTTATAATTTTCGACAAAACGTATCTATTTTTCAATACATTGCCATTATGTTTTTCGATACCTCTTCTGTAGGTACTATCCAGTTGTTATTTTATATCTAAAAGTTTTAGTTCTAACAGCGAATTTATATGAACCTGCGAACTTTCACGCTTTTTAATTTTTTGTGATAAGTGTGCCAGATCGACACTTTTTACCCAACTTGCTTCAGCACTTTCAGATGCAAATAGCAAACATGGAAAACATAACAAACTGTTTTTAACACTGCATCCGCATAGCCATTCATGTTTTTCATATAATTCACGATTAAAACTTCTTTTGAACTCGCGTTTTTGTCCCTTACTTACTTGAGTAATACTAAGATTCAGAGTCGGTTTTCCCACAGTTTTCACTTTAAGTTTGTCTTCTAAAGGCAACTTCGAAAAATTTTGTTTTAAATAATTTAACGCCTAACAATTTATTACACCCCGGCTGTGCATCCATTCTTTCGTTCATTACATCAATTATAATCAGTTTATGTCTGTATGTAATTGTATTCACGACTTAATACTAACAATACACCCTTTGTTGCCAAAACCAAATTTATCTACTCAGACTGGAACCGCTTAGATTAAATGTAAAATATAAACGAATTAACATGACGCTTCTATCCCAATCCAAATCCGTAAGATCACCATGTAAGTGTGAACCATGGAGAGAGAAAAATGACGAATTTATATCTTCGTATTAGAGAGAGACACAGTTTGCCAGAACGCAAAAACGTATAAAACGAGACAGCGCCGTATACCGCCTTGCTTTACATCCAATTCTTGTAGTTTGTGCGTTTAGGGAGCTTCAGTGACATCTCGAGGTTTAACGGTATGTAAAGTTTTAGAGTTGTTATAAATTGTTCTTGTTCATTTGTAGGGAAGGTTCACTTCTTTAAAAGACGTTTGTATGACTAAGGTATAATACAAAATAATTTGCATTTTGCCTTGCTGTTGACAGGGGGTTCACGTGCTCATGTGCTCCTATAGAGGAGCCGCTACTGGAAGAAAGTGATAGAAACCTGCAAGACACCATTTTAATTCAGAAACGTGTTGAGTAAGGAGTTAACGTGAAATTTTAAATATTAATAACCGGTGTGCTCATCCATAAAATGTATGAAAAAAATCCCTTAAGTTAGTTTTTTTTATTGCAGTTTTGCCGTACTATGAAAGTCCTTCGCGTTAATACTGCGCATGCTTGAAATAACGATAAGGACAAAGGCATGCGAGAAATAAGCGTTGCAAAATCTCTCTACTAATAATAAATAATTCACATATTCTAGGACTCCTTGGCAAAATAACGTTTTCATTTGGGTAATCTAAAAGCCGAATCTTGTTTTCTCTCTAAATTTAATATCCTTTTCTTAGTTAACAAAACACTTTACAATTTACATTAACTGACGCGCGTGCCTTTTGTGTTAATTGTCAACTCGAACTATCTCGTATTTGACAAACGATCTGTCTTAGTAAATTAGCATATATAAGTGTAATTTACATACGGGAGCTGTTTCTGAATGTCTATATTAGTAAAGATTTATCACTTAAAAAACATACTTTAATTTATTATTAAAGAACGGAGTTTTTTTTTACCTATACCAAAAAATATTCAAAAATAAAGAAGCAAATTGAATACAAATTTAACACAGTTAAACATTTTGATGAGCTTTCCTATTATTTTGATAACTTCCACTGAGGGATAATAGCCCAGTCGCCAGGGGTTTTGAACTCTCATTAAATGTTAATAGGTTGCATTTTGGCACGCAGGTAGTTTTTTGGATGTAGAATACGTAAAAAAAATTGCTAAAGTTTGATTTACGCTAAGCCCATAAAATTCAAAATAAAATTAAAAATTTTTTTCGGTAATATCTCGAAAAATAAAAAGAGAAATTTCTTTCACATCCAATTTCTGTTCTGGTACAAGGAGTTTGGGAATCTATCGTAGATTAACTTTCTACATCACTAGATCTTCGTAGATAATCTTGAGAACAGTACTTTTGCGTACACCGGTTTCTTTAGTAAGCTCAACTGCAAGTTTCAACCCAATCGCAACAGTTTAGACCAGGGGTCGGCAACCTTTTAACTAAGGGGTGCCAGTTTTCATCCATACAACATTTTGCGTGCCGACATAGGTACTTACTACAACTAAAATTAACAAAAATTAACTTAAATTAACTTAAAATATTGCTTTTAGAAGGTTTAATTACAAAAAATTTTAACATTTAACAAATAATTTTATTATACTAGTGTGAACCCTGTGCTTGAAGTTCTTTAGAGAGTTTTCTTATATCCGGTTCATGCCTGGTTATTTTCAGTGTCACACATGCTTCCGAGTTGTCTGTTGTCAGCCTGCTTCGGTACGGGTTTAAAATCACTCTCATATGGGAAAAAAGTTGTTCACAGATATAGGATGATCCGAAAGCTGTAAGCATGGCAAACGCTACTTTCTTAAGACAAATAAATTTCTCTGGTAATCTCATCCAACAACTGATTATCTCGTTTGAATGATTCTGGCAGTCACCTTCTAATACCCTTCTTAATTCTACAAATTTCGTGTTCCATAACTCGGAGCTTTTAAATTCAATGTATTGAAGATCAAAATCATTAATGTCCATCCCTGAGAAAAGAGATATGTCAAAGCAACTGCTGGAAAAATCCATTAAATCTGGTTTGATTAAAAAAGCGAACATAGGACCATGTTTATCAAAATCCTGACCCCTCTCGATAAACTCCTCTTTTAAATTAGTCATATATTTAAGAAAAGGGGGGAATTTCGTCTATTAGTGCACCATCGTCGACACTGGATATATAAGTTTTTAAATTTGGAAAATATTTATATGTGTTTGTAGTAATATCGCTGATAAATAAATCTATTTTTAATTTGAATGATTTCCAGGATTCGTATAAATCCAGAACTGTTTTGCCTGAACCTTGTAACTTTAAGTTGAGTTCACTGAGATGGTTTGTAATATCAGTAAGAAACATTAACATACAGATTCAGTTCTGATCTTCTAGTTCAGGATAAGCATCCACTTGATTTTTTTCCAACAAGAACGATTTAATTTCGCCCAGACATTGCACAAATCTAGAGAGCACTTTACCACCGCTGAGCCAGCGCACATATTGTGCAATGGTATATCTGAATATGCACTTTCTAATTCCTGCAGAAACGCCTTAAATTGTCTATGGATCAGTGAAGAACGACCGACAATGTAGTTAACTATTTTAATCACCCTATCCATCACGGATTTTAAACTTCCAGCGGAGATTTTAGCGCATAAACTCTCTTGGTGAATTATGAAATGAAAATTCAAAACTGATCGACCCATGCGTTCAGTAAGAAGGGAAACAAATCCTTTATGTCTCCCAATCATAGCAGGAGCGCCATCTGTCGTTACGCAAAAAATTTTTATTTAAATCAATGTTCCGCTTTTCAAAATGTTTAACAAATTCTGAAAATATATCCTCTCCTCTTGTAGTTCCCTGCAATGGGAGCAGACATATCAGCTCTTCATACACACTGCCATCATCGAAGTATCGCGCAACGATTGCCAGACGGGCAATGTCATTAATATCGACACTTTCATCCAATGCTATACTAAATACAAAACTCCGTTTGATAGCGTCTCTGCTGTTTTTGGACATTTTGTGTCATTTCGGTAATTCGTCTCTCGATGGTCCGCGCTGATGCCGGTATATCCCTAATCCTGGCCAATATTGTATCCTTATTGGGCAAGTCGTCGAATAAAATCTCGCCAGTCCTCAAAAAACGTTTGCTTCATAAATTCTCCGTCAGTGAACGGCCTACCCTTTTGTGCCAACGATTGTGCAATTTTGAAACTGCATTCAGTTACCTGATTTTTTCCTTGGAAAAACTTTGCTAAAGAATGTTGACTGTTTCTCGTATTGTTTACTTGCTCTTTGTATTGTCTCCCTTTTATTAGCGTTATCTTTAAATGACGATTCATGTTTTATCTGAAAATGTCGTTGAACACTAGATGTCCGGAAAACTATGCTTTCCCGACATAGGACACAAATGGCCCTATCGTTTTGTTGTACAAAACCGTAATCTGTTGTCCATGAAGTTTGAAATGATCGAACGTCTACCCTTCTGTTTCTTCGCGGCCATAACGCAACATAATTTTAATTTTTTAAACTTTTCGACGACTATTGACTGGAACGGATGTTACTTCTATACTAAATGATCCAAACGTGTAGCCGCTTGCTATATATAGAAAAATAATGTTTCCAGAAAATTCCAATAATTACGTTTATTAAATTTCTTAGAACAAAAATTATTATCTACAACGCCCCCATTGCAATTAAAGGGCCGCCTAGAAGTTAAATCTAACAAAAACTAAAGTTCGGCAATATAAAAAGAGTTGCGGCGCGCGTCGGAACGATTGAAGTCAAGTCAAACAAAAACCGCCTTATAGCGGCTGTTTTGATCTGAATTGAGGACGTTTATTTGTGTTTTTGCCTAGGCTTATATTTTGAGGCTTGCCGTCTTTAATACTTGCCGAAATTAAAGTAAAATTATAAATTACAAAATATATATTTTGTAGTTTTTGGTAATAATACCTAGTGACCTATATAATATATCGTTTTTATTTTGTATCGTTAAAGTAATACTGTCTTCGATTATTTACTTAATTTCGAAACATGTCACAGATTACAGAATTAATGTGTAAACTTTGAATAGGTACGCGTGCCATTCAAAATTGCTTTGCGTGCCAGAGATGGCACGCGTGCCATAGGTTTCCTACACCTGGTTTAGACCAAAATTTTACATGAAAATAAGTTGAGCTATTATTGCGGTGCATCTGTATTCTTCCATAAATAACTTTTGGTACGTTTCCATTATAATCAAAAAAAAAACCGTAAATAGTTCAAAACACATCAAAATTTCGTCAAAGTACTTAAGACAGTTGACAGTAATTTTACAATTAATGGTCTTTCTTGTGCGAGGTCATTTTTGTGGCTTCGTAGATAACTTCAGGCTGGATTTCAAAAAAGATTCAGCATAATAGACCACGTACAGATACTACGTACGCTCATTGAGAAAGCCACAGAATATAATATACCCTTACATTTGGCTTTCGTAGACTACCAGAAAGCCTTTGACTCTATAGAAATGTGGGCAGTTTTAAGAGCCCAAGATAACGCTAGGATAGACACTAGATACTCGATTCTTATTAAATATATCTATGACAATGCGTACATCCAAATACTAGTAGATGGAGACCCCAAAAACACTGAAAAAAAAGGAGTACGTCAAGGAGATACGATCTCGCCAAAACTGTTCACACTGGCACTGGAGGACGTGTGTTTAAGACCTTAGACTGCCAAATAGGGGGATTAACATAGACGGAACATGACTTAATCATCTACGATTTGCGATATCGTTCTAATCGGTACTACACCCAATGAATTAACAACTATGTTGGAAGAACTGCATCACGCATCGTCACGAGTCGGACTGGGAATGAGCCCAGAGCAAATAACAGACATATCCGAATATATAACAGGTAGGCTAAAAAGTTTTTGGTCTAGCTACTTAAAACACATTTTTTTTTTTTTTGCAAAATTCTACTTTATTCATCAATATAGTCTCCTTTTCTAACATTTCTATACCTTTCTTGTGGAAAGATTTGTATTTGCCTTCAAAATAGACCTCAGTTTCGGCGATAAGTTCTTCATTGAAGCCAAATCTCTTTCCCACGAGCATTTTTTTGAGGTCTGCGAATAGATAATAGTCGGTGGGAACCAAATCTGGAGAATGCGGTGGATGAACAAGCAATTCGAACTTCAATTCATGCAATTTTGCCATCGTAACCATTGACTTGTGACTTTGGTCGCTTCCGGCGGCTTTCACCGACTGCTGTCCACTCAGGAGATTGCCGATTTGATTTCGATGTGTAGTGGTGGATCCAGGTTTCATCCATTGTCACATATCGCATCTAAGTTGGGAATGTGGAATCTTTGGCACAATGATACTACTCAGTATATATCACCACTACACCAAACACTTTATTTTTGCACTCGACGCGCGTTTCGCTAACCATGTTAGCTTCATCAGGAGCGATGATCGACATATCGCATGAAAAAATCCTTTTTATTGCTCTTAAACAGTTCCAAAGAGCGCTCAGAATCATCAACACGTTGTTGTTTTTTGTCCACTTCGAGCAAACGCGGTACCCATTTCGAACAGAGCTTTCTCATGCCCAAATGTCCTTACAAAATATGACCAACAAGTTCTTTTCATATCTTTAGGGTGTTAACTATCTCACGCAATTTCAGTTTACGGTTATCCAAAACAATTTTGTAGATTTTTTTGATGTTTTCCAATATTTGGGCGTCCAGAGCGTTCAGCATTATTTGTATCTATACGACCGCCTTTAAATTCAGCATACCAGTAAATGATGAGTGATTTTCCAGGTGCAGAGTCCCCGTAACACTTATCAAGCAATCGCTTTGCTTGAACGGTATTTTTTCCCATCAAAAAACAGTGTTTAATCAACACACGAAATTCGATCTTTTTCCATTGTTTTGAAAATATCAAAAGTAGCGTCGCTAAAACCCCTGTAACTTGTAAACTAATCGTCGAAATGTCTTAAAATTTTGACACCTATCGTTTGAAGGTTGGTACTTCCTAAAAATCATATGGATTTTTTGAAAAGAGCGACATCTATTTGTCAGACTAAAAACTTTTCAGTCTACCTGTTATATCTCGGACAAAAAATACTATTAGGAAAACCAAACAGCAAAAATTTCTCTAAGAGTGGGTCTTGGTTGAGCAACTTTTGGTAAACTCGGGTTTATTTTCAGATCACGAGATATCCCTGTAAACCTCAAAAGGAAAACGTACTAGTCATGTGTACTGCCAGTTCTCACGTACGGTCTTGAAACGATGTTGCTAACAAGTAAATCTATGAACCGACTTCGAGTCGCGCAGCATGTAATTGAGAGAGCCATGCTTGGAGTGAGTCTGAGAGATAGAATCCTAAATGGGGAAATCAGGAGAAGAACACGGCTGACAGATGCTCTGGGAAGAGCGGCTCAACTAAAGTGGAGATGGGCTGGTCACGTAGCGAGAGAGAACAACGACAGATGGGTCTACAAGCTTACAGTATGGCGCCCAAGGGAGAGTAAGAGGAGTGTGAGAAGACTCGAAAGTGGCAAGACGACATCCAGGATATTGCAGGAAAAAATTGGAACAGAACGGCTCTAGACAGGGAAAGATGGAAAGATTTGGAGGAGGCCTACATCCAGGAATGGATGAGAGCAGGCTGAAAAGAAGAAGATAACTTAAAAAACCAGTCCCATATAGCAATAGAAGAATATGGAGTTCCTATATGAAGCGATATGCCAACTAATTTATATCAAATCAACCTTTAATTCCTTCATATTATTATATTTCTGAAGTGACTAGTAGTCATTGTTTGAATCAAAATATTACTGGTAATATAGAAATAAAGAAAATTTGAACATAAATAATGCAAGGGGCTTTTTCGAGTTGAACGCACCTTTCATAAATATACAAAAAACAATTTACTTGGTGAATCTTGATGGTGGTAGTTCTGCTTGACAAAACGAAACAATTAGGTTTTGGTGTAGTCTACCTGATTTAGTATTATTTTTTCAATGGTTCCAATGAACCATGAAGCAATTGGAAAATGAGGTTGCATTAATAGACTATACCCCTTAAAATGTTTATTGTTTGATTGTAAATATTTATTTGTTTATTTATTGCTTGGACTCTATAGAATAAGCTCATTTTAGAAGCGTAGTCAAAAATATAAGACTTAGTAACTTAAAAAATTAAAACACAACATTTTACATAAAAACAAGAAATTAAAAACAAAAACAATAATAAAAACCTTTTATTTGTTTAATTATAGCAAGTACTAATTCTGTAAAAACTATAATAAGTTGTTCTAAATAGCTTTAAGAGAAATGTCATACTAATGCAACTTTGTTAAGCATTGAAATATAAAAAAAACCGGCCAGGTGCAAGTTGGACTTGCGCAATTAGTGTTCCATGCGGAATACTTATAAGATCACTTCGATGTCTGTCCGTTCGTCTGTCTGTCTGTCACACCCGTTTTTCTTCGAATCCATTTGACATAGAAGGTTGAAATTTGGTTCAAATATAGGAATTGATGGCCTCATCAGAACCGTGTAGTTTTGAAAGTTAAATTTTTTACTTAAGGGGTTAGTTTTGGGGGTGAAATCGGAAATGATATTCTCCTTGATAGATCCGCTTTCAAGTTTTCCTTGGATATATGTACGAATCCGTTCTTGTGATTTTCGCGTTTCCAATGTTCAGTTCTGCTTCTTTATCACAGTCGTCATTTGTCATGAACATGGTTTTGGCGATGTTTATCTTCTTTTTTTTATGGGTTTAGCACACGTGCTGCAGGGAAGTCCCTAATGCGCTTCTGGAGCGGCACGTGTGCGGAAAAAGCGATTCACGTTGTTCTTGAATCGCTGTAAATTGTACTTGGTGGGAAACAGCGCTGGGCAAATTATTCCAAAGGGATTATGTTCTCCATATAAAAAACTGCTTGAAAATCGTTGTACGAGGAGTAACAAGCTGAACCTCATACGAATGTGAAGTATTGGCGCGACGTGTATTTCTAACATGCACCGCTCTGGGAGGGATTAAGCGGGCTACATCCTTTGAAACGCGGGAGTAACAAGGAGACCAATCTCTCTGGACTTGTTGGTAAGTTCGTTCAGCATTTCTTCCATTGTGGTCGATGTGAAGAATCCTTCGTCTTATCGTATGTCTAATGTTTATAGGCCGTGTATTTCTTCAAGATCGCTTTTTATCTTCCTCAAGTGCCTTTTTCGTTACAACCGTCGGTAATCCTTAGGGCTATACATATTATTGATATAATTTAAAGTTGGCTTGTTGTCTTTTTACTTTCCTTCATCCGTAAATTTTACGTTGTATTATCCACAATAGTAAATCGTACGTTTGTCTTATTCTTAACATGTTTCAAGAAGAGTTTTCTGTTGGCTGTAATTCTATTTTTTCTAGTGTTCCGTACGCAACACTTATAAGATCGTTTCGGTGTTTCTCCGTCTGTCTGTCTGTCCGTCTGTCTGTCACACCCGATTTTCTCCGAAACAATTTGATATAGAAAGCTGAAATTTGGTAGTGATATAGGAATTGATTACCTCATTAGAGCCGTGTAGTTTTCAAAGTAAATTTTGACTTAAGGGGTTATTTTGGAGAATCGAGAAATGAAAAATAATTTTTACCAGGTCATCGAGTTGGGTGTCAAATGAAAGCTTGTAATAACACGAGTTCAAAAATATATGTAATGTAATACTTGCGCACACTTTTCTTTTTATTATTTTTAAAAAATAGCGAAAAATCGCTGTCCCACCCCCTTATCTCAAAAAGTACTGATCAAAAAATTTTAAAAATATTCTGAAATATTCTCAACAGGGTGTAGATTGAATTTAATAATTTATCTGGTATATAAAAAACAAAAATTTCAAGGTCATCAGTTTTCAGTAAAGATCGGAAAAAAACTTTGTTGAAAACTCAGTTGGGGTGTGTTTTGTGAAGTCATTGATCATTTTATACCTCTGTAACAAAAATTTTTATTTTTAAAAGCAATCAATGTACGGAACAGTAATTGCGTATGTTCAACTTGCATTTGATCGGTATTTTCGCTATCATTTCAGTTTTGAGTAATCTGCGGTAAAGTAAATCCCAAGATATAAGATCCTGCCTTTTTGCTTTTTCAGTGGGGCCATAAACGACCCAATTAATGTTTTGTGCATAGTTGCCAGGTATTACGATAAACGTATTTTTATTTTACCTGCTTTGTATACCGCCCTCACTTGCACCTGCAATCATATTAGATCTATTTTTACCTATATATTTACTACCTGGCAACCCGGTTTGAAGCCCTTGAAGTATTTGATAATATGGGCCTAATGACCACAGATCCCCATTACGATTCGAATAATACTTTTTATTATTTTTATTTTTAGTTTTACTTACAACTTACAACGTAACGGTTCTATTTTAATTATGTGGTGTCCGTGGGAAAATTGCAATAGTGGCTATCGCAAGAGAAAACATTTATCACTTGACGCTAAACAAATAGTGAAAAATGTTTACGACAGTTTGGTAAAAATAAATTTGAATAAATAAAGTGCTTTGCAAGAAACCAGTGAACTAACAAAAACCCCAATTTCTACGATTAAGGGTATTGTAGGAAAACCATTACTCAGGAACAGGAAAAAGCAGAGCGATTTTTAAATGCATCATGTAGACGATTGTGAAAAAGACGTCATCAGGAGAAAAATATATTCTATGTATGAAGAGCAGTTGGTGTCGACACTAGACAAAATAAAATTAAGACTGGTGCAGGACGGGACCAATATACATTGTGGCCGATTAACCTTTCACAGAATTCTCTTAAGAATGGGATTCACGTCCCGAAAAATCAACAAAAGGCAAGTAGTGATGAAGTCACAAAGATTACGAATCTTGCGACATACTTATTTACAAGAAATTAAAAAGTATCGATCAGAGAATTGGCCAATAATTTACCTTGACGAAACATGGTTCGATACCCATGACACTGTGCAAAAAGGGTGGGTTGACAGCAGTACAAAATGTCAGACTAACGCACCTTCAAATAAAGGTAAACGAATAACCATTTTACATGCTGGATCTGAAAAGAGCTGGGTTTCAAATTGTCTACTATTATCTGCAAATAACATAAACGATTCTAGTTTGGACTATCACGAAGACACAACCGCAGAACTTTTTGAAAATTGGTTTCAAAATTCCCTTTTGCCAAATGTTCCCGAACAGGATGTTATTGTTTATGGACAATGCAAGTTACCATAGTCGCCTACTAAATAAGATTCCTAATGCAGCCAACACCAAATCGAAAATACAGGAATATATGTTAGAAAATGACATTTATTTTGACTTTAGTTATAAAAAAAGTGATCTTTTGGAAGTTTTGAAAGACTATAAATTGAAAAAGAAATATGTTCGTGATAGTATGGCTGAGAAAATGGAACACACTGTTTTGCGGCTTCCTCCGTATTATTGTGTGTTTAATCCAGTTGAACATATTTGGCATTAAGTTAAATCAAAAATAAGGGCACAAAATGTTTCTCCTACTTTAAGCGTGTCAGTGGTTGAATTAGTAAAAAAAGTTATAAATGTATATCATTTATAACTTGTGAAAGCTGGAAGAATTCCATTCAGCACGTTGTTAAAGTTGAAGATTCATATATTTATGTAAATAATATAAAACCACTGATAATTACCTCAGCTGATGACAGTGATAGTGAAACCGAATTAGGCTTAAGTTAAAATATATTTTTATTTATACAATATGTCCCCTCTTGTAAACCCCATTCGTTCAAACTGTATATTTGTACTTCTTATCCATTTATCCATCTTATTAAAAAAGAATTGAGAAAGTGTATAACATCCTGGGAAGCTATAAATGAGCATATAATAAAAATGAATCTAAATATTAAAAGCCATACAATAACAATACTGGGTGTGTATGCGGAAAAACAACGACGCTCTAATAAACAAGAAAGACAAATTCTTCGAAAGACTCTTACAAGAAATAACAAAAATAGCAAGTTCGAGAGAAATTATAATAACTGGAGATCTGAATGCTAGAATTGAAAAAAAGAAAAACGTTGAAACTGTGGGACAATTTGGAGAGGACACCATCAACGACAACGGTAATAGGCTCATCGCCCTATCGGAACACAACCAACTGAAGATCCTCAATGGTTTTTTTTGAGCATCCATTGATACACAGATATACATGGACACAGAACACCAAAAACTTAAGGTCAATCATAGATTACATTATAATACGTCAGAAGACAAACCTAATAGTCCAGGATGTTCGATCATATAGGGGACCAACGTGCGGCAGCGATCATTATATGGTAAAGTCAAAAATTATATTCCCATGGAGATCAGGCACAAAAACAGAGCAAAGGAAGGACGAGAAACCAGAGGAGATGAACGTACTCGGATACAACTTGTCTAGTCTGGACCATCAGAGTGTAAAAGAACTATACCAGCGAAGATTAGACGAAAAACTAGGCCAAGTAACTTTCAACACTCCAGAGGAATGTTACCAATATGTGAAAGACTGTATCCACCAAGCAGCGTACGAAGCACTGGGATAATGGAAGCCTAAAGAAAAACTAGTATCTTATTGGTGGGACCAGGACATCGAAACAGAAATCGACTTAAAAAGAAAAGCCCACAAGCAATACTTAAGTTCGAAGACCAACGCAGATAAAATAAGATACAAAGAAGCTCAAGCTAAGGTCCGTAAAAAGATAACACAAAAGAAAAATGTAGCTTGGGAGAAGAACTGTTCAAGAATAAATGCATACATTGGAGGAAGGAAAAGCACTGAAAGTTGGAGACTACTAAAGTCACTAAGACAGAATACCAAAGGAGAGATCATCTCCCCCAATAAGTCTGGAAGAATGGGACAAATATTTTAGTCAACTATTGACAGAAAATAGAACACAGTTTTTAGGTCAACAACCACAGGGCCCTAGTATCCAACTGACAGCATCCCCAATCAGAATAAAACTAGCCGAAGTAAAAAAGCATTTGTCAGTCGTTAAAAAACGGAAAGTCTGCAGGCCCGGGAAACATACCTCCTGAACTCATAAAGTACGGCACAGAAAATCTATTTGAACATCTTACTCAAATCTTCCAAAAATGTATTAACGGAATGAAAACTCCAGAAGAATGGAAAGCATCTTATATGTCCAACATTCACCAAAAAGGGTAGTAAAGATAACTGTGATAACTACTGAGGAATTGCGGTATTTAACACGCTCTCAAGAATATATGGGAAACTGCTCACAAGGAAGATTGAAAGCGAATACAGCGATCTTGAAGCGGAAGAACAGGCTGGATTTAGAGCAGGAAGATCTACGGTCGATCATCTTTTCAGCATTACTCAGATTATAGAAAAAAAGACTGCATTTGACCAAGAAATACATATGCTGTTTGTTGATCTGAAGAAGGCATATGATAGTGTACCACAAAACAAGCTATGGGAAGCTCTGGAAAACACAAACATCAATATTAACTTAATTAAAGCTGTTAAACGTACTAAAAAAACACTACAAAAATCAAAGTTAGAAATAAACTATCAAAAAGTTTCCAAGTTAACAGAGGACTTAAACAGGGCTGCTGCCTCTCAGCAACACTTTTCAAAATCTACCTAGAACAAACTTTAAAAACATGGAAGCGAAAATGTAAAAATATGGGTATACCACTAAATGATCGAACGACCTTATACACTTTGTGCTTCGCAGATGATCAAATAGTACTGGCTCAAGATCATGAAGACCTACAATACATGACCAGAAAGTTAATTGAAGAATATAAACATTGTGGTTTTGAAGTAAACCTAACAAAGACGGAGTACATGTGTGTTGGCGGTATGCAACAGGATCTAGTACTCGAGGATCAACAGCAAACCATAAAACACTGCGATAAATAAAAATATCTAGGTATGTCTCTCACACACAATGGTACAGTAGAGCAAACGATACAAGAAAGAAATACACAAGGACGAAGAGCTATTAGGTCACTTAATAGTGTACTATGAGATCAAAATATATTCAAGAAGAATAAACAAAATATCTACAACAGTATTGTGAAAAGCATTATAACTTATAGCAGTGAAGTCTGGCCACTTGGACAGAGAACAGAACAGAAAAAATGCTGGAAGCAACTGAAATGGATTTTTGGAGACGCTCCGCCGGAAAATCAAGGATGGAAAAAAATAAGGAATGATAGGATTAGAGAGATTATTGGCATTACACACTCAATAGTAGACGACATCAAAGTTGATCAGCTGAAATGGTATGGACACGTCCAAAGAATGAACAACAACAGATTACCGAAGCAAATTCTTAATTGGACACCCACTGGAAGGCGTAAGAGAGGAAGACCGAGGCTGGAGAGAAGGGATACACCGCGAAGTGAGAGTAAGACAACTGGGGGAGGACCTGTGGCAAGACAGAGACTAGGAATCGGAAGATGTCGTAGAACGTTTTAACCTGATATATATATATATATATATATATATATATATATATATATATATATATATTTATATATATATACATATTTATATATTTATATATATTTATATATATATATATATATATATATATATATATATATATATATATATATATATATATATATATATATATATATCCATTTGTTTTTACATCTCTAAATAAACATCTCCAAAAACACTTATAATTTTATTTATTTGCATTAATGAATAAAATTCTTAAGTCCATCTCTGCAAGCTACTATAAACAAAGGGTCAGAATTTTTATATTGCCCACTTAAAACGGCAAAAATTAGGATCTTATATTTTGGGACAGGCTATACAGCAGTACGTCAAGTGCGTCTTATATTTAAATATTGAATTTCTTTAGTTTGAAATCGATATCTCATGTCTCTCAGGAGCTACTATACCAACAGGCCGACAGATGGACAAACCTGCAAAAATGCTGTTTTTCGTAATCCAGAGACTCTAAAACCTAAAGAAATGCAAAAAATATTTAGCAGGTAATGTTAAAATTAAGAAAACTTAGCTTCTCTTTGATCAGGTTCTTAACAAACGACACAAAAATAACAATCCCTTCATCTAAAATCCCTTGTAATTTAAATTTAGAGTCAATTTGCATACTCTTTACGTTAAATTTCGTTGTTATGTTTATTTATGTTCATCTTAAATGATTTAACACAGTCAGAAGCAGTTTAAAAGGCAGTTTTGATACAATAAAATAAAATATTATAAACAGTTAAATAAACACGTTGTTGTTATGATTCCGTTCGTTTTACGCGTCTCGAGTCTCGTCTTTCAATGTGAACGTCTTTGAAGCTTTTGATGTTTTATTGTGTAAAACATAGAAAATAACAACGCCTTTTTAGGAAGTGAGAGAAATATATTTTGAATTACGAGCTTTGTTAATGGATTTATGGGCTATTGGGTGTTGAGCTTCTTGATTGCTTTGTGTTTAAATAACTATTTTGTACTCTGTAAAAGGAAGTTTGTTTTAATAATTACAAGATATGACTAGTTCATTTAAATTGAATAACCTATTCATTCGACGAAATTTTCTTTCCCATCAAGCCAATTTTTTAAGTTAGGGGACAAAAAATCACTTAACGCCAAATCTGGAGAATAAGGTGGGCGGGGAACTATTTCGCAGTCCAACTCGTGCACTTCTGCTATTGCAACGGCCGATATGTGGGTAGTCGCATTGTCTTGGTGAAGGAGCACTTTTTTGTGCTCTAATTTTGGTCGCTTCTGCTTCAACTCACTATGCAAACGGTCCAGTAATGTTGGGTAATAAGAGCCAGTCACTGTTTTAGCCTTTTCCAAATACTCAATCATAATAATCTATAATATATATAAAATGCAACGTCTCTCTGTCTGTCTGTCCATTAGTGCGCTTATCACTGGAGAACCACTTATCCGATTTTCGTACTTTTTTTTTAAAATATGCATATGTTCTCTGTCCAGGTTATAGGCTACATTTTGTTACGTTAAGTAACATAAGGAATAAGCAGTGACGATAATAGTGAATTAAATCGGAAAAAAGTTTGTCGCCAGCGCGTTCTCTTGCAATACACTGTCTCAACCCTTAAATATGGAAAAATATCATGTAGCAAAGAATATCTATAATATATATAAAATGCAACTTCTCTCTGCCTGTCTGTCCGTTAGTGCGCCTATCACTCGAGAACCACTTATCCGATTTACGTGTTTTTTTTTTAATTCACACATTTGTTCTCTGGCCAGGTTATCTATAATCTATAATATATAAAATGTAACGTCTCTCTGTCTGTCTGTCCGCTAGTGCGCTTATCACTCGAGAACCACTGATCTGATTTACGGTTTTTTTTTTTTAATTCATACACATGTTCTCTGGCCAAGTTATATAATAATAATAATAATCTATATAATATATATAAAACGTAATGTCTCTCTGTCTGTCTGTTCGTTAGTGCGCTTATGACTCGAGAACCACTTATCCGATTTAAGTATATTTTTTTTAATTCATACATATATTCTCTGGCTAGGTTATCTATAATGTATATGAAATGCAACGTCTCTCTGTTTGTCTGTCTGTTCGTTAGTGCGCTTATCACTCGAGAACCAGTTATCCGATTTACGAGCTTTTTTTTTAAAAACATACATATGTTTTCTGGTCAGGTTATAGGATATATTTTATTACGTTAGATAACATAAGGAATAAGCAATGACGATAATAGTGAATCAAATCGGAAAAAAGTTTGCCGCTAGGGCGTTCTCTTGCAATACACTACTCAGTATATATCACCACTACACCAAACACTTTATTTTTGCACTCGACGCGCGTTTCGTTAACCATGTTAACTTCATCAGGATCGATGATTGACTGCGAAACGATTAGCAAAACGCGCGTCGAGTGCAAAAATAAAGTGTTTGGTATAGTGGTGATATATACTGAGTAGTATCATTGTGCCAAAGATTCCACATTCCCAACTTAGTTGCAATACACTGCCTAAATATGGAACAATATCATGTAGCAAAGAATTTTGTATATATATATATATATATATATATATATATATATATATATATATATATATATATATATATATAATGCAATGTCTCTCTGTCTGTCTGTGCGTTAGTGCGCTTATCACTCGAGAACCACTTATCCGATTTAGGTGTTTTTTTTTTAAATTCGTACATATGTTCTCTGGCCAGGTTATCTATAATTTTTATATTATATATAAAATACAACGTCTCTCCGCCTGTCTGTCTGTCCGTTAGTGCGCTTATCACTTGAGAACCACTTATTATCTTTTTTTTTTTTAATCCATACATATATTTCCTGGCCACGTTATAGGATATATTTTATAACGTTAGGTAATATAAGGAATGAACAGTGACGATAATAGTGAATGTAGTCCAGGCGAGTGGAGCCGCGGGCACAGCTAGTACCGAAAAACAGTTGCGATTACGTTTTCCGCCGATAAAACTGTTTTCGTTTTTTTCGGTCCACATTCACCTTCGCCAATCCACTGTTTTGACTCCGGTGTGTAATGATGGCTTCACGTTTCGTCTACGGTCACAAACGACGTCTTCGGAATACTCTGTAACTTATTCAAACACAATTTTGAAATGTCCTTCCTCGTGCCTTGTTGGTCGGGGGTCAACAATCGCGGCACTCAGCTTTGTCATTTTTATAACTTCATGCATATGACAGGGCTGCCATCTCAACAATTTAACGAATATTAATGCGACGATCATAATATTTATATAATATATTGCAACTAACTCCTTTGGAGATACTACACAAAAACTTCCTCTTGACATCTTTTTTATAATTATTGTCAATTATAACGTCAAACGAGCCATTTACTTATTGGAAAATTATTTATAATGAATTTGAGAGCACGTTATAAAAATTTCCTCCTTGAAATCCAAAGGTAAATACAACCCTGGTACTACAGATCTGCTAAATGGGAATATTTTCGAACTTTCCCTTGGTTAGACGTTTGTTTTCGATCCGACGACACACCTGACTGCGCCAAGGAGGTTTCCGATGTTATATTGGCTGGTATGGAAGCTTACTTCCCTTTTTCGAAGAAATGCCTATCCAACGGCAAGCCTTGGTTTAACCGAAAATGCAAAGAAGCGGTTGCTTCTAAACATCTTGCCTACCGACGATGGCGTGAAAATCCTAACATCTTTGTTCGTGCCCGGAACAGATACAAAGAAATTATCGACGAAACAAAAGAGGCACGCAATCAACGAATTAGAAACAAACTTTCTGCTTGTTCTAATAATTCCAGGTCCTTTTGATCAGTTAGTAAAAATTTCACCAAATTCACCATACCACCACTCACACGACCAGATAATTCTATTGCAACAACACTTGTTGAGAAAGCGAACTTGTTAGCTGAACTCTTTGCTTCACATTCTACTGTCGATTTCCGAGAAAATACACCACCTACTATTCCCATAGTACAGTCAAGGATGCTCGATACTATCTTCAAACAGCGTATCAAAAAAAGTATTTTAATGAAGCTAGACATCAAAAAAACTTCTGGCGCTGACGGAATACCTGCCATAGTACTCAAAAACTGTGCGAGGGAACTAAAACCAGTTTTCTGTAGACTTTTTAACCTATCCTATAGAAAGGGAATATTTCCTTCCTCCTGGAAATGTGCCACAGTTCAGCCAATACCTAAAAAAGGCAAGAAGACCTTGTCAAATAAGTACCGACCAGACGCACTGCTTTCAATAATATCAAAAGTCATGGAAAAGGCTATCAAACAGCATCTTCTAGAACATCCTGAAGGATTCAACAATATAAGCGACCAACAATATGGCTTTCGTAAACATAGTTCAACGGCCGATCTTCTGACTTATGTAACACATGTTTGGAATAACGCAACTGAACACTTTGGAGAATCTCGAGCGGTTGCTCTTGATATATCCAAGGCATTTGACCTTGTTTGGCACGATGGATGTCTGAAAAGTTCTGTTTGTGGCTCCCATGTTTTTTCAGAAAGCGAGTAGCAGTGGACGGATTTCTTTCTAACACCTTCACTATCAACGCGGGTGTGCCCCAGGGCTCAATACTGTCTCCTACTCTCTTTTTCATTTACATCAATGATCTGCTGGAAAGGAACGGGAATCCAATCTACAGCTTTGCAGATGACAGTACGCTTATCTCTTCATTCACTTTAAATGCTCGAGCATCGTCTACTCAGACGAATATCCGCAGACAGCAGGAAGTCATTCAGCTTAACAAACATCTGGAAAAAATTCTATCTTGGGGTGACAATAGCCGAGTGGAATTTAACGCAACAAAAACCCAGGCGGCAGTTTTTTCTAAAAAAGTTAATGTTGCTGAACCCGACATAGTTATGTCGGGGCACTTCATTCCTCTAGCATCGTCTCTCAATTTGTTCGGCGTTAATTTGGGAGCAAATATGTCTTGGCATGAACATGTTGCAAGCATAGCAAAGAGAGCTTCTCGAAAGCTGGGAATATTATTTCTGACCAAAAAGCTTTACACTCCCAACAACTGTTAATTCTGTACAAAATTCAAATTCTACCAACTATGGAATATTGCTCCATGTTTGGGGCCCTGCTCCCAAACATACACTGCATTTATTGGATTCTATTTAGAAAAGAGCTCTTCGCCTGAGTGGAGACCCGGAACTGTCCGGCTGCCTTGATTCGTTGGAACGTTGAAGAACGGTTGGCGACTTAAGTCTTACAAGTATTTTCATGGAAAATGTTCGATGCATGTAGCCCGCCTAATTGCTCCCAAAGCGGTGCATGCTACACGTCACACTAATACTTCACATCCGTATGAGGTTCAGCTTGTTACTCTTCGTAAAACCCTCTGCAAGCAGTCTTTTATATGAAGAACCTCATCCCTTTGGAATAATTTGTTCAGGACTGTATTTCCCACCGAGTACAATTTACAGCGATTCAAGACCAACGTGAATCGCCTTTTCCGCGCACGTGTCGCTCCTGTAGCGCTTCAGAGATTTCCCTGCATCACGTGTGCTGAACCCATAAAAAAACCTGGGACGACGCTGGCAACCATGTTGTTAGTATGATAGGGGACGCATGCATGATAAAAAACAGGACCAAAAAGTTTTATGTTTACTGATCTTATAAATGTTCCGTATGGAATACTAAAAAGACGTTTTAAAATACATCAAACAAGCAATACCGTTAAAAGGGTTCTTGGGAGTTTCTTATAAATTTAAAAAATTGTTGTCCTGTCTTTCCAGCAACATTTGGATAAGTTCCTAATGTTGCTAGCTTTCTAGATCGAAATAATATTCCCACAGAGCAACTCCAAATGCGATTCCAATACTGAACCCCTTGAAGATGTATAAGTATTGGAATCGGAATAATATAATGAATTGGAATCTATAATGACCTACTGCAGGGGTGCTCAAACTTGAACTGCTGGCGATCTACCTCAATATTGTTAGATTACGATCGATCGACTCTGAGAGGCTGCAAGTAAGTGTGATGCAGGATTGTCGTCTAGGTAGGGGTGTATCGTGGCATAGATATTAGTTTTCCGCACAATATGCATTTTTTTAGTCAAGGTAAGTGTAGGTCTGCTCTAAAATGTCAATGAAAAAACTCATAATTATTCAAAATTGCGAGTTTATTGGTTCTTACAAAACAAACGAGTTCTAGTGTCTAAACTTAACCAAAGAGTGACTTTGGATGTTGAAGCGTGGCACTGCATGTCCTCAGCATACTTTTCATAAGATGGTACGTAATTACCGAGTGCTAATCGCAAGCATGATGACATATGTTCGTCAGTTAGTCGATTGCGATATTTTGACTTAATTATCTTCATTTCAGAAAATGCAATCTCGCACAAGTAAGTTGACCCAAACATTGCCGTCAGTTGAAGGGCAATTTGCCTTAGCTTCGGATATTTATCTTCAGATATAAAACACCAGAATTTTGTATCAGATGCTGTAGCTTTGAGATGTATATCTGATATAATCTGCACTAACTCATTTTCAACAGAACATGAGTCCATGTTAAACTGACCTGCTATTTCAGTAGCTAATTCCTCAATGTTTTTACACGAAAAAGGATAACTCATAAATGATGCGATATTTGCCAATTTACTGAAATCATGAAAACGTATTTCGAATTGGTTCAAAATATTTGATAATTCTGCCTCATAAATATCATAATTCAACTGAGGAATCCTTGCTTTCAAAGACGGAACATTTTTCAGATCCTTTCTTTTCAGTTGATCTATCATAAGTTGCAATTTACTTTTGAATGCGTTTATTGCGCTAATCATCTCAATAATAGTTTTTCCTTTACCTTGAAGCTCCAAATTAATGGTGTTTAAATGGATTGTGATGTCTGTCAAAAATGCCAAATCAGTCAGCCATTTTCCGTTTTTCAGCATCTGAGTGTCATCACCTCTTTCGTCCAGAAAAGCTGTTATTTCGGGCAATAATTCTTGAAACCTTTCTAGGAATTTTCCGCGACTCAACTACCTGACGTCCGTGTGAACAACTAAATCAGTGTGTTCAGCTGACTCACTATCTTCCAACTGCAATTTAAAGAGCCATCGTTGCAAGCTACGTGCACGGATAGAATTCACAATTTTTATTGCAATGCCCATAATCTCCTCGATGTTTAGAACTTTTGAACACAAAACTTGTTGATGTATAATGCAATGGAAGGAGAAAAATGAAGGGAAATCATCATTAGCTCGACACAATGCCACAAAAATCGTTTTTGTTTCCAGCCATTGCTGGTGCTCCATCGGTTGTAATGCACACTAGTTTATATATTGGTAGCTTGTAGTTTGTTACAAAATTGAAGAAAACGTCATATATATCTTCGCCACAGGTCTTTCCTTTCAGAGGAATCATTGTCAAAAACTCTTCCTTAGCCGACATGTCATTGAATACCATTCGAATAAAAATACACAGCTGGGCAGTGTCTGTCATATCGGTGGATTCGTCGAACTGTAAAGAAAAGTATGTGCATTCCATGATATCATGTTTTAGTTTATCTGCCCTGTCCTGACTCATGACTTCAACACGCCTTGTGACAGTCGGACGAGGTAACTGAAGTTCTGTAATAGCAGACATAATCTCTGTTTTATTTTTAAAATCTCCAAATAAAGTCTCACCCGCTTCAATAAATGCTTCCTTCACAACCAATCCATCATCAAATGGTTTCTTGTGTTTCGCCAATATATGAGATATTTTAAATGACGCGATCGTTGCAGCTTTTGATTGTTTGGCTGGTCTTGTGAACATGGTTTGTTCTTTTTTCAAACAAGTTATCAAATCACGTACTTTTCGTTTTCTTAATTCACTCTGTGACGGAAAATCCTTTTCATAGTTTTTATGAACCGTTTTATGATGCCTCTCTAAGTTCCCACGCTTAGGTATTGCAACTGACGCACGGAAAATGAGACACATGCACACACACACTTATCCTTTACCATACAAAAGAAAAATTCTTCCTCCCAATCGTTATTAAAATGATAAGTTTTACTTTTCTTCGCCGCACTCATTTTAGACTATTTATTAATAAACTTTGTATCGATGTATCGCCTTCAAGTTACAACTCAGACTGACTCCTATTCCTGCAGGCGCAACATTTATATCGGCGCGAACGAAGTCTCGAATGTTCCCGTCAAACACGCCGCCCGAAGTTTCTAGAAAAATCGGCGGGAATCAAAAACGCTGCTTTTCTTTGACAAGTACCGCGCGTTCCTTTGATAAAGCCGCCTTTTGCCGCTAGCAGGGGGTTATTACGATAAAAGAAAGTGATGAGGGGGTTATTCTGGCCTAATTGTGGATCGAATAAATTTTAGTAGTTTATTCATTACATTTTGTTTTAGTTACCTAAAACAAAATCTGAATAGTTCTATATCGGAATTTTTTTCTCGAGATCGACTTAAAAAGCACTCGCGATCGACTTGTCGATCGCGATCGACCGTTTGAGCACCCCTGACCTACTGTGACAATACCATGAATTTTAACGATCATTTCTTTACAAAAAACCCAATCATTTGAAGTAGTCGTACAGCTACATTTAAAATACTTTATCCAGTAATAAATGGTCTTGAGTGTTGGTGCAGAAACCTAATGAACCTCATTCAGTTCAGTTTCTATCTAGGCCTCGGTCCACTTTTTTAAATAAAGATGTTTTATCACTGCACGTGTAGCACCCGTCACTTACGATTGCTGGCAATAAACAACTGCAGGTCGCATCTGTTTGAAGCTTTGACACAACCGTTACAAGAATCACGCTTACCAACAGTCATGCCGTTTAACAAAATTTCCCGCCACTGATTACTAAATACCTAATTTTCTACTCTGCGAAATCGCCAGAATCGTGTAAATCGCTATTTTCACAAGTCCTACATAGCTTCTACGGATTCCGAAAAGAATGGTTGGTTTTCCTTTAAAAAGTGATCGAACTGTGATAAATTCGAATAAAACTTCAGACAACACGTTGTCGAGAATTACCATGGCAACAGCTTCGAGAACATTTGTTAACTGTTCTTATAGAACAAGGGGTGGATTTTTTCTTTCGAAGGGGAGCGCAATAGCTTCGGGGTATTTAAAGATAGATTCTTTGATCATATAAATTAATATTATAGGCGTAGGGCCACTTAAACAGGGTGTACGACGGATATCGGAATTGTGCGTTATAAATTAAATTTTATTCAGAAATATAGAATAACACGCAGTTTTTGATCTAGCTACTTAAAACACATTCCATTTTCAAAATTTGACTTTATTCATCAACATAGTCTCCTTCAAGAGCGATACAATCAGTCCAATGATTTTGTAACATTTCTTTGCATTTCTTGTAGAAGGATTTGTCTTTGCCTTCAAAATAGGCCTCAGTTTCAGCGATAACTTCTTCATTGGAGCCAAATCTCTTTCCCACGAGCATTTTTTTGAGGTCTGCCAATAGATAATAGTCGCTGGGGGCCAAATTTGGAGAATACGATGCATGAGGAAGCAGTTCGAACTTCAATTCATGCAATTTTGCTATTGTAACCACTGACTTGTGACACGGTGTATTGTCTTGATGAAAAAGCACTTTTTTCTTGTTCATTTGGGGCCGTTTCCTTGCGATTTCTGCCTTCAAACTTTATTTAATATTTGCTATTGATGGTTTGTCCCTTCTCAGCATAGTCGCTGAAAACTATTCCAAGCGGATCCCAAGATACGGAGGCCAAAAGCTTCTCAGCCCCCTGTTGTGTCTTTGTTCGCTTCGGGCGGCTTTCACCGGCTGCTGTCCACTCAGCTGACTGCCGATTTGATTCCGGTGTGTAGTGGTGAATCCATGTTTCATCCATTGTCACATATCGCATGAAAAAATCCTTTTATTGCGCTTAAACAGGTCCAAACAGCGCTCAGGATCATCAACACATTGTTGTGTTTGGTTCACTGTGAGCAAACGCGGTACCCATTTCGAACAGAGCTTTCTCATGCTCAAATGTTCATGCAAATATGACCAACACGAAATTCGATTTTTTCTATGGTTTGGAAAATATCAAAAGTAGCGTCACTAAAATGACTGTAACTTGTAAACTAATCGTCGAAATATCATGAAATCTTGACACTTATCGTTTGAAGGTCGGTACTTCTTAAAAATCATATGGATTTTTTGAAAAGAGCGACATCTATGTGTCAGACCAAAAACTTTTCAGCCTACGTGTTATTTTGTAAGTTATAAGGCATTTTTTCATGTGTTATAGTTCTCGCTAAAAGAAGTTACTTCGCCAGTTGTCACTTATATATAAGGCGTCATATAAAAGTTTATTATATTCAAATAAGTGATTCCATTCAACCGCAACTATCAAAACCAAAAATTCATCTACCAGTGGAGTAGAGACTTGAATATACGAGGGTCACTAAGTAAAGATACAAATAGCTCTAGCTTTAGAACGGTTTAATGGATTGTTATAAAATTTGGCCTACTTTTCGACATAATCCCTCCAACGTGAATACCCTTGTCCCACCATTCTGCTAGCTTCTTGATTCCTGTGGCAAAGAATTCTTTCGGTTGACGTCGAAGCTGCTCTTTTTCCCTCAGATCTTCATTGCCTTTTTAGCTCTGACTCAAAGTTATAGATCCAGGTCTCGTCACAAGTCACTATTCTTTCAAAAAAAGCACCCCCTTCAACTAAAGCTCGGTTCTTTAACTCTCAACAAATGCGAAGTCTCGATACTTTACGAGCTTCTGTAAGCTGCCTGGGAATCCATCTGGCACACGTTTTTCGGTACTGTAAATGGTTCTGAATAACATTGTGAACAGTTCAACACTTACGCCAACTTTCTGAGCTATCATTTCAACGAATAAGTTCATTAATCATCGTCGATTCCCACGAGGGACCAGAAACTTCGACTGGTTGTCCACTTCGCTGCTCGTCACACAGTCTTGTTCGGCCACTTTTGAACCGATCTATCTACTTGTAAACGTTTGCACGGGTCATGCAACTTTGTCCATACTGTAGTAACATTCTAGAATGTATTCCACTTGGCTTAACACCTCCTGTTACTAAAAATCTGATGATACAACGTTGCTCTTCTGAAGCGCAGTCTTCCAATGGACTCGCCGTGGTAAACTGGATATTTTGAGATTATGTTTACATTACATGATCGAGCAGCTGTTTAAAACTCATCACAAGGTTGCTAACTTACACTCCTGGAAGTATGGAGCGGTTTTGTTGAATGAGTTTAAGCTGAGACCAATTGCCTCTTTACTGATTAAATGACCCTCGTATATGCATGGTTTCTAGACTGCACGAATGCTTTCAATAAGTACCAACACGGCGAGTTAATAAAGGTTCTTAAAAATATAAATCTTGATGGAAAAGATATCAGCCAACCTACATTAGGGCCAGAGAGCGCTTATGAGGATGGAGCATCAAAACTCGGAGAGGGGTGAGACAGAGATGCGTTCTGTTACTACTCCTTTTTGACCTTTAATGTGAAGTAATCTTCAAAAAGGCACTTACCAACGTCGAGAAAGGAATCCTTACCAACGGATAATTTTTAAACAATATGCGTATGATTCAATTCTCTTTGCAAGTAGCCATGCGGGAGCTTCTTACCAAAATTCTATGGCCTCGAATTAAATGCCAAAAATAATAAATATATGGTCATTTCTAAGGGCTATGTCTAACATAGAATATTCGGTGCCAAAGATCGGTCTGTGGAAAGGGTAAATAAATTTACTTATTTGGAATGCACGATAAATGAAGATTGGGATCATTCACGGGAAGTTAAATGTCTAATAGAGAAAGCTACGACAACATTTATCAAATGAAGTCACTTCTTTGTTCCAAAGGCGTGAAAATAAGGATAATCAGACGCTATGTTTTCTCAACCCTCTCTTATGGCTGGGAAGCGTGGACAAAGTCAGAGGCCACGGAAAAGAAAATTAAGGAATTTGAGATGCGGATCTACAGGAGAATACTAAGAATTCCCCAGATAGAACATGTTACAAAAGGAGAGGTTAACCGTAGACTCGGCCATCGACCTGAATCAAGAAAAATGAAAGTATCTCGGCTACGTTATGAGAAACGAAAAACATTGTTTATTACAAAACATCATCGAGGGGAAAGTTTCTGGCAAGAAAAGTCATGTCAGAAGAAGATTATCTTGGCTAGAAAACTTTAGGAAATCTAACTCTTCATAGTGGTAGCTAACAAAATCAGTATCATTAATCAATATCCGGAATGGGTGACCACAAGAAGAAGAAGAATAATATTTTAACATGGAATGTAAACGTTCACGGTTTTGGTTGGATGAGAAAATGCGATCCTTGGATTAGACCGTGTCAGTTTAAAGTAACTTTCCGACGTTTTGCTTACGAGTGCACGGGGCATCTTAAGGGATCTTTACTCTTCAAAATCAGATTGATGAATGAGCTCGAAGAAGCACAAGCTAAAAATTTAGACATCATCATCGTTGGCTCACAATATCTGACCAAATCGGCGGCCCTTTAAAGACTCTAACAACTGAGGTACATCGTAACGACAATTTGCCACATTAAGAATTTGAAAGGAAGAGGCTGCAGTGCCCAAACAGGCACATTCGCCTGCCACGTCAAGAACCAACCTATTAACGTGTGATCGTAATCTGAGTCTCTATTAGTGTTTTTAGGGTTTTAACATACAGTAGAGGGTCGTAATCACTATCGCTTGAATATTTCTAGTGATGTCATATTTCTTTCCTTTTTTATCAACATACGAAGTCGGGATTAAAAGGAAGCCAATGGATGCCTAATCCCGTTAATACTGCTAGACATTCCACACATAAACTTGAACTTTGCTCAAATTTGCTTCAATTCGTCTTAAATTATACGGACTAAATCAGATTATCCTTGATAAAGACACGCACTGCTAATTTCTCTCAATCCAGTTTTTTGGACAACCCGTCTTTTAGTTGCCTCCACTATCCCCTTGAGATTACCTACACCACTCGTACGTCTAAAGATGAAATAAGCATTTATCATCGTGTGCTTTTTGAAGCATTTCATGGGTTTCGGTAAGCAGCTCCTTATCTAAAACTCAGTATCCTTCTTTCAAAACACACGGTCACTTTTACTACTATAACTAGGCATTTAATGCGACATAAAATATTGTTCATTTTGGGGTTTTTCGCCATTTGCTTGTCGCGCCGGCTAAACGTGTTGACAAGGGGTAAGAAAGTTGGAAGGATGGTATGTGGTGAAGGATTAATGTTTTTAGGACCTGATATCTCCCAGTATTAGGAGGTGGCAGGAGACCAAGGCTGGCATTAACAGGGTCACGTCCCTGAAGTATATCTATAGTAAGTTCTCTACCGGGATCGCAGAAGAGTATATACTTGCTACCAAAATACGCCAGGAACTGTTAATAGAAGGTGAAAGAATAGGAAAGGTACAAACATTCATATATATAGGAAAAAATATCGAAATATCAAAAAATAATTTAAGGGCTGACTTGGATAGAAGAGTCTCGTTAGCTTGGTCTGCGTTCGGAAGGTTAGAATTCACATTTAAATTGGATATCCCAAAGTTAATAAAAGCCAGAGTGTTCGATCAATATGCCGATATCAACATATGGCATATAAATAAACTCCAGGTAACCCAAAGCGCAATGGAGAGGAGAATGCTAAATATTAGACTCCAAGATCGTATCGAGATACGAAGCAGATCAAAAGTGACAGATGTAATACAACGAATATATATATAGTAAGGTGGAATTGGGCGGGGCATATCGAAAGGATAAATGATAACAGATGGAAACGCCGTATGGTTGAGGCCTAGAGAACATCAAATTTACAGAGGTAGACTACAGATAAGATGGACGGACGATATAAAAAGATTAGCGGGACACGACTGGATGCAAGAAGCAAACAACAGAGCTAATTGGAGACAACTTGGGGAGGCTTGATGAACACAACTGACACACTAGTAAAGTTGCCGCTTCTGACAAAAAAAAGATACAACAGCGGACGATACTAGTTTTTTATATTATCTAAAAAGTTAATCTCTTGTGGGACAGAGGATGTAGGGCGGAAATTTCATAATTAGAAAATTTATTGTATTTTTAGTAAATGAGATTTGAAATATTTCTAAAAATACGTAACACAGGTATATACTTCAACTTGATATAAATTTTCACGACGATACACGAGAATTTCCTCAAAAATTTCCGGTATCTTTCTGCGGAAAAATATGTAAATTGCTCGGTAGAAAAGCCCAATTATCGTGCGCTCGACGAAAATCGGCGAAGCGTATTATAATAGTGTCAAGCGTGCAAAGTCTGGACGGGTTCATTCTCGACGAAAAATATAAAGGACGAAAAAGAAAGATCAAGATAATTCTACAGGTATGACCGACGAAACAAGAAACAAGTAGTATTTCATAAATCAGAGATAGACTTACCAATTAATGTAGAAGTAGTTTTCGTCATATGCCACTTTTTTTATGGGCACAGACCACGCTCTGTAGGGAAATCCCTCAAGCGCTACAGAAGCGACGTAGGTGTGGAAAAAGGGTTGTACGAGGAGTGACAAGTTGAATCTCATACGGATGTGAAGTATTAGCGCGAAGTGTATCCCTAGCATGCACTGCTCTGGGAGGAATTAAGCGGGCTACATCCATCGAACACTTGTCATCAAAATACTTATAGAATAGACTTAAGTCGCCAACCGTTGTTCGATGTTCCAAGGAATCAAGGTTCCTGGTGAGTCCAGTCAGACGAACAGCTCTGTTCTGAATAGAATTCAAGCCAAATGTGGGAGCAGTAGTCCATCGTTAGTCGAATTGGAGCTTTGCACAGATTTATGTTAACAGTTGTGGAGAGTAAAGCTTTCTAGTTTGAAATAATATTTCCCCTTTTGAAAAGTCTTCTCTGCTACGCATATAATATGTTCATGCCAGGACATGTTGGCTCCCAAATTAACACCCCTTTTCTACCCAAATTCAGTACAAATGATGCTTATTATTTGGCATCTTGTCATGCCTTACATAAGAACAATTTTGTTTATTTAAGTATCCCTTTGTAGACCTTTTATCTGATAAACTCTGATAACACTGGTCTACAAAATACAAATTATTTTCGGTCACGGTTACATTTTGTTAGTGTTAGGTGCTCTTAACAATAAAATAACTTCAAAAAGTAACACGCAACATTTTTTTTTGTGACAGGAAATTTTATTTTTTGTATTAAAAAGGTTCAGCTGAAAAATTAAAATATGCAATAAAAAAAACTTAATTTTTTTATGATTTTCGTAAGTACTCAAGTGCCGGCAAGTCTTTTTTAAGTGTCCAACAATAGTTCGCCAACAATCTCAAGCAACTTTAGAAGTCGTTGGTGTAGGTGGTATAGGCAATTAAGCACTGTGATGGACTTTCAACTTACTTTTGTTATGTTAATTGAGCAAAAGTAACAATCACTTACGTCATTTTTATGTTCCATCCAAACCGTTAGAGAGATTTTGCAACGCTTATTTTTTCACATGCCTTTGTCGTTATTGTTATCTCAAGCATGCGCAATATTAACGCGAAGGAATCGCAAGATTAGGTTAGTATTCATCTTCTATACACTTAAGGGATTTTTTTCATTAATTTCATGGTTAAGCACAGCGGTTATTAGTATTTGATGGGTCAATACAAGATTCTAAATTAAAATTGTGTCTAGCAGGCTTCTATCACTTCCTTCAATATTTTTAAGGTAATACGAATGTGCAATAAATAAAATTTCATTTGAAATTAGCACTACACATGCTGTAATGCCGTTGTGCCAGAGATTACCAAATCTCAACATAATATTGTAAACTAGTTTGCTAACTTTTTTAGTAGTGTTTATACTAGTCCGTCCATTCAAGAACCTGCCACTTTTCTACCAAATACCAGTACGCTCATAAATCTCAAAAATATCTCGTTTGAAGAGATCTTGAATGCTTCTAAAAGGCTAAAAATTAAATCTACTCAGGGTCCTGATAAAATTCCATGCTTTTTAGTGAGGGATTGCATTTCTGCCTTCTTGGAGCCGCTCGCTTTTATCTTTAATCTTTCTCTTAAAACTAATACTTTTCCAAACATTTGGAAGGAAGCACGAATCACACCTGTCTTTAAAAAGGACAATTCCACTGAAATTTCAAATTACAGGCCAATATCAATCCTTTCTGCCTTTGCGAAGGTCTTTGAGACGGCAGTGTACGAGCGGGTTAGGACCCAGGTGGCCCAACTGATCACATCCAATCAACATGGCTTTATTGGTAAACGGAGCACTATTACTAACCTAACGTGTTTCACCCAATACGTAAGCGAGGCTTTGCATAGGCGCCAGCAGGTTGATACGCTCTATACTGACTTTTCGAAGGCCTTTGACAGGGTGGATCATGGGCTATTCCTGGCAAAAATTGATGCTATGGGATTTGATAACAACTTGGTCAGTTTTTTTGCTTCTTATCTCACTGGTAGATCTCAGTATGTCGAAATTCGCGGTCACAAGTCTGCAAGCTTCTCAGCAATGAGTGGTGCGCCACAGGGAAGCAACTTGGCTCCTCTGATTTTCTCTCTCTTTATTAATGACATAGTCTCTGATATTTTCCAGTAAAGTGCTCCTATTCGCGGATGATCTAAAACTCTTCCGGATAATAAACACCACCTCGGATTGCCTTGACCTGCAGGCGGATCTAGAAAGAATCAATTTATGGTGTGAACGTAACAACTTACCGCTGAATATCAAAAAATGTTACGCCATGACCTTTTCCAATAAGTCAAGTATTCATTACAATTACGAATTAAACGGTTCGCAACTTCAGCGGTGTTCTGATATTAGAGATTTGGGGATTACTTATGATGCCAGGCTTGCTTTTGACACTCATATCAACAGCGTTTGCTCCGAGGCGTTTAAGGCGTTGGGATTTGTTTTGCGCAATGCTAAAAGCTTTACAAATATTCAGACACTTATACTACTTTATTTCTGTTATGTCCGCTCAAAACTTGAGTATGGATCTGTGGTCTGGAACCCAATATACAATTGCTATATCCAGAAATTAGAAGGCATACAGAGGAAATTCCTTAAATTTTTAGCATTTAGAGTTGATGGTTTTTTTCCTTCGAGAGGCTGTGACCACGAGGACTTGCTGGATAGATTTCAGATACCATCACTGCTGCGACGCAGGAACTATCTACTTACGAGTTTTCTGGCAAAAACTTGTGAGGTCTGTTATTGATTGCCCTGAATTACTGTCCCAAATCATGTTGCATGTGCCTGTTCGTACAATGAGATCCCCCTCGACTTTTAATGTGTGTACCCCACATAATAATTTTCTATTGAAATCACCACTTTACCGAGCATTGGCGTTTTATAATGAGACATTCCAAAACATTGATGTTTTTCATTTAACACTTCCTCAATTGCTTGGACTCTTCAAGAACAGGTTATTGAGATGATCTAAAATTTTTATTTAGCATACTTTTCTTGTTGTGCGATGAATGGGCTGAGCAGTATTTGTGGTGTGTAGTTGTTGAATTTTTGTAAAAATTTACTATTATAACTTAAGTAGGTCTGATACTTTTTTCACCTATTGTCAAATTGTCTTGTAAATGGATGTAGTTCTGTTAGACAATAAATGCTTATTATTATTATTATTATTATTATTATAATCTGAACAATAATTAACTGTTGTCAGAGTTATTTGCAATAAAAGATTATCATTTCAATTTGACTGTATTTTCTTAGTGGTTTGTATGCCTGAGTAGGAAAAAAAAAAACAGGTACTGGCATAATAGCGATAAGAATAACGAACTTCAAATAACCCCTCTTATAAGTTCCTAAATAAGGGAATTCGTTATTCTTAATAAAGAATTTTCTTATTTTGTTTCAGTCCTTTTATTTAATTTTTTCTCTTTACTACTGCGCAAGCTCCAAACGATAGGGTATGCTTCAAAGAAAGACCGGGAATCCAATCTCTCAGAATGGTTATCTCTTCATTTACTTTAAACGCTCGGACATCGGCTAGTCATGCAAATATCCGCAGAGAGCAGGAGGTCGTTCAACTTAACAAAGACCTGGAAAAAATTCTATCTTGGGGTGACAGTAACTAAGTGGAATTTAACGCTACAAAAACCCAGGCGGCAGTTTTTCCTAAAAAGTTAACGTTGCTGAACCCGACATAGACATCTCGGGACACTCCATTCCCCTAACAACGTCAGTTAATTTGTTGGGCGTTAATTTGGGAGCAAATATGTCCTGGCATGAACATGTTGCAGGCATAGCAAGGAGAGCTTCCCAAAAGTTGGGAATATTATTTCGAACCAGAAAGCTTTACACTCCACAACAACTGTTAATTGTCAACTGCTCCCATGTTTGGGGCTCCGCTCCCAAACGCACACTGCATTTGTTGGATTCGGTTCAGAGAAGATTCGCTGGAACATCGAAGAACTGTTGGCTACTTCAGTCTGTTGTTCTACCAGCATTTTCATAGAAAGTGTTCGAAGGATGTAGCCCGCTTAATTCCTCCCAGAGCGGTGCATGTTAGAATTACACGTCGCGCTAATACTTCACATCCGTATGAGGTTCAGCTTGTTACTCCGTGTACAACGCTTTTTAAGTGTTTTTATATGGAGAACATCATCCCTTTGGAATAATTTGCCCAGAGATGTGTTTCACACCGAGTACAATTTACAGCGATTCAAGAATAACGTGACCCGCTTTTTCCGCACACATGCCGCTCCTGGAGCGCTTTAGAGACTTTCCTGTAGCACGTGTGCTAGACCCATAAAAAAAGGGGCTACAAAATCTCTCTATTGGCGCAGCAATGGATATATGTCGAGATCCCTTAACCTATCCTGTAATATGTCTAACACACATTATACAGCAGATGTGGAGAACCCAAAATTTGTCCTGATGCACCTGGTAATTAAAGGTGTAAAATTTCGCTGTTAATTTTATAAAGTTAAATGTCCACATCCGCAACAAGAAGTATCCGGATGATTTTAAACTCTTTTTAAGGGAGGCACGTGTTTTTTAAGTCTTTTTTTATGCTGAATCCAAACAATCATAAAAAAAACATCCACCGTGAGCTTTTTTCAGAAAATACACTTAAAGTCTCCAGAAACCACATTTTAATAAATAATGTAAACTGTATAATCATTAAAATTATGGAATAAAACTATTATTTCGTACATCTTTAAATGTTCTGAATCTACATTTATAATAAAAACTTTAAAATATTAGGTTTTAGTGTTCATGTTTACCAAAAAACACGCATATACTACCTTTAACTAAGCTACGTAGCAAAATGCTGCTTAAAATAAATATGTGCAACCGCTAAATTAAAAAAATATTTTTAATTTTTATTAATATTGAACTTAACTATCATTTCTAGTGTTTTATGATGTTCTTAATCCTGACTTGGCATCAAAAAATAAAGTTTTTTGCTCAGTTTCAACAAAAAAACTGGCTTTTTAACACTTACAAGGATGCTATGTGGTTGGTAAAATGCTTTTTAGGTAAATAAATGTAATGAAATAATAGTTTTGTTCAATATTAATAAAAATTAAAAAGATTTTTTTTAATTTAGCAGTTGCACGTATTTATTTTAAACAGTATTTTGCTACGTAGCTTAGTTAAAGGTGGTATATGCGTATTTTTTGTTAAACATGAACACTAAATCCTAATATTTTTATGTTTTCATGATAAATATAGATTCAGAGCATTTAAAGATATTCGAAATAACAGTTTTATTCCATAATTTTAATGACTATACAGTTTTACATTATTTATTAAAATGTAGTTTTTTTTTTAAATTAATAGTTTTTCTGGCAACTTTAAGTGGGTTTTCTAAGAAACCTCACGTCTTTTTTATGATTTTTTTTGAGTTCAGCATAAAAAAGACAGAGAATTTTTTTTTATGTACCTGTGTAATTTATAATTTTTCAGATCAATAGTCGTTCAGTTACAACTTGAAGTTGTAAACGCAAGCACTCGCGTTTTTTTTTTTTCAAAAGATAGCAGCGCAAACAAAAAACTATATGATTTTCAGTTAGTGTCAATTCTCAGAAGATTCGTGTAAAATTTTCTTGACATTTTGTCTATTAGTTTGCGAGTTACAGCTTGGAGTGGTTATTTTTAATTTTTGCAAAACGATGGAACAAGAAGAATTTCGTGTGTTGAACATTGATTTTTAATGGGAACATTACAGCCATTACCTAAAAATGGTTTGAGTAGTGTTATAGCACATCTGCTCCATCGAAAGCAAGTATATGTCGATGATTTACTGAACTTAAATGCGGTCGTACAAGCACCGATGATTTACCACGACCCAAATGAGGCAGCCACTCCTCAAAACACCAAAAGAAAAAATCCATCATATTGTTCTGAATGATCGCGAAGTGAAAATGAGAGAGATAACTAACATCGTGAAGATATCAACAGAACACGTGAGGCATATTTTACAGGAATATTTTGCATATGAAAAACTATGTGCTCGATGGATGCCGCGCACTCTCACGATTAATTAAAATCAGCGACATATCGAAGATTCAGAACGTTGTTTGGCACTGTTTAGGCGTAATCCAAAGGAGTGTTTGCGTCGATTCATAACAATGGACGAAACATGGATCCACCACTACACTCGCTGAGTCCAACAGTCAATCCGCTGAAATCGCATGAAAGCCGATAGAAGCGTCCAAAGCTTGAAAGGCTTTGGGTATTTTTTGGGAAGCGCACGGAATACTACTGATAGACTCTTTTCAGAAGGGGCGAACAATCACCGGAGACTATTATGTTGGTTTATTGGAAGGCCTCATTTAATGAAGAAAAAAGTGTTGTCTCAGCAAGATAATGCACCAGCTCACAACTCCATAAAGTCAATGATGAAATTGGACCTACTGGGCTATGAGCTGCTTCCTCATCCGCCGTATTCACCAGATCTGGCCCCTAGCGACTACGAGATTTGACTCATTTGAAGAAGTCGAATGGGAACTGAGAGAGTTCGACAAATCGTACGCTTTTGAAGAATAAAATCGATTTTTGGCCAAAACAGTGTTTTCTCTTTCAAAGTCTCGGAATTTTTTACCTCATTATAAACTGAGTATGCTACCGAGGATGACAAAATCGAAACTATCGCACTTTTGTAATGCAATATGTTTTAATACCAATGTCAACTTTGTGTTACAAGTCAGGTAGAATCGTTTTTCTTCGTCGGGATTACCTTATAAAAAAGGTAGTTTTCCTGCTATTTCGTTAAGTTTACTTCGGTCTTATGTGGTCTTATGTATTATATGGGTTATTGTATAGGGAGCGTTTTGGTGTGGAATAACAAAGCTATTGCGGAGTGGAATATGGTTAAGGTTTAGGCGAATTTCGGGTATTGTTTGTGCAGTCCTGGAGTTAGTCGTAGATGAAATTAACTCAAAACAGAATAATATGGAGACGCTATCACTACTAGAAGCTAGCTAAAATAATTGGAAGGAAATTGTACATATACAGTCCCTGGCCAAATTATTAGACGCACTGTATTTTTTTTTAGTAATTTTATGTTTCTTAAGAGTTTTTATGCAATAATGGTATATTTAAACTACAATATTATTGATTTTTATTTAAAAGAATTGTTGTAGACTACATATTTGTATTTATTTTTTAACATATGGCAACACTGTGTTGACAAAGTGATACATGAACGTAAACAAGTACAAACCTGTATCAGTCGCGATCGGAATCGAGTCAGGTACGGACGTGTTTCTGTGGCTTTATGGACTGTGATTGTTTGTTTAACAGTTTTATACTACTCAGTTATTAGTTTATTTTGTATGCAGTGTTTTTTAAAAAAGTAATTGGACTATTTTCATTATGGGTAGAAAAGGCGATCTTTCACCACGTAAAAAAGCTGAAGTGAAGGCCCTTGTGATTGCGAAAACATTTACAAACCGAGAAATATCACGAAGATTGGAGGTTTCTGAAGCTAGTGTACGACGCATAAAAAAGAAAATTGAGTCAGGGAAGGAATTAAGCCCGAAAAGAAAGAAAAGATGCGGTAGAAAACCAATTTTCACTCCACGGTCAGAGAGATGTTTGAAGAAAATTTGTGTAGAAAACAGATTTGCTACCACAAAGGTAATAAAATCACAACTCCAGGATGCTAGCGTAAATGCTTCTGAGCGCACTGTTCGAAGAAAATTGAAAGAATTAGATTTTAAGGCCTGTCGCCCCGCCAGGAAGCCCAAGTTAACAGCTGCAATGAAAGCAAAGCGCCTGAAGTGGGCCAAACAATGGCAAGACAAAGATGTGGACTTCTGGAGATCGGTAAGATACAGCAATTTAATCAATAATTGATACATTATTATCATTTTCAGTGAAATAAAACAAATAAACATGGAAGTTTATATATTTTTCCTATTTTTGACAGGTCTGGTTCAGTGACGAAAGCACATTCGAAATTTTGCAGAATAAAGCTCAGTATGTGCGTCGTCGTCATGAAGAAAAGTTTCATCCTGATTGTGTCGTCTCGACGGTTAAACATCCCACCAAAGTGATGATTTGGTCAGTCATCAGCGGCAAGGGCACTGGACGTCTGTACGTCTGTACGTCGTCAAAGGAATAATGAGACAAGATCAGTACAAAGAAGTATTACAAAATCGGTTGATTCCGCTGTTAAAGCTTTTTTGGCAGAAAAAAATATCCCTCTGTTGGATTGGCCGGGTAATAGCCCCCATTGAAAATGTGTGGGAGCTGATGAAAAGAGAAGTGGCTAAAGATGTGATTACCAACAAAACCCAGCTCCTAGAAAAGATTATTCATGTGTGGAATCATCATCCTCAAATGCAGGAGACAGTACAATCTTGCATTGATAGCATGCCGCGCGGAATTAAAGCTTTGATAGCGGCTAAAGGTGGCTCAACTAAATATTGACTTTTACTAACATTAATTTCACTTTTCTTTAAAACTTAATGAACTTATGCTTTTCTAAATTAATGCTGTTTTATTTATGTCAAATAAATAGGCAATTGATTGGATAATATAAAAATAACAAATCAATTTAAAATAATAAAACGGTACAATATCACTCGGTAATTAATATTTTACATGAAATCTTGCAGTGCGTCTAATAATTTGGCCAGGGCCTGTGAGTATAGTTTAGCCGTACTTTTATGGGTTTTTAGTATATTTTAGAGTTTAGATTGGGAAATATATGTACGATTTTTGGGCCACAGCCGTACATCTGGGAAAATCTAAGAACTGGCTCTGCATCGTGTTGACATATATAGAAAATGTGTTAATCGAAACTTAATCTTTGTATTTCGTGTTTAACAAATATAAAAAACGAGTCAAGTGCAAGTTGGACTTGCGTAATTAGTGTTCTGTGCCGTGCTTTTTAAATAACATAAAATCCTTACTTACGCTAAGTTAGTTAGGTCTCTGACATCTTAAGATTCAATATGCATTTTCACGTTTTTTCTTATTCAGTAATGTAAAATAGTTATAGCATATTAATTACTTCATAGCCCATAAATCAATCTAGAATCTAGTAATAAAAGTGTAAAACAAATATCTATTATCTAAATATTTAATTATAAATAAATAAAATAAAATTATATTATTTCTAGAGGAGCGACGCGCGGTAATGTACGGGAAATAATCCGCCATTTTGTAGAAAAACAGTTTTCAGTATTTTTTTTTTTAATACCAGATAAATTATCAAACGTAATGCACTCGTGATAATTTTCGCTCAATCTACCAGGTGTACAAGTATGAAATGCGGATTTCAGAGAACAGATGGTGCACCAATACAGCTTATGCTATAAAGATTTGACACTGCGCCATTTTGTTGTGTCATCAACAAGTGTCAGACGCGCACGAGTGATAAATTGGAAAAGTGTGTGCATAATGTTGTGTTCAATATGTCGAAATTTATACCGAACAAAGAGCATTCGCAGACAGCATTAATTTTTTGTTTTCATTTGAAGAAAATTGCTGTTGAATCATACCGATTACTTCGAGAAGCTTATGGTGAACATGCTCCATCGCAAGATACGTGTGAACGATGGTTTTGACGTTTCAAAAATGGTGACTTCGATGTTGCAGACAAAAAAATACGAAGACGTGGAATTACAAGCATTGTTGGACGAAGATGATTCGCAAACACAAAAACAACGCGCCGAGCAATTGAGCGCTAGTCAACAAACTGTTTCCAATCGGCTACGAGAGATGGGAAAGATTCAGAAGACCGGGTGATAAATTGGAAAAGTGTGTGCATAGTGTTGTGTTCAATATGTCGAAATTTATACCGAACAAAGAGCATTCGAGGACAGCATTAATTTTTTGTTTTCATTTGAAGAAAACTGCTGTTGAATCATACCGATTACTTCGGGAAGCTTATGGTGAACATGCTCCATAGCAAGATACGTGTGAATGATGGTTTTGGCGTTTCAAAAGTGGTAATTTCGATGTTGCAGACAAGGAACGTGGAAAACCGCCAAAAAAATACGAAGAAGTGGAATTGCAAGCATTGTTGGACGAAGATGATTCGCAAACATAAAAAACAACTCGCCGAGCAATTGGGCGTTAGTCAACAAGCTGTTTCCAATCGGCTACGAGAGATGAGAAAGATTCAGAAGACCGGTAGATGGGTACCACATGAGTTGAACGACAGGAAAAAAAATGGAAAAGCGCAAAAACACGTGTGACATTTTGCTCACTCGGTACAAAAGGAAGTCGTTTTTGCATCGTATAGTTACAGGGGATGAAGAGTGGATTTATTTTGAGAATCCCAAGTGCAAAAAATCATGGGTAGATCCAGGCGGACCATCCACATCGACCACAAGACCGAATTGCTTTGGCAGAAAGACGATGCTCTGTTTGGTGGGACCAGAGGGGCGTGGTCTATGATGAGCTGTTAAAACCTGGGAAACAGTTAATACTAAACGTTACCAACAACAATTGACCGATTTGAACCGTTCGCTTCTTGAAAAACGGCCAGAATACCGAAAGAGGCAACACAAAGTCATTTTTCTTCATGACAATGCTCCATCACATACGGCAAAACCAGTTCGCGACACGTTGGAAGTACTCAACTGGGAAGTTCTACTCCATGCGGCTTACTCACCAGACTTGGCTCCTTTCGATTACCACTTGTTTGTATCGATGGGTCACGCACTTGCTGAGCAGCGCTTTGGTTCGTACGAAGATGTGAAAAAATTGCTCGATGAATGGTTCGCAGCAAAAGGGGAATATTTTTACTGGCGTAGTATTCACAAGTTGCCCGAAAGATGGGAAAAATGTATAACAAGCGACGGAGCATACTTTGAATAAAGCACATATTCAAAAATCGCTTATATCAGCTTTTAACAATCGCTGGACCACATCTAACCGAACTAAAGAACGTTTCTTTAATAAAAATACAACGTGGTTAGACGGTGAATTTAAGGTACAGTTCGACGAAATACCAATGGATATCAAAACTACAACATCTGGAGAACGTGGACGTCCATCAAAGTCTTATGAAGATCTGTCAGAGAAATCGAAAAAAAGGAAGAATATGGAGTTAATTCAAGAATATGGACTCGAGAATATACATAACGCATACGTCCAAGGATGCGGTCTGAAGGAGAATTGGAAGAAGCTTTTGTTGTTGCAATGATGCGGAATTGTGATAGAGATGAAAAAAAGATCATAAAGGAAAAATTGTTGCATGAAACTCGCAATACAACATATTTTACGGCGGATGAACCTTTAAGTCTTTTTGCTGATTTAGATCTTTCGAAATCACAATTCGGATTACTTCGAGCAAGTCTGATTAACAAAAACTTCCATATATTGCCGTCATATAATATATTAACACACGCAAAAAAACTGTGTTATCCTCCACCCTCCAGCATTGAAATAACCGATACAGGCGCTAAAGTAAATCTACAAGATTTGCTGGATCACACTACTGCCCGTATCTTAAAAATTGAAAATATTTACAACCCAACAAGAAGAAATCTTAAATTGTTTACCAAATGGGGATGTGATCGTTCATCGGGACAAAGTGAATATAAACAAATTTTAACACATGAAAGTAACTTGGTCTCAGATGCAAACTTACTTATAGCGTCTTTGGTACCAATAAAGCTGATTGATACAGAAACAAAAGAGGTTCTTTGGCAAAATCCGGCTTGCTCTTCTATTCGATATTGCCGACCAATTCTGATGGAATTTGCAAATGAAAAGCCCGAGAAAACCCGGTCGGTGGTCGGCGATATTCGGGGTCAAATTAATAATTTGAAAATTTCACAGATACACATGGGGGACCAGCTAATTGAAATAAGTCACGAGCTGTTCTTAACTATGGTGGATGGAAAAGTTACACAAGTTCTAACTGACACAAGTTCTGGAGCTGTGTGAACGGTGTGTGGGGCTAAACCAAGCGATATGAATAATTTGGAGAAGATTGAATCAAAGCCAGATAATATGAATGCTTACGAGTACGGTTTGTCGACGTTGCATGCATGGATTAGGTGCATGGAGTTAGTTTTACATATTTCATATAATCTTTCGTTTAAAAAATGGGCTGCGAGAACTCCGGAAGATAAAAAAAAAGTAGAGAAGACAAGAAAAAACTTGTACAAAGTCTATTTCGAAGCCGAATGGGATTGCATGTTGATAAACCCCGGCAAGGAAGTGGAAATAGCAATGACGGCAATACAGCTCGACGTTTTTTTGAGAACTACTACTGCTCTTTAGAAATAACAGGAGTTAATGAGGATCTTATTAAAAGGTTTTATGTTATTCTTCAGACTTTGCCATGCGGTATTGCTATAAATCCAGAAAAATTTGGTGAATATACTCGCGCTACTGCAAAATTGTACGTTACACAATATATGTGGTATTACATGCCTTCTTCAGTACATAAGATCTTAATACATGGGGAAAGTATAATTAGACATTTTGCTGGTCTGCCTATTGGTAATTTATCTGAGGATGCCCAAGAATCTCGTAATAAAGATTACAAAAATATCAGATTATGTCACGCTAGAAAGTGCTCTAGGTCCGCAACGAATGAAGACGTATTTCATGGTCTTTTATTTACATCAGACCCATACATATCAAGTATCAGAAAAAACCATCAGTCACTGTTGCCAAGGAACTGTTAGATGAAGCCAAGAACCTCTTAGATATTTAAATTGTAGTTTGTATATAAATTTTTTTTTTTTTCTATTTTATGTAGTGGATTAATAGATGTTTGTCATTTATTATATGCTATTTTCATATGTAATATTAACAAAAATAGGAAATAATAGTGTATATCATTAAACTGTATAATTATCATTCAATAAGTTAAGTAAACTATGTTTTTGTATGAAAAAATGTCATTTTTATTTTTGTATTTTTTTTTATATATTATACATAAAATAATTCTCGCAAAAAAGAAAACCGACTTCCTTCCCCCGATTTTCATAAATTTTCAATAGAGTTATCTAAAAATCAATATTTTGGACGGACAAAATATCCGTCCGATTTCCGAAATTTTTTTATGTGTTCAGCCTGTTGACAAATTCTTTCAAAAAGAAGAAAGAATTTTGAAAATCGGTTTATAAATGGCCGAGATATTCAAAAATTAATTTTTCGAACGGACAAATGGCGGAGTAATATTGGAACAAACATTAAAAAAAAAACAAAAAAAAAAAAAAGTAACAAAAAAAAAATACACACGTGAAGTCGGATAAAAATTAACAACTAATGTACCATTATTTGATAGTATATACATTAGAGATACTACGTACCAAATTTCAGCTATTTACTTCAATCAACGACAAAGTTACAGATTTTTGAGACGGTACGCACGATTCTGTCCCATAGTGCGCTGTCTGGACCTATTTAAACGCAATAAAAAGGATTTTTTTTATGGGATATGTGACAATGGATGAAACATGGATCCACCACTACACAACGGAATCAAATTGGCAGTCAGCTGAGTGGACAGCAGCCGGTAAAAGCCGCCTGAAGCGACCAAAGACACAACAGTCGTCTGGGAAGCTTTTGACCTCTGTATTTTGGGATGCACATGAAATAATTTTCATCGACTATGCTGAGAAGGGAAAAACCGCCAATAGCGAATATTATATAAAGTTATTGGTGCGTTTGAAGGCATAAATCGCGAGGAAACGACCCCCAACGAACAAGAAAAAAGTGCTCTTTCATCAAGACAATGCACCGTGTCACAAGTCAATGGTTACGATGGCAAAATTGCATGAATTGAAGTTCGAATTGCTTCTCCCTCCGCCGTATTCTCCAGATTTGGCCCCCAGCGACTATTATCTATTCGCAGACCTCTAAAAAATGCCCGTGGGAAAGATATTTGGCTCCAGTGAAGAACTTCTTGCCGAAAATGAGGCCTATTTTGAAGGCAAAGACAAATCCTTCTACAAGAAAATTATAGAAATGTTAGAAATACGTTGGACTGATTGCATCGCTCTTGAAGGAGACTATGTTGAGGAAAAAAGTCGAATTTTACAAAAAATAAGTGTTTTAAGTAGCTAGACCAAAAACTTTTCAGCTTACGTGTTATATTTTGAACTAGTGTTTTTACAAGCGTTTATTTGACACCCCTACTCGATGACCTGGTAAAAAAAAATTTTAACTTCCGATTTCACTCTCCCAAAACTAACCTCTAATTCCAAACTTAACCTTCAAAACTACACGGCTCTAATTGGGCCCTCAATTCCTATATTTGTGCCAAATTTCAACTTTCTATGTCATATAATTTCGGAGAAAATCGGGTGTGACAGATATACAGACAGATGGACACCGAAGTGATCCTATAAGTGTTCCGTACGGAACACGAAAAATGATCTATGTCATTGTATATGCTTCAACCTTTAACCTGTCTAAAGGACGTAACGTAACTACATTAGATTTCTCACCAATAAAAGGAAATTTGCCGCTCGGAGAGATCTTTCTCGTTTGGGCTCCTCCACATCATTTATGCGTCGACAGGCCCCTTCGTTAATGGCCTACCAGATAAATTACCCTGGATTAAAAGGTCAATTCGCACTCAAGACCGGCAAGGGTCAAAGTGATTTGATTACAAAAGATTTGCATACACTGCTTGACAAAAATAACGTTTAAATTTGCAATTTAAATCATATACCTGTTTATTAGTTTCCTGTATACAGCGCCTCGTCGATTTAAAGTGGGAATGTAGTATATTTGCATTTATTACTTTGCAGATCCACAAGTGTGAGTGATTTACGGATGCATAAGATTTGTAGGAAGACCACGATCCTGGTAGAATAGAATGCAACTTTTTCCAAGTAGTGTATGAGCCTATGTACGAGTACAAATGGAAATTTGACGTGAAGGTTTTCATTGGATGATTTTTTATACGATTTTAGTGAAGTCCTATCTCAACAACAATGCCTTGAATCGCTTCGTTCAACTTTTGGTAATGAATCACCATCAGAAAAGACTGTTTACAATTGGTTTGCAGAATTTCGTCATGGTCGTGCTTCCGTCAGCGATAAATTTCGTGAAGGTCGACCAAAATCAGTTGTTCCAAAAAACATCGATGCTGTGCACAACATGATTTAAGAGGATCGGCATGTGACTTACCGTGAGATAGAGGCATCCTTAGGCAAATCGAAGACTGCAGTAAATTCGATTTTGCGTGAACATTTAGCTGTGAAAAAGATCTGTTCCCGATGGGCTCGTGACAACTGGTTTAAGGAAATGCACAAAATATTTGAACGAGGACGTGTAAAATCCGTATACAACATCGTAACAGGAGACGAAACTTGGATATATTTGTACGAACCGAAAACTAAGCAACAATTAACTTTTCGGGTGTTACAAGATGAACCGAATCCAACAAAAGTGGTTTATTCGAGAAGCAGTTCCAAGTTTGGTTATATTGGAAAAGTTGCAACCATTGCTTTAGAGGATCGAAGAACAGTTAATGTTGAATGGTATACAACATTTTGTTTACCAGAAGTCATCGATGAAATCAGGAAAAACAACCAAAAACGTCGCATGACAACGCCAGCTCTTACACAGCATGTCAAATAATTGATTATTGGACGGAGAAAAACATCGAATTAATGTGTCATTGCCTACATTCACCTGATTTATCGCCTAACGCTTCTTTTAGTTCCCGAATGTCCAAAAAAATACGTGGACAGCGATTTTTATCACCTCAAGAACCTGTGAATCCTGTCAAAACCATGTTTTTGAGGTACCAACTTCAGAGTGTAAAACATGTTTTGAGAATTGGTTCGAAGGCATGCAAAAGTGTATAAATACTAAAGGCGAACAATAAAACGATATGTACCAACATTTTTTTTCTTTCATTGTTTTTGTAAAAACTTAAAAGCTACCCCGCGTACTGAGCATGCCCAGAAACAAAATACTGTGCAATTGTGCTTTACGAAAACAAAATATATCCGAATCAATTTCTTTTCAATATCTTCACCTCTTCCACTCTGTGTTTTAAAATTAAATATATGTATAAGATACGAGTTGTACGTATGCCTCTCGGCGCACATAATGCTGTCGCAGACATGTACCAGCTGCGATGAACCTCTCCGGAAACAAGAGCCCATAACATTTATTGGATGTATTATAAATAGAAAAATAAACTGGGAATTTACAGTGGGGCGTTATTTTTCGAAGTATCAATGTAGAGATCGATACAACCAATATTATTTTTCTGAAAAATAAATGTTTTTTCGAATGGTCCGCCGAATAACTACTATTGGTCTTCGTGTGTTGTAACGAGCAATAAGAATGTCATACTATAACTAAAATTTAAAAAAATTAAACCGACTATATACGATTCAAAAGAACCCCACACCAATCTTATGAGAATATGTTGCGAAATGTCTTCATGAATATAACATGATTCTATGAATGGATTTCGCGCTATGGGCCTTCCAATCACAGGAGTAATTGAATGCCCTGCGTGAATTTGTATCAGCAGGACCGAGGGTATTCTTGTCAGTATTTGATAAAAATAAAATAATCGGTCAAGTGCAAGTTGAACTTGCACAATTAATGTTCCGTACGTTGATTGCTTTTAAAATAAAAAAAAATATTACGGTGTTATAAAATGATCAGTGACTTCACAAAACACACCCCAAAGGAGTTTTCAACAAAGTTTGTTTCCAATCTTTACTGAATACTGATGACCTTAAAATTTTTGTTTTTTTTTTACAAATAAATTGTTAAAGGTAATGCACTCATGATAATTTTCGTTCAATCTACACCCCGTGAAGAATATTCCAGAATTTTTCAAAATTTTTTGATCAGTACTTTTCGAGATAAGGTGGGGGGGAAAGCGATTTTTCGCGATTTCTTAAAAATAATACAAAGAAAAGTGAGCCCAAGTATTACATTATATATATATTTTTTACTCCTGTTTTCACAAGCTTTCATTTGACACTACACTCGATGACCTAGTAATTTTTTTTTTTCACTTCCGATTTCACCCTCCAAAACTAACCCCTTAGGTCAAAATATAACTTTCAAAACTACACGGCTCTGATGAGGCCATCAATTCCTATATTATTACCAAATTTCAACTTTCTATGACAAATAGTTTCGGAGAAAATCGGGTGTGACAGACAGACAGACAGACACCGAAGTCATCTTATAAGTGTTCCGTACGGAACACTAATAATTAACTATGCCTGTCCACCGCGGGTCAAAAAAGGCGAAGGAGGGGAGAGGGAGCCTAAATGGAATATTAGTCTTTAACACAATATGCCGATTCTGTGATTGGAAGGCTCGTAGCGCAAAATCCATTCCTAGATTCATGTTATATCCATGGGAATATTTGTTCAGAACGACGAGGACCACAACATATCCAAAAAGTAGCTAAAACCACAGAAAGACATATTCCTATAAGTTTGGTGCGTGGTTCTTTCCCGGATTAACCCTACAAAATCTGAAATAGTTACCTTTAGATTTCGTGATTCTTGTTACCTTCAAAGCAGTCCTCCTGGATCCGAAGGTACCTATCCCACCGGTTACATATTTTTTTGGTTGTCACTGCGTCCGGTTTCGCCTGCAATTCGCGTTCTATCCCCTCTATTGTTGGTAAGCACTTTAACTTTTTATTAGGGAATAGCTTGAAATCACACGGTGTCAAATCAGGTGAATATATTGGATAAGGCCCGTGGCTCCGTGGCGTAGTAAGTTGCTTGCGGTGCAGAAGGTCTCGGGTTCTAATTCCAGCAGGTCGGTATACTTTATTTATTAATTTATTATTAGTATGTTTGGCCTGGCCATGTACATAGGTTATAGTTGTTTGCAGAAATGCAATAACGTCCGTGGCAGCACTACCGCCTTGTTTAAAAGGTGCTGTGAAATATAAAAATGTATGTTTCGGCACTTGTACAAAGTTGACGGGTATTATGATATTCTCGCCGATGTCCTTAGGATTTAAAAAAAGGGTAAAATCCCTACTCAGGCGGGGAGGTGAACAATAAAAAGTTTTTTAAAAAAAAATGGAATTCTTCGCCAAAAACAGTTACGTAAAGAAAGCACTGTGGGCCGGTGCATTGTCGTGATGCAGAAGGAAACTTTTTTGGATCCACAGCTTGGGTAATTTTCTAATTACTGGAGATGATTTCTGGTGTGGTTGCAGTAGGACGTCTTCAGGAACGTTCGTCGTCTTCTACCGAAGTTCCGCCGACCTTAAATAGATGACCACTTGAAAATTTGCGTTCAGCTCAGCGTTTCGTCCCCAAATGCTTCTGGAATCATTTCATATGTCTCAGTACTTCTCTTCTTCTTTTGTATCCATTGTAAAAAACTCAGAGAGCCTGGACAATTAGACCTTCACTCAAACGTGGATACAGAACAAACTTAGCGGGCTGGATAGTTTAAATTTCCACGCAAAGGTGCTTGGGATGTAATTACCTGCAACTATCGGTCCGAGGCCGACACCATTTGGGTCTCTTGCTATATGACGGGCACTTTTATATTGCTTAAAAATCAGAGAACTCTATTATGTACAGCCAGTTCTGTTGGCAAAATAAGTGAACAGTGACGGCACCTAGTTTTAGCTGAAGGTTTAATCAATCATTAAATAGGCTAAATAACTTAATATTAAATAACAGAACCTGATAAAAAAACTGTATTTACGGAGGCGTGCTTACCATCAAGATTATCGACAATTTAAAATGTCGGTATGGGTTGCCCATTTTAGCTTGAATTCTTGTCACTTACATTGGAACATAACTTCGAATTTTTATTGTTTTCGTATCGTATAATGCAGACATTGGTGTGTCATATACATGGTTTGATGTCTTTTTCAACTGTTTTTTAGCTGAAAGTGTCAAGTTTTTATTTTAAATTACGATATTTTACACGATTACATAGACGGACAAGAGAGGAAAAGCGAGTTTAAACTAAGAATTACAGTTTCGATGATAAAGCAGATTTTAAGACCTTTAAATACTTTGGGATATACTAATAAAAACTTTTAGATGCCTTCTCGAACTAAAATACCTTTTTTTAGTGTTCCGTACCAAAATTGGAACCGTCGATTTTCTCCAAAACTATTTGACGACGAAAGTTCAAAGTCGCAAATATAGGAATTGATGGCCCACTTACAGCTGTGTAGTTAGTACTCGCGCAAATTTTTCTTTATATTATTTCTAAAAAATTGCTAAAAATCACTTTCCTCCTACCCTATCTCTATGAGTATTAATCAAAAAAATTTCGAAAAGATTCTGGAATATTCTCTATAAGGTGTAGATTGAATGAATATTATCACAAGTGCATTGCTTTTGCTAATTTATCTGGTACGTAAAAACAAAATCGGAAACAAACTTTTTAGTACTTCTGTACGGAATACTTACGTTATCACTTCGGTGTCCGTCAGTCTATCTGTCTGTCAGCCCATTTTTTCTCCGACGCTACCTCTCGTAGAAAGTTGAAATTTGTCACAAATATAAGAATTGATGGCCCAATCACAGCCGTGTAATTTTGAAAGTTAAATTTTGACTTAAGGATTAGTTTTGGGGGGTGAAATTGGAAGTGAAAAAAAAAATTTAAGGTCATCCATTCCGCGGTCAAATGAAAGCTTGTCAAAACACTAATTTCAATAACCGGTCAAGTGCAAGTTGAACTTGCGCAATTAGTGTTCCGTACGTTGATTGCTTTTAAAATAAAAAATGTTGTAACGGAAGTTACAACATTTTTTGTGACTTCACAAAACACTCCCCAAATGTGTTTTCAACAAAGTTTATTTCCAATCTTTACTGAAAATCGATGACCTTGAAATTTTTGTTTTTTTATATACCAGATAAATTATTACAGGTAATGCACTCGTGATAATTGTCGTTCAATCTACACCCCGTGGAGAATATTCCAGAATTTTTTCAAAATTTTTTGATAAGTACTTTACTCGTGTTTTCACAAGCTTTCATTTGACACCACACTCGATTACCTAGTAAAAAATTTTTTTTTTTCACTTCCGATTTCACCCCCCAAAACTAACCCCTTAAGTCAAAATTTAACTTTCAAAACTACATGGCTCTTATGAGGCCATCAATTCCTATATTATTACCAAATTTCAACTTTCTATGACAAATAGTTTCGGAGAAAATCGGGTGTGACAGACGGACAGACAGACAGGCAGACAGACGGACAGACAGACAGACACCGAAGTGATCTTATAAGTGTTCCGTACGGAACACTAAAAAATATATGATAATACTCGCGTAAACTTTTCTTAATATTATTTAAAAAAAAACTGCTAAAAATCGCTATCCCCCGAACCTATCTTAGAGAACTAATAATTGTTTATAAAATAAAATAAACTGTATATTGGAACAATCAAAATTGATGTTAATTATTTTTTATGTGTATATTAGCTACATTTACTGGAGTACGTTCTAAAAAACCATAAATTTTCAAGGTCAATTTTGTAGTTAGTTATAGCAAAGCGCAATTTATTTTTCCACAGTTTCTCTTGACACAAGGGTTTACCAGTTTAAATATATTCAATAAAAAAAATCGTAATACTCTTTATATATACAGTCCCTGGCCAAATTATTAGACGCACTGCAAGATTTCATGTAAAATATTAATTACCGAGTGATATTACCTATTTATTTGACATAAATAAAACAGCATTAATTTAGAAAAGCATAAGTTTATTAAGTTTTAAAGAAAAGTGAAATTAATGTTAGTAAAAGTCAATATTTAGTTGAGCCACCTTTAGCCGCTATCAAAGCTTTAATTCTGCGCGGCATGTTATCAATGCAATATTGTACTGTCTCCTGCATTTGAGGATGATGATTCCACACATCAATAATCTTTTCTAGGAGCTGGGTTTTGTTAGTAATCACATCTTTAGCCACTTCTCTTTTCATCAGCTCCCACACATTTTCAATGGGGTTCATATCAGTGCTATTATCCAGACAATCCAACAGAAAGATATTTTTTTCTGCTTTAACAGACCGAGCAGTGTGGCAGGGAGCTCCATCTTGCATGAAAGTGAATGGTTCCCCATTTGGAAACCATTCTCTGAGCTGCGGAATCAACCGATTTTGTAATACTTCTTTGTACTGATCTTGCCTCATTATCCCTTTGACGACGTACAGACGTCCAGTGCCCTTGCCGCTGATGACTGACCAAATCATCACTTTGGTGGGATGTTTAACCGTCGGGACGACACAATCAGGATGAAACTTTTCTCCATGACGACGACGCACATACTGAGCTTTATTCTACAAAATTTCGAATGTGCTTTCGTCACTGAAGCAGACCTGTCAAAAATAGGAAAAATATATAAACTTCCATGTTTATTTGCTTTATTTAACTGAAAATGATAATAATGTATCAATTATTGATTAAATTGCTGTATCTTACCGATCTCCAGAAGTCCACATCTTTGTCTTGCCATTGTTTGGCCCACTTCAGGCGCTTTGCTTTCATTTCAGCTGTTCGAACAGTGCGCTCAGAAGCATTTACGCTAGCATCCTGGAGTTGTGATTTTATTACCTTTGTGGTAGCAAATCTGTTTTCTACACAAATTTTCTTCAAACATCTCTCTGACCGTGGAGTGAAAATTGGTTTTCTACCGCATCTTTTCTTTCTTTTCGGGCTTAATTCCTTCCCTGACTCAATTTTCTTTTTTATGCGTCGTACACTAGCTTCAGAAACCTCCAATCTTCGTGATATTTCTCGGTTTGTAAATGTTTTTTCGCAATCACAAGGGCCTTCACTTCAGCTTTTTTACGTGGTGAAAGATCGCCTTTTCTACCCATAATGAAAATAGTCCAATTACTTTTTAAAACACTGCATACAAAATAAACTAATAACTGAGTAGTATAAAACTGTTAAACAATCACAGTCCATAAAGCCACAGAAACACGTCCGTACCTGACTCGATTACGATCGCGACTGATACAGGTTTGTACTTGTTTACGTTCATGTATCACTTTGTCAACACAGTGTTGCCATATGTTAAAAATAAATACAAATATGTAGTCTACAACAATTCTTTTAAATAAAAATCAATAATATTGTAGTTTAAATATACCATTATTGCATAAAAACTCTTAAGAAACATAAAATTACTAAAAAAAATACAGTGCGTCTAATAATTTGGCCAGGGACTGTATATTAGAGTGGCTTTTTTTTTTATTTTTATTCACAAAAAATAAAATATATTTTTTTTTGTGAATAAGAACTGGTCCAAATTTTATTGAATTAGAGCGACATCTATGGCTCGAACCCTAACCTCAAATAGATTTATTCCTTAAATATCAAACAAAAACTTAAGAAAATGTAAATTGTTTAACATATTGTTTGTTGATTTAAAAGTATATATTACATTGCTTGGTCAAAGAAACTGGCTATTTATCATTATTTACATATATCATATACGTCACGTTACAGACATTAAGTTATTTTTTACTTCTTTTTTCTCAATCCTTTTAGAAGTTTTTAGTTTCAAGTCTAGGCCTATAAGAATTTTTTATAATATTTATATCATAATTAAGCAGAATTTTCTTAAGTTTTTCTTCGATATTTAAAAAATAAATCTAGAGAGAGCAGAAAGAGTCGCGACTAACTAGTTAAGAAAAATATAATAATAAATTTAGTGGGGCTGCAGTCTTTATTTAATTATTTATGGTCTTGGGTAGTGAAACAATTTTTTTGTTAGTCGAGCTTTCGAAATTATATTCATTTCTTCTTCCGGGCATCTGGAAAGACAAAATCTTCTTTTTCCTTGGTGATGTTAAGTGAATGTTTTGAGTACATTAAACTGATGATAAGAAAAGAAAGAAAAAAGAAAATTGACTGACTTACCAAAGTGGTTTTTTATAACAAAGAAACAAGCAATCATTACCACAAAGGGACATTCCCTCATATACTGTTATTAACTACATAATATTCTAGTTAAAAAGGAAAAAACACAATAAGGCCAAAAATGGCTGGCTTTGGTTCTCTCTGCTTATCCCGTTAACCAGTTAAATGACAAAAAATTGTAATTTTTGGTGGTAAAGTTGGAGTGTGATAGATTAATATAAATTTTATGTAGTAGGATCAAAAAAATTGATTCGTTTCGATCTAAACCATGCTTGCACTTAAAAAATTATTCAAATAGCAAGTAGTATAATAAATAAAGATAGAAATAATGGTTGAGAATTTAGATTTTTATTCCAAAAGCGAACGTGTCAACCTGTATATATATATTATATATATATATATATATATATATATATATATATATATATATATATATATATATATATATATATATATACAGTAATACCCCGCTTTACGCGAGGGATACGTTCCGCGTTACGCGTATATCGAGGTTTATGATTAAACATAGTCAAAATTTAATACAAAAAAATACAAATCATTTTAATCAATCACTTTAATTCTAAGAACACTTTATGCAATACATCCTCTTATTTTTTACGGAAAAATACATCTATTGTCTTTTGGGTAACGTTTTGTTTACGTTCTTGTAAAATACGTTCATAACACCCAACACTGTTTTTAATTGTTTGACACACGGTCAAGACACGGTCATCATTATTGTCTATACTCTGCAATATGTCCAAACCTGAATAAATTTTTGAAAGTGCATTTTGTATTTCCCCTGAAGATAAAACTTTCTCTTCTACTTGTTCTTCCTCATCGTAGATAGGATTATTCTGTAACTCGATCAGATCTTCATTGCTAATAGGATCGTCGTGCGTTGCTACAAGTTCTACGAGATCTTCTACCGTGACATCTTCAAGTTCAGACCCCTCAATCATTGCAGCAATGTCTTCAAGCACTTGTCTCTGCATCTGGACAATTCTTCTAGGTGCTTCCACTACATCTGGCCAAAGATTACGCCACACCCCATTCATACAACTCATTTTAACTTCCTTCCAAGCCTCTTCTATGTTGTGAATAGACTTCATAATGTTGTATGACTTCCACCACTCTCGCATAGACTGTCTTCCTTCCCCGTCAGTTTCATGAATTAGTTGGCTAAAAGTGCGGCGATGGTAATAAGCTTTGAAGTTTGCTATTGCTCCCTGGTCCATAGGTTGTAATATTGACGTAGTGTTTGGTGGAAGGAACTTTACGTACACTTTTAAGTCTCTGGGCGTATCAAGTGAGGTTGGATGTCCTGGGGCATTGTCTAAGAGTAATATAACTTTAGGTTCAAGCCCATTTCTGTCACAGTATGATTTGACTGATGGGCAAAAACTATTAGAATACCATTCTTGAAAAATTTCCCGTGTAACCCACGCCTTTCTGTTTGATCGCCACACAACTGGTAGACTTGTCTTGTCTGTGCCTCGCATTGCACGGGGTGTTTCTGAATGGTACACTAGTAAAGGTTTCAGTTTGAAATCACCAGTGGCATTACCACCCAGCAGAAGTGTTAGTCGATCTTTCGCAGCTTTGAAACCACTGGCTTGACGTTCTTCCTTAGAAATGAATGTTCGAGATGGCATTTTTTTCCAGTAAAGTGCGGTCTCATCAACATTGAAGATGAGACAAGCAGGAATTTTCTCTCGTCTAACGAAGTCTTGAAACTTGTCTGGAAACTCAGCTGCAGCTTGAATGTCCGCGCTGGCCGCCTCGCCTGTTATGTGGATATTGTGAAGATTAGAACGCTGCTTGAACCGATGGAACCAGCCTCTGCTGGCAGCAAAAGTCGGAGTGGCACTCCCTTCTCCTTCTTTTGTTTTCAGCATCTCATACAAAGATTTTGCTTTTGTGCATATGAGATCTTGGCTTAGTGGTGTGTTCTTCTTATTCAAATCTTCGATCCAGACTGACAGTAATTTCTCCATTCTTTCTAAGATAGATGATCTCGAACGAGAAAGTTTTGTTGCACTTATAGGTGTTGAACCTTCGCTGGAGATTTTAATTTTTTCCCGATTTTTATAAATCGTTCTCACAGTCGATTCTGAGAGTCCAAAATCTCTCCCAACAATTGTTGCTTTGCCTCCATTTTCCATTCTTCTTAACACTTTCATCTTCAATTCCAAAGTGACGCTTTTACGCTCTTTTTTCTTTACAGGCGGCATTTTTAACGTAGGGTTAAATTATGTATGTATGTATCTCCAATAAATATTAAAACAAAACTGCCAGCCGACCGAACTAACATTACGGAACAAATGAACACACGAAACGAACGAGGAAATCCCCATAGAACAAAGTCGAAGGACAGGGAATTCCCAATTCTTCAAAGAGAATATTCAGAGAAAGCGGGGATCCCCCCGCGACCATAGAGAAGTTAATGACTACATGAGCGCGAAATTTGAAATTCGCGTTATAGTGAAACCGCGCGTAACGGGGGTCGCGCTAAGCGGGGTATTACTGTATATATATATATATATATATATATATATATATATATATATATATATATATATATATATATATATATGTATATATATATATATATATATATATATATATATATATATATATATATACACAACATTAATAATATATTTGCAGACAAATAGGATAGTTTAAAGTTACAAGAAAATAAAAAATAAATTCCGTACCGTGATTGCCGAAGTATTTCGAAAAAATTCTGGAATATGGTGATAATTGAACGAAGATTAAGTGAAAACTATCACGAGTACATTATCTCTGATAATTTATCTATAATATATGTAAAATGCAACGTCTCTCTGTCTGTTTGTCTGTCTGTCCGTTAGTGCGCTTATCACTGGAGAACCACTTATCCGATTTACGTACTTTTTTTTTTAAAACATACATATGTTCTCTGGTCAGGTTATAGGCTATATTTTATTACGATAGGTAGCATAAGAAATGAGCAGTGACGATAATAGTGAATGAAGTCGGAAAAAAGTTTGCCGCTAGCGCGTTCCCTTGCAATACGCAGCCTAAACCATTAAATATGGAACAATATTATGTGGCAGAGAATATCTATAATCTATAATCTATAATATATATAAAATGCAATGTCTCTCTGTCTGTCTGTCTGACCATTAGTGTGTTTATCATGCGAGAATCACTTATCCGATTTACGTGTATTTTTTTAAATTCATACATATATTCTTTGGCCAGGTTATATAATAATAATAATAATCTATATCTATAATATATATAAAATGCAACGTCTCTCTGTCTGTCTGTCTGTCCGTTAATGCGCTTATCCCTCGAGAACCACTTATCCGATTTACGTGATTTTTTAACTTCATACATATGTTCTCTGACCAGGTTATAGATATATATTTTATTACATCTATAATATATATAAAATGCAACTTATCTCTGTCTGTCTGTCTGTCCGTTAGTGCGCTTATCACTGGAGAACCACTTATCTGATTTACGTACTTTTCTTTTTAAAACATACATATGTTCTCTGGCCAGGTTACAAGCTATATTTTATTACGATAGGTAGCCTAAGGAATGAGCAGTGACGATAATAGTGAATGAAGTCGGAAAAAAGTTTGTCGCTAGCGCGTTCTCTTGCAATACACAGCCTAAACCATTAAATATGGAACAATATTATGTAGCAGAGAATATCTAAAATATATATAAAATGCAAAGTCTCTCTGTCTGTTTGTCTGTTTGTGCGCTTATCACTGGAGAACCACTTATCCGATTTACGTGCTTTTTTTTTTTAAACATGATAAACCATTAAATATGGAACAATATGATGTAGCAAAGAATATCGATAATATATATAAAATGCAACGTTTCTCTGTCTGTCTGTCCGTTAGTGCGCTTATCACTGGAGAACCATTTATCCGATTTACGTGCTTTTTTTTTTAAATATACATATGTTCTCTGGCCAGGTTATAGGATATATTTTATTAGGTTAGGTGACATAAGGAATAAGCAGTGACGATAATAGTGAATCAAGTCGGAAACTTTGCCGCTAGCGCGTTCTCTTGCAATAAACTGCCTAAAGCATTAAATATGGAACAATATCATGTAGCAAAGAATATAATATATATAAAATGCAACGTTTCTCTATCTGTCTGTCTGTCCGTTATTGCGCTTATCATGGAAGATAAGGTGAGATAATGGGAGATAAGTTTAAATAATGGGAGATAAGCAGAGATAAGTCTAGATAATGGGAGTTATGTCGAGATAATGGGAGATAAGGAGAAATAATGGGAGATAAGGAGAAATAATGCGAGATAAGCCTAGATAATAGGAGATAAGGTGAGATAATGGAAGATAAGGGGAAATAATGCGAGATAAGGAGAAATAATGGGAGATGAGCAGAGATAAGCCTAGATAATGGAAATTATGTAGAGATAATGGGCGATAAGGGGAAATAATGGGAGATAAGGGATAAGGGGAAATAATGGCAGATATTTTATTACGTTAGGTAACATAAGGAATAAGCAGTGACGATAGTAGTGAATCAAGCCCACGCGAGCGGAGCCGCGGGCACTGCTAGTCTGGTATATAAAAACAAAATCGGAAACAAACTTTTTTTGTTTTAAACTTTTACTACAAATATATCTCCCTTTTTATATATTCTTAGTAAATCTTATACTGAAGATGAATGTCGGAATGAATTGCATAGAATACTTCAGCAATCACGATACGGAACACTAATTACAGAAAGTGATAAAAGCTAGTAGTAGTAGAGTAGGCAGAATCTATAATTGAAAAGAATTCTTGTAAAAAACTATAGAAATATTCGAAATGAATAAGAATATTTATGTGTTACTATTATTATATTTCAGCCTCATTTTATCTTTAATCCGCAATTTAGTCGAAGTCTTTACTGCAATCTACGTAGTTAAATTAAGTAAGCCAAGAGCTCTAGAGATAATAAGAGGTTAATTTTGTACGCATTGCCTACAGTGATATCCAAGAAATTTAGTAATACAGTAATACCCCGCTTAGCGCGACCCCGTTACGCGCGGTTTCACTATAACGCGAATTTCAAATTTCGCGCTCATGTAGTCATTAACTTCTCTATGGTCGCGGGGGGATCCCCGCTTTCTCTGAATATTCTCTTTGAAGAATTGGGAATTCCCTGTCCTTCGACTTTGTTCTATGGGGATTTCCTCGTTCGTTTCGTGTGTTCATTTGTTCCGTAATGTTAGTTCGGTCGGCTGGCAGTTTTGTTTTAATATTTATTGGAGATACATACATACATAATTTAACCCTACGTTAAAAATGCCGCCTGTAAAGAAAAAAGAGCGTAAAAGCGTCACTTTGGAATTGAAGATGAAAGTGTTAAGAAGAATGGAAAATGGAGGCAAAGCAACAATTGTTGGGAGAGATTTTGGACTCTCAGAATCGACTGTGAGAACGATTTATAAAAATCGGGAAAAAATTAAAATCTCCAGCGAAGGTTCAACACCTATAAGTGCAACAAAACTTTCTCGTTCGAGATCATCTATCTTAGAAAGAATGGAGAAATTACTGTCAGTCTGGATCGAAGATTTGAATAAGAAGAACACACCACTAAGCCAAGATCTCATATGCACAAAAGCAAAATCTTTGTATGAGATGCTGAAAACAAAAGAAGGAGAAGGGAGTGCCACTCCGACTTTTGCTGCCAGCAGAGGCTGGTTCCATCGGTTCAAGCAGCGTTCTAATCTTCACAATATCCACATAACAGGCGAGGCGGCCAGCGCGGACATTCAAGCTGCAGCTGAGTTTCCAGACAAGTTTCAAGACTTCGTTAGACGAGAGAAAATTCCTGCTTGTCTCATCTTCAATGTTGATGAGACCGCACTTTACTGGAAAAAAAATGCCATCTCGAACATTCATTTCTAAGGAAGAACGTCAAGCCAGTGGTTTCAAAGCTGCGAAAGATCGACTAACACTTCTGCTGGGTGGTAATGCCACTGGTGATTTCAAACTGAAACCTTTACTAGTGTACCATTCAGAAACACCCCGTGCAATGCGAGGCACAGACAAGACAAGTCTACCAGTTGTGTGGCGATCAAACAGAAAGGCGTGGGTTACACGGGAAATTTTTCAAGAATGGTATTCTAATAGTTTTTGCCCATCAGTCAAATCATACTGTGACAGAAATGGGCTTGAACCTAAAGTTATATTACTCTTAGACAATGCCCCAGGACATCCAACCTCACTTGATACGCCCAGAGACTTAAAAGTGTACGTAAAGTTCCTTCCACCAAACACTACGTCAATATTACAACCTATGGACCAGGGAGCAATAGCAAACTTCAAAGCTTATTACCATCGCCGCACTTTTAGCCAACTAATTCATGAAACTGACGGGGAAGGAAGACAGTCTATGCGAGAGTGGTGGAAGTCATACAACATTATGAAGTCTATTCACAACATAGAAGAGGCTTGGAAGGAAGTTAAAATGAGTTGTATGAATGGGGTGTGGCGTAATCTTTGGCCAGATGTAGTGGAAGCACCTAGAAGAATTGTCCAGATGCAGAGACAAGTGCTTGAAGACATTGCTGCAATGATTGAGGGGTCTGAACTTGAAGATGTCACGGTAGAAGATCTCGTAGAACTTGTAGCAACGCACGACGATCCTATTAGCAATGAAGATCTGATCGAGTTACAGAATAATCCTATCTACGATGAGGAAGAACAAGTAGAAGAGAAAGTTTTATCTTCAGGGGAAATACAAAATGCACTTTCAAAAATTTATTCAGGTTTGGACATATTGCAGAGTATAGACAATAATGATGACCGTGTCTTGACCGTGTGTCAAACAATTAAAAACAGTGTTGGGTGTTATGAACGTATTTTACAAGAACGTAAACAAAACGTTACCCAAAAGACAATAGATGTATTTTTCCGTAAAAAATAAGAGTATGTATTGCATAAAGTGTTCTTAGAATTAAAGTGATTGATTAAAATGATTTGTATTTTTTTGTATTAAATTTTGACTATGTTTAATCATAAACCTCGATATACGCGAATTTCAGTTAACGCGATTTTTTTCGGAACGTATCCCTCGCGTAAAGCGGGGTATTACTGTACTTCCAGACAATTTGTTCTGTTTCATCGCCAGTTGACTACGTAATCGTGATCTTAGCTTACTCATTTAAAAATTGAAAAGGCAAGAGGAACTTAAGAACAACAACAAATTAAGATTTGTCCTTAAATATGTTATTAGTAAGTGATTTAAACTATTTACTTAAATTTTTGTGATACGATGTGTTTTTTTTAAATATTTTGAATTTGGACTAAAGACTCAATGCAATACGTATGTATGTAATATTGTTCAAATGTTTATACATGTCAACTCTGACGAGTCTGCATTAAAAATCCAAAGTAAAACCTGAGCGAAACATCTGCTAAATTTCACCTCTATTGTAACATATATTTATATATATATATATATATATATATATATATATATATATATATATATATATATATATATATATATATACATATATATATGTATATATATATATATATATATATATATATATATATATATATATATATATATATATATATATATATATATAATATACGTGGGTAAATCAAACATAAACGGTAATTTTTTTTTTTATACGTTTATTGAATAACCTTATACACAAATCATTGATTTAACATTTTTCAATATAGTCTCCTGCGTGATCTACACACTTTTGCCACCGATTTGGAAGTTTCCGTATTCCCTGGTCATAAAAGGTTTGAGGGCGGGTTGTAAGCCAATTGCGCACGTGTTCCTTGACTTCTTCATTGCTTCCAAATCGCTGTCCTCCCAATGATTCTTTCATAGGCGCAAACAAAAGATAATCACAGGGGGATAAGTCAGGGCTATAAGGGGGGTGCTCGAGGGTTTCCCAGCCCATTTCTTCCAGTGTATCCCTTGTCAAAGCCGCAGTGTGACGCCTGGCGTTGTCCTGGAGGAGAATGACATCTCTGATGGGCATATCCCGTCTTTTCTTTCGATAGGCGGCTTTTGCCAACTGTAACAACTGGCAATAGTAACTGTACGTTGATCGTGCAGGAAATCGATCAGTTAAATTCCCCTAGAGTCACAAAAAAATCGTTGCAAGGACTTTTCCAGCAGAGAGACGAGTTTTGGCCTTCACTGGGGAACCTCCATTCTTTCTTCGCCACTCCTTAGTTGCCATTTTGGACTCGGGAGTGTAGTGATGTACCCACGTCTCATCACATGTCACTATGCGCTTTAAAAAGGCCTCCCCTTCTTGCTGAAATCGATTCAGAAGCCTTTCAGCGATCTCCGACCTGACCTGTTTTTGGTTTCCAGTCAGCAACCTTGGAACCCATCGAACAGTAATTTTTCTGAAACCGAGTCGATCAGTAATTATGGATTGAACACTTCCATAGGAAATTTCTTCAACGGTTATTCGGCGATCACCTTCGATAAGGTGTCTAATGTCACGGATGTTGTCATCTGTAAGGCTTGACCTAGGGCGTCGATCATGACTTTCGTTTTCAACCCGTTCTCGTCCACCCTTAAATTCTGTCGCCCACGTATACACACGATTCTGAGACAGTGTACTGTCCCCAAACTGTGCCTTCAAATGGGTTAAAATTTCTGACGGTTTAACGCCTTCATTGGTTAAAAACTTGATGATAATACGTTGCGCAACAGACGAAGGCACCTCTTGCTCGGTCATGGCTGTACTGACGACAAAGACGAGTTGGCGCGCGCACCCATCCGGTTCCCCCACTCCTCACAAACCAAACATCTACTCCACACAACATCATCTAGCTAAGAACTGCATTCTAAGAAAAATAGCAAAATTACCGTTTATATTTGATTTACCCACGTATATATATATATATATATATATATATATATATATATATATATATATATATATATATAAATGTATATATATATATATATATATATATATATATATATATATATATATATATATATATATATATATAAATGTATATATATATATATATTTTTATATATATATATATATATATATATATATATATATATATATATATATATATATGTATATATATATATATATATATATTACAGTAGAGGTTTTCACGATGGTGAAATGTGATACCTTAAAATTCCGGGTTTCAATCCGTTCGTCTAACAATGAATTTGTACGACGTTTCGCCAAATTCTCATTTGGCATTTTCAAGTGTTCTTATTGCTGCTGCTATTCGATACTTTTCAGAACAATGGAATGTATCTAACAACCCACCTTTATTAAAACTAAAACACCATATTAAAAACTCATTAAACGATTATTTTTCAATCAAAATATTAAAAATAATGTAAGTTATATTACTCAAATCAACGCCCAAACCAGAATTATGTTTGTCCTAAAATAAGTTAGTAGTTCTTTCAAAATAATGAACTTCAATATTATTGAAAAAGATATATTTTCTTTAATTTTTTATAAAATAAAATAACAAACTGTATATTGCAACAATCCAGGATATTATCAAAATTGATGTCAATTATTTTTTTATGTGTGTATTAGCTAAAACTATTGGAGTACGTGCTAAAAAACTATAAATTTTCATGGTCAATTTTTTGGTTAGTTATAGTGAAGCGCAATTTATCACTATTTATCCACAGTTTCTTTTGACACAAGAGTTTACCAGTTAAAATATAGTAATTCATTTTCATAATATTATTTTGTCTCATTACCTATCCGTTGCTTACCAGTCATCATGCTGATTGCACGTATTGATATTTCATAACTCCTAGTCCCGGTGAAATTCACAACTTTCCACGAAACAAATCCCTACCACATTGTCAAGTCAAACACATTTTTTTTTGGTACCAGATAAATTATCAAATATAATAGACCCGTTATAATTTGGCTCAATCTATACACACTACAGAATTTTTTCGAATTTTTTTTGATCAGTTTAAAGATAGGGTGGGTGGGGATATAGCAATTTTTGACAATTTTTAAAAAACAATGTAAAGAAAAGCTTGTGAGAGTATTACATCATATATATTTCGAAATCGTGTTTTCATTTGACACTCCACTCGATGATCTTAAAATTTGTTTTTTCTCTCCCATCCTACAACTAACCTCTTAAGTTAAAATTTAACTTTCAAAATTACACAGCTCTGATTAAGCCATCAATTTCTATATTTGTGACAAATTTCAACTTTCTATGTCAAGTAGTTTCGGAAATAGGGTGTGACAGACAGATACACACCGAAGTGATTCCATAAGTGTTCCGTATGGAATACTAAAAATAAAGAAGGCAGACTTGCACTGACTTGAAGATTTTGTTTAATTTTGTGTTTTGCGTATTATATTTTGTGTATTAAGTAATAATTAGATACATTGTATATATTTCTTGTGAATATTGTACTCTAAATATATTGTATATATTTAGAGTGGCAACAGGGAAGATTTCTTATTAAGGTTAAGAGAAAATAGTATTTTGTACCTTTTATCAGTTTTTTTTAAGTCGGTGTAATTTTTTTCTACATAATGTAGAGATCACTGTTACTGATAAATAAATATTCCGACATAAATTATAAAACACAAATTGCATGTCGCAAAATATAGTTTTTTATTCCTGGATTATGTATTTTTAAAATCCCAGCCTCGCAATTTTCCCTAATATTGTATCCATTTTTTTGGTTAGACAAAACTTTACGAGTTTGTAAGCAACTTAATCCCCTTTTTTAAGACATAAATTTCATTTTTCAACATCTTTACGATACAATATATATTGTGATTTACACCCCAAAATATCTTTTCCTCATTTTTCTCTATAAACTTAAAACGACCCCACAAATGCTGATGTCACACCATTATATGGGTACGTTTGTTTTATTGATGTCTCTTGTTACCTTATACAGGGTGAGTCAACGATAGAATAAAGTTCCTTATCTCATTTGTTTCGGGAATGACGAAAAAAATGTTAATTATTTTTGGGTATACAGGGTACTTCAAAACAGTGTTTTCCGAAATAACATAAGTTTTTTTAAATGGAACATCCTATTTTCTAATCTGTTTTTTAAATTCTGCGTAAAATTTTATTACTTTTTTATTAATAATGTTATATACCTAAACCTAGTAGTTTTTTTAATATTTCAATTTTTTAAAAAAAAATACTAGTTTTCAGTTTTGTAAAAAATTGCCAGTAGCACCATTGTTTCTGAAGGCGGAATACTCATAATTGGTACGAGCGTTCTACAGAGACGAAAAAAAGATATATGTAAAGAAATTTGAGTTAAATGCTACAGGGTGTTTAAATAAATTTATACATTTCGATTATTTTAAATTGAAAAATCTCAAATTTTTTAAATGGCGCACCCTGTATATTATTATTTTTTCTGATAGATTTTACAAAACCCTCCAACTTTTATTAAGCGTGTCATATACCTATTTCTAATAGTTTTTGATTTATTTTGAATTTTTCAATTTTTACCCTTGTTTTTAATACGCTATTGTGAAAACATAAATAAATAGCTAATAATAATATTAATATAGTTTAACTTATCTAATGAATATGCCCGTCTACTTGAATATACATGTTTAGTCGTTTTACTATATTTTCCTTTACTTTCCTTAGCATAAAGGGCGTTATTGTCCTGCACGCATCCCGTATCCTGTTTTCTATATCTACTAGTGTTGTAGGGGGATTCACATAAACACGATCTTTAATGTAGCCCCACAAAAAGAAGTCTAAAGGTGTTAAGTCACATGATCGAGGGGGCCACTGAATGAATCCATCCCTACCGATCCATTTTTGTGGGTAACGATCGTTTAAAAATACCCAAACTTTCCGGTGGTAATGAGCAGGAGGTCCGTATTGTTGAATCCATATTTGTTCTCTTTCAAAGTTATCAACTTCTTCAAGAAGCTGGGGTAATTCGTTTTGCAAAAAATTTAGATATCTAGGCCTGCGATTCGCGGAAAAAATATGGACCAATAATTCGAAAATTTAATATTCCACACACATTAAGCTACCAATGGTTTTGGTTTCGAACTTCCCAGACCCAAAGTGGATTAACTGTTGAATAATAATGCATGTTATGGCTGTTAACTGCTCCATTACTGGGAAAAGTAGCTTCATCAGAAAACATTATTTTGAATAAAAAATTTGGATCGGCCTCTATTGTTTCATTCATGGTGGTACAAAAGTTTACTCGTTGTTCAAAATCACAGTCTTGAAGTTTTTGGTGTAGTTCCATATGAAAGGGATGATACTTGTATTTTTTCGTGGTACGATTAGCCGTAGATTGGGATGTGTCAGATAAGTCAGCTAGTCGATGGCTGCTGACCTGGGGATTATCTTCAACAGAAGTAATATCTCCATTTCTTTTGCCTTATTGGTAGCATTCTGGTTTACTACTTACCATTTCGTATACTCAACGCTACCACTACCATCAAAGCGATCCATTAACCACTGAAAAGATTTTCTAGATGGTATACGTCTATTAGGGTACTTCGCTCCGTAAAGCCTTACTGCCAAAAGACAATTTTTTCCCGCCTCGCCCAGTATATAAACCATACCAATTAATTCATTTTTAGGAAAATACATAACTATTACCTTTATACGTCACTTACTACAACAAATTAAATTATTTTTACTTGCTTAATAGACATGTCAAAATTTGACAATGCCTACCAGGGCAAAAATTGAAAAATTTAAAACAAATCGAAAACTATTAGAAATAGGTGTATGACATACTTAAAAGTGGGAGGGTTTTGTAAAATCTATCGGAAAAAATAATAATATACAGGGTGTGCCACTTAAAAAATTTGAGATTTTTCGATTTAAAATAGTCGAAATGTAAAAATTTATTTTGAACACCCTGTAGCATCTAACTCAAATTTCTTTACATATATTTTTTTTTCATCTCTATAGAACGTTCGTACCAATTACGAGTATTCCACCTTCAGAAACAATGGGCGCTACTGGCAATTTTTTACAAAACTAGAAACTAGTATTTTTTAAAAAAAAATTGAAATATTAGAAAAACTACTAAGTTTAGGTAAGGATATAACATTTCACAAAAAAGTTATAAAATTTTACACAGAATTTGAAAATAAATTAGAAAATAAGATGTTCCATTAAAAAAACATATCTTATATCGGCCACACTTTTTTTAAAGTAGCTTGTATATTCAAAAATAACACAGGTCTGCAACAAAAATGCTGTCTGGATGTTTTCAACTGATTTCTATGTATTTAGGTGTTCTGAAAACTAAAAAAATACTCAAAAAATTCCAGAACGTCAGGTTATTTTGCAAAACGCAATATTTTATTATAAAAAAGGGTCTTTTGGGCTAACTTGAAGTCATAAATAAATAGGTACAATTTTATTTTGATTACTGTTTTTAAATGTATACAGGCCATAACTATCATTACTTTCTAAATAAAGAACGCCCTGTGTGCGCTAAATTAACAAACATAAACGTTGTAACCAGAACGTGCGCGCGCTCCGATAGTGTAGAAAGTGGCGCGGTACAATTACGTGTTAACTCGTCATTGTTTTATAGATCTTGGTTCAATATAGTGCAATGTCATCTGTGCGGAAGTGTGTGAATTCGTCTGACAGTTTCTGTTATATTTGTGGCGAATTTATGGTATTAAAGCAACAACTTAATATTACGGACTTTGTAAAAAAGTATACTTCACGTATTTTGGCTTAAAACTTGGAGATCAGGATAAAGTTTGGGCACCTCATAAAGTCTGCAAACGACATGTTGAAGACCTTCGAAATTGGTTTAAGGGCAAGAAAAAGCTTTCCGATATGCGATTCCTATGGTATGGCGCGAGCAAAAGAACCATAGTGATGATTGTTACTTTTGTTCGTGTAATGTGAAAGGGTATAATTCAAAATGGAAGCAGTCCATTTTATACCCCAACCTGCAATCAGCTATTCGTCCCATCCCTCATGGGACCGAAATACCAGTGCCCAAGGCCCCTGCTACCTTGGAAGAGATTCCAAGTTCTGACGAAGATGGTGCTGTACCTGAACCCGATGACAAGTCAAGTTTTCAATTTGAAGATGACAGCAGTCCCAAATTGTTTTCCCAGGGCGAGCTAAATGATTTGGTAAGAGACTTGAATCTTCCCAAAAACGCTGCTGAGTTGCTTGGATCAAGGCTCAAAAGCAGGAACTTACTTTTGCCGGGAGTGTCTTCCTCCTGGTTTAGATATCGTGAGAAGCAGTTCACTTCCTACTTGCCCAATTGTACCAATATTTAAGGTTTGATGGATACACATTTAAGATCTCATACGACCCAGCACAGTGGCATATTTTCATAGATTCTTCAAAAAGAAGCCTTAAAGCAGTTCTGCTTCACAATGGCGGTTTCTATGCTTCCTACAAGCGAAAATGTACCAAAAGGAGTCTCACTGGGAAAAAGAAATGTGTTTAGTACTTACTAATGAATGTATTTTAGATAAAAAAATAAGTTTTGTTACGCAATTATAAATTTAAAAAAAAATTTTTTAGTCTTTTATCTTTTATTTTAAGATGATAACTTGTTTAACATAGATACCTACATTGTCAGAAAACGTGACGTTCTATGACAAAATGAAAGTCATTTTCGGATTCAGTACACCCAAAAAAAAACATAAGAATTACGCAAAAAAAACCAAAACAGCTCTCAATTTTTTTTTTGCGACTTGTGTAATTTTGAACTGTGCACCTAAACATTCCCTAAAACTATTGTATTTAACAGTTTTTCGTCATTCCCGCAACAAATGAGATAATGAACTTTACTCTATCGTTGGCTCACCCTGTACAGTGTATGGCATAAAGTTGCCGCCTGTGTAGATAATGAAAAAAATATCTATATGATACGCTTTTCCACGATAAATCACTTATTTACGTTTGTGTTTACCATCTGGTTTCGGCGTTTCACTTCTTGCGTTCTCACGAATGCAAGAGGCATGCCATCATCATTAAAAAGCGAATAGACTGATGTCGGAGTTCATCGCAAAAAGGCACATAAAGATATCTTCAATAACGATCTCTTTGTGGGTTTAACCAATAATGCTTGCATTCCGGCATTTACATTGATCGACCTAAATGTTTTCAGCAAAACCGCATATTTTTAACATTTTTTTTTTAGGTTATTTCATTTTCTCCATTCGTAAAATGATCATTTTAGCTTCAATAAGACGTCGAAAAGGCGTGAAAAAAATAAATATACACTGCTGAGTAAAAAAAATCGACTCAAACGATTTTGCTTCATTTAACACCGATCGTTGAATTTAATTTTCAAACAGTGGTGTTATTTTTGGTATCATTAAAATGCTGATTTTCTACTCTTTCTAATAATACATTTTTACTGATGAAAACGATTTTACTCCATAGAACCGTTTTTGCTCGCTCAGCAACGTACTCGTTGCGCGCTATTCATCCCGATAAAACAGATACAACTGCATTTTCCTATCATTCCATAATCGGAACTTGAACCATCAACATCTCTGCTATACCTGCTCACTAATTACGCCATCGGAAAATGGATACCATCCCGGAAGAAACGGCACAAGTAATTGCCGTATTGCAAGAAGGGCATAGCCAACGTATAGTCGATGTGCAACTGCACCTGAGCCAGTCAGCTTCTTCAGAGTCTACAAATGTTACCAAGAGACTGACGCCTTTACACGGAGACCAGGATTAAGAAGTGTAGCTCGGCGCGAGACGATCGCTTTATTGTCAACACAACTCTAAGAAATCGTCACTTGACCGGCGTTGAGGTCCAGCAGGAGCTCCGACAATTTCGTGGTCAAGCTGTCAGTCATTGGACAGTCAGAAGAAAACTTAAAAAAAGCTCCGAAGAGATTAGTTAACGGACTCAAATTGACAGCAGCCCATCGACAAGCGCGACTCAGATTTGCTCGAGAACATGTGGACTGGACTTTAGAACAATGGCGCTCCGTTTTATTCCCCGACGAGTCCCGAATGTGCAATGGTGGAAGAAGACGAGTCTATAGGAGGTCTGGGAAGCGCTATGCGCAGTGCTGCATTACTGAAACGGTCGCCTACGGAGGAGTTTCTGTTATGGTGTGGGGAGGCATCTTACTGGATGCGAAAAACGGATTTGGTTTTCGTGACTGATGAGACTCGTAGCGGTGGATTAACTGCTGACCGGTACATCAGGGAGATCCCGCAAGAACACGTCGTTCCTTCTGCTGTTACATCGATGCGGCAATATCTGGCGAAAATGCGAATATCCACATTAGATTGGCCTGCACGTAGTCCTGGCCTCAATTCAATCGAGCACACCTGGGATGAGCTCAAAAGGAGGGTTCGAGTCAGATATCGAGTCCCTGCATTGCTGAGAGACCTAAAGGTTGCGATGGTGGAAGAGTGGGGAAGAATCCCACAGACAGTGGTGAAAAAGCTCGCCCGCTCCATGAAAAACCGGCTGGAAGCAGTAATAAGGGCTAGGGGGGGATAATACAAGATACTGATTTGAAATTTATTTAATTTTTCGTTTCTCTTACCCTTATTTTCAATCCTTGTTCTCCTTGTTTCTCCTTTCAATCATTTTAATCAGTAAAAAGGATGAGGTATGCTATGGAATTTTGTATCATTAGAAAGAGAGAGAGAATGGGCTTTCAAATCATACTAAAATCCATAAAAATAAATGAACTCTAAATTCTAGGATCCGTGTTAAATAAAGCCAAATCGTTTGAGTTGATTTTTTTGCTCACCAGTGTATATTCGTAATATATTTTTGGTCCAAACTGAAACTTAACTTCTAATAGAATGTAGAAAACAGGCCAATTATAATTATTCAACAGATTTATTTCAATAGATATATACTTCCTCGATTTCGTTACGGCGTTTGACACGATTAACTTATTAACAAAATAAGTTTCTTATATTGGTTTTTTAACTATGAATGTAATGTGTGTCTCTTTTCTTTCATCACCAGATCGGGAGGATATGGAAAGTAATCCAACACACAAATCTAATTTTTTTCTTAAAACTTATCTCACATGCGCAAATTTAATTTATGGTGCAGTCAAAATGTTGTACATAGTTTTCTCCTGAATCCTCGAATTATCTTCATTCAATCTTCGGTCGGATATCGACAAGAATGTCGTATATGTTGTTGGAGCTCCGAAACATAAGTTTGTATTTAACGGCACTTTTTAGAAAACGGTGCAGTACTGTCACGGGCGTTATCACAATCGAAATCAGCTCACAATTTTGTTGTACATTGTAGGGGGCGCCACTTATTGCACTGTGTATACTTTTAAATTGTCATAACTTGTTTATACTACTCTGCATGATATTTTTAATTAAATATTCGTATTCTCCGCCTTTCTCTATCTAAAAAAGCTCTCTTGGCAAATGTTGCTCCGAGCAACAGTTTCTGAGATAGTGGAATGTCGGTTTCCGTTTTCATTTTTTGATTCCATTGTCAAATTCGCAAATGCGTTCCTTCATACGTTTCTTCACATTGTATAGTTACTTGGCAACGCTTAAAAATTACTGATGTAATATGTCATATGTTCTATGACTTAACTGGCTTGTAGTAATACTGGCAGAAAGTAATTTTTGACAGATATCAAATAAGTTTTACGAGTATTAACAACAATTAATCCCTTCTCAAGCTCAACAGTGTTTTAAATCTAGATTATTATGGAGTACCCTTTTGATGAGCAAACTGATATGACTTTAGTGTTTGGTTTTTGTAACTGCAACGGTTGTAAAAGTGCTCGTGTATATCACGAAAGATTTCCGCATCGTCGGACTCCTAACCATCAGACTTTTGCCAATATTGAGAGGCGACTTCGAGAAATTGGAAAATTTAAGCCGATCAGGAATAATGCTGGGTGGCCTTCTCAAGCTAGAGCACCCGATGTTGAAGATGAAATCCTTGAAATTGTACACGATAATCCTGGAATCAGCACTCGTTTAATTGAACGTCAAACTGGAATATCAAAAAGTACGACTAACCGGATCTTTAGACAACAAATTATTCGTCCCTTTCATATATAGTTCGTCCAGGAACTCTTACCTCCAGATTTTGGATCCCATTTGCATATTTCACAAATTATTCGAGCACGCATAGCGACTGTTCCGGCTTTTCATATTAAAATTCTGTTTACAGACAAAGCACTCTTCACTCGACGTGGTATAACAAATAGACATAATAATCATGTTTACGCTGAAGAAAACCTACATGCTGTGCAAGAAAGACAGTTTCAACGGGAATTCATTATTAAAGTCTGGATGGGATTTGTGGCGAACTATTTGATCGGGCCGTTTAGATTACCCGATCGACTTGATGGTGACTATTCCTGAATTATTGGAAAACTTACCCATTAATTTACGTCGCGACATGTTTTTCATGCACGATGGTGTACCACCCCATTTTGCGCGTAATGTGAGGATTTTTTTGAACCAAAGTTAGTTAAATGAATCGGAAGAGGTGAAGATACTCCTATTCACGGGCCACTTCGTTCCCCAGACTTAAATCCATGCGATTTTTTCCTTTGGGGTGCATTGAAATCGAAAGTTTATCAAGTTCAAATCGACAATATTGAGCAATTGTGGAATAGGATTCAAAATGCTGCTAACGCTCTACGGGATGAAGATATTTTAAGAAGAGTACATTTAAATTTCCTGCGACGTATTAATTTGTGCATTAACGAAGGTGCCAGTTGAGCGATTAACCTTCTTTCGAATTTATCAATTTGAGGGTAATCTTTTATGCCCTTGGCCAGTTGGTTTTTATTTTCTTACTGTTGTTGGCTTTAAGCATGCTCCAAATTTCAAAGACTATTCTTTTGGACCTGTCCTAAGCCTGGATGAAGTGTGAAGGAACGCATTTGCGAATGTGACAAGGGAATTAAAATATGGAAACAAACATCCCATTATCTCAGAAACTGTTACTTGGAGCAACATTTACCAAGAGAGCTTTTTTAGGCCGGAAAAGGAGTAGAATATGAATATTTAATTAAAAATATCATTGGTATAAAAAAGTTATGACAATTTAAAACTATACACAGTGCAATAAGTGGCGCTAACATAATTTACAACAAAACTGTGAGCTGATTTCGATTTCGCATCTCAGAAAACCCCTTAGCACCCAATCTTGTACAAATAGTACAATTATTAAAAAAGCTACTTAAGAAAAACCTAAAAAAAAAAAAGTATAACTTTGACACTCCGTATCTCCAAAAATTACGAATTTTTGGACTGTGGTAAGTTGGGTTAAATGGTCATCCCAGAAATCCACAGTAACTCTGTGTACACGAAATACTGGGACACCCTATATATATATATATATATATATATATATATATATATATATATATATATATATATATATATATATATATATATATGTATATATATATATATATATATATATATATATATATATATATATATATATATATATATATATATATATATATATATAATAATTTAGCATGCATTTGAACCAGAGATATTTACTTTCCTTTTAGGCAGGTAGGCCGTCTGCACGTCTAAATATAAACCGCATTGGCTCTGAATGAATTAAAAAATTATAGATGTGTATCCTTATCTAATCCCGTAACCTGTGTTTCTGCAAGGGAAACACTAAAACGAAAAAGTTAAAATAACTCAATAAAATATTTGCTTTGGCCGACTCTAAAGGCACTGCTAGTGCAACACAACAAGAAAAACCACACTTTTAAGTGTTGATCTGTCACTAACGTAGAACACAACTTTATACGATGTATAATTTGTGGATTGATGGTTTACTCGTGTCTTGAAACCTTTTTGAGATTGATAATTTACACATTACTAGTTTTTTCTTTTCTCTGTGCTAAAATCATAGGTTAAAATTTTTTAACCAATGAGAAACTGTACCTTAAAAGTATTAACCAATAGGAATGATATTTTTTCATATATTGTTACTATCATTTTTTTGAGTTATTCATACATCTAGTTTTACATGTACAGCATTACGCCAGTTAATATTCATTCATACAATACAATAGAAAGGAACTTGAACACAATTGAAAAATTAATAACCAAAAAGAAGAAATTTCTTACAAAAAAGAACCATTTTACCCAATGGGACTTTGCAAACTTCTCCCTATAAAAAAGCCTTTTTCCAAGAGAATACGATTTTCTACATCTCTAGGAGAGAAGGAGCATATGATTCTCTGTCTCCACTTAGAAAAAACACCCTATAGATCACAAAACATATCTAAAATTCCCAATATTTTGACTGCGTCAACTTGAAAGTCTGCCCCTATCACAAATTTATTATCTTTCTTCCGACTTTGCCGACTTCAAAGTCGCTTATTTTATTTTCTATTTCAACAACTCTTTAAATCTAAAAACACAGTTTTTTTTTATTGCGATCGTAAATGGGTACAGAAAGATGTTTGTCGTCAAGATAATCTTTTAAAAGTCCTTTAAGAGCCTGTGTTCTGCTGTTTGTTTGAAATTTATTTGCCTCTGTCAATTTTTAACGGCTGTTCACTAGATAGCCTTGGGATTTATTGACACAGGGCACTTTTTAAGTCGAGGCATCGTTTTTATTTAGTGGACTTAATAAATTAAGTCGCCATGTTAGTAAGCTGCTTGATAAGTCCGTTTTAGTGCCGAGAGATGGCACCACTGGTATGTGTCGCGGTTATTTTAAGTTTTTAGCTACTCTTGGCGGATCATAGAGTAACTTTTCGTCAGATTAGTCTTTTACTCTGTGTTTGACATTCATTTGTCGCTATTATATCGTCTAAAAGCGGGGCCATTTTTATAGCCTCATGTTGGAGCGCTATTTTGTATAGCCCCAACTTTCTTTATTTTTAGTGAATATTTTATTTATCAAATAGAAGCCGTTATTTGCCCCTTTTGTATATCTTAATTTTGAGAATGGATTGAGTGGATATTAATACTGATAGAGGACAGAATTAAGATATCAGCTAGCTCGTTTTGTTTGGAGAGAACATGGAGGTCGAGGTAATATTTGTACGCTTTTTGAAAATACTCTCTATAGTTGTTCAAAATTTGGTTGTACTATTTTTGGGCACCATTCATTTTAGAATACAACGATTCTAAGTTCAGCTCTAAAAATGAAAAAATACGGTAGAGTTAATTAGTTGTTGAAATAAAATTGAACTGGGTACGTCCATTGCGTCCTGAAAGATAAAGCGGGTGGTTCAGTGAAACCCTACACATTTAAATAAAGAAGGGTATATTATTAACAAAATAAAAATTCATAACTTTATTACACTCTTAAAAATTACTTCTACTAAATAAAAACCCTTTAAGCTAGAAGAGTGTACACTATGGCATAGAGTCTTTAAATTAGGATTATTAAATTTTTAATAAAAGGCTTGATAAAACACGATATTAAAAGTTTGTGAAATTAACTCCGCGAATTACACGTGTTGAGTAGTCGTTAGAAACGCACTTGTACAAAGGAAGTGAGATTTTTAGACTGGTGTCCTATGACTTACTGATTGGTTTCTCCTCGTGGGTTTTCTATAAGTTACTTGGCCTCTCCTGGTGAGATTCTCATAAAAATATTGTCTCAGCCATTACGATCCTAGTTTCATTTGAGTTGCTAAACCCTTTTTGACTCGAAATGACTGAGGATGACGAGGATATTTCAAGAAAGGAAAAAGCCTTAAACTTGAGAGTTAGAAACCGTTACTGCACTACTACATCACTGAGAAAAAAACACAATCTGGCGTGCTGGAGAAAAAAGCCACTACGACCTACTGGCGGAACAAAGCCGTTACTACTTCATGAGGGAAAAAGCCGTTAAAAATTCGAAATGGCTACTTAAATATCTTTGTCCCTTCTCCTTGGGTCTACTTTCCGGCATGCAAATCTCGATGCATTCAATGCGAACTAAATAAGTCAAGTCGGCAACACGCGTTACACACTGCCGGTTTAAATTAAACTGCTCAACAATTTAAAACACTGTTTTACGCTACACTGCACAAAAATTCAAATCACTGCAATAAATGTCCTGGCATGAACATGTTGCATGCATAGCATGGAGAGCTTTTTTCAAATGTTGGGAATATTATTTCGAACCAGAAAGCTTTACACTCCACAACAACTGTTAATTCTTTACAAAGCTCAAATTCGACCAACTATGAAATACTGCTCCCATGTTTGGAGCTCCGCTCCCAAACATACACTGCATTTGTTGGATTCTATTCAGAGAAGAGCTGTTCGTCTGATTGGAGACCCGGAACTGACCGGCGGCTTTGATTCGCTGGTACTTCGAAGAACGGTTGGCGACTTGAGTCTATTCTAGAAGTTCTTTCATGGAAAGTGTTCGAAGAATGTGGCCCGCTTAATTCCTCCCAGAGCGGTGCATGTTAGAAGTACACGTCGCGCTAATTCTTCACATCCGTATGAGGTTCAGCTTGTTATTCCTCGTACAACGCTTTTCAAGCAGTCTTTTATATGGAGAACATCATCCCTTTAGAATAATTTGCCCAGGACTGTGTTTCCCACTGAGTACAATCTACAGCGTTTCAAGAACAACGTGAATCGCTTTCTCCGCACACGTGTCGCTTCTGTAGCGCTTTAGGGACTTCCCTGTAGGACGTGTGCTAGAACCATAAAATATATATATATATATATATATATATATATATATATATATATATATATATATATATATATATAATGTAATAAAATATAAATTGTAGGAAGAAAAACAGTGTCGTAATATAATCTTAAAATCTAGGAAAAAAGGAACGTTACACTAATAAACGTTAATTTATGAAAGGTAAAGCAACTCAAGCAAGGAAAGCTAAGCTTAGATTTAAACTATTTAGTTAGTTTAGTAATTTTCGAAGTAACCATGTGAGCTCAAAGGATGCTAAATATTCTCGACGCCTTTGTTAGGTTACAATTCCAGAAATTATCGAAAAAATCATGATATGTCGAATGGCGATAGAAGAGTAAAGGCGTATGAAATTACTAAGGCTGTGGGCGCCTCAAATGATCGCTAAAATAAATTTGAAGTTGTTTCAACTGAGCCCACAGGAATTTTTGAGTCGTCTCGTGTTCTGGGACGAAACATAGACTTATTACCACCCACCTGAGAAAATACAGCAGTCAATCCAGTCAGTGGCGTAGTCAGGTTCAAGGGGCGGGAGCACAAGGATATAAACGGCGATTCTTTAAGGAAAAGAAATAACACTGAAAGGGAAGCTGTCTATACAGACGAGCGCCAACTGAAGCAAGGAGTAAAAAAGTTTCAAAAACAGAACCCTTCATACTATATCCGTAGTAGTGGAGGAAGATATACGGTCCCCATCTCCCCTTTGCTATGCCTCAAATACAGTGGGTTCCAAGCGGAGGAAGTGCACAGCAAATGAATTTCTTCGACAGGGAAGGTTATAGCCATCGACTTCTTAAACATTTTGGAGGAGGTCAAGATAGTTACCAAACTGTATTCTGAGTCTCTGCTGGTCTGTTTAAATATCGAAAAGATTCTTTCTCAAAACGTTAAAACAGTAGCCCATTTTTCTGCAATTGTAAGTTACGCTATGAAGTGCTTCAGCATCCCACCTACTCTCCAAATTTGGCTCCCTCCAACTACGTTGCCACATTACATTATTTTAAATAGTAATACGAATCATACTCTATGGATAGGACCAAAAAACTGAGAGTATCGTTAGATTATGTATATACATAATCAGCACATCGGAAATGTGCTGTCTAAATTAGGACGCTTGATAACGCTCGTTATCAAATATTTAAATAAAGTTCTAAAACGTTGCTGAAAAGTATACAAAAAATGTTAATTACTAATGTTGCAGTTATTATATTACCAACCAAATTATTTCGCTGCATATCAGTCAGCAAAGCACCAATAAACTAATAAATCCCAACAAGTAAAATCACACCTAAATCACCTTGACAACCTTGCATATCTGCCGTCTTCTCTATCTGTCCTTTCATCCCTCTCTACCTTGTTCTCCTTTTATGACGAAGGCCGTGTGACGTCTAATAGAAAACCGAAGAGGTGGGGAGAAGCGGACACAGGCGTGGTTGGATACAATTCTCCGGAAAAATCAATAAAGCCGCGAAGACGGCGGCGGAGTGGGGCTTACGCTAGCGAAAGTCTGGATGCTCTAACTTGGTTTTGAAGTGGAGTAGCGTAGTAACAGCGTTGCCGAATTGTATTTATTTCCGGATAGGGTTGGATTAATGGAATCATTTACATCAGGGGTGCTCAAACTTGAACTGCTGGCGATCTACCTCAATATTGTTAGACTACGATCGATCGACTCTGAGAGGCTGCAAGTAAGTGTGATGCAGGATTGTCGTCTAGGTAGGGTGTATCGTGGCATAGATATTAGTTTTCCGCACAATATGCATTTTTTTAGTCAAGGTAAGTGTAGGTCTGCTCTAAAATGTCAATGAAAAAACTCATAATTATTCAAAATTGCGAGTTTATTGGTTCTTACAAAACAAACGAGTTCTAGTGTCTAAACTTAACCAAAGAGTGACTTTGGATGTTGAAGCGTGGCACTGCATGTCCTCAGCATACTTTTCATAAGATGGTACGTAATTACCGAGTGCTAATCGCAAGCATGATGACATATGTTCGTCAGTCGATTGCGATATTTTGACTTAATTATCTTCATTTCAGAAAATGCAGTCTCGCACAAGTAAGTTGACCCAAACATTGCCGTCAGTTGAAGGGCGATTTGCCTTAGATTCGGATATTTATCTTCAGATATAAAACACCAGAATTTTGCTAGTTATGGTGTCTTCGTCTATTCTTATGTGCATTGAAGCATGATTGTAAACGTCTTTTATTATGCTGCTGTATCGAGAATCGACTCTTGCGTCGTCCAGTCCTTTGAGGATAGCCCATAGTTCTAGTGGGTCGAAAGCCTTTCGAAAGTCAACGAAAGCCACATGCAACGGAATATTATATTCCTGGCATTTTTCTATTATGTTTCTTATTGTTTGTATATGATCAATAGGACTGAACTCCTTCCTAAATCCAGTCTGTTTTACTGGCTGATAAAAGTCTAGATTTGTTCGTTAGTCTTGTTGTGATTATTTCTGAGAACAGTTTATATAGATGGGATAAAAGACCAATTGGTCTGTAGATGTTAATGTCTGTTCTGCTACCCTTCTTATACAGCAATATCAGTTCACTTTCTTTCCATTTATCTGGAACCATTCCGTCTTCCATACATAGATCAAATAGTTGTTTTATTATATAATCATTTCCTTTGTGACTTAGTCTTCGCCGGGTGAGCGGCCATTTTTAATCTTTGCTAAAGCTGTCAAGATTTGTTCTTCCGTAATTTCAGGTATTTCCTCCGAATTTACATTCTTGATATTCTGAGGGTTTCTATGTGGTTTAGATATTTTGGAGGAATATAGATTACCATAAAAATTTTCGATCATTTGTGTTATTGCTAATCTGGCATTTATTTCATTCCCATCCCTTGTCATTTTAGTTTTTCCTCTGTTCAGTTTAATTCTTAGTACTCTTGTTCCCTTGTTGTCTTGTATGCTTTGTTGGATAATTTTAGTATTGTAGTTTCGAGTGTCGTTTCTGATCTCTTTTTTTATTATTTTATTTAGGTTTTTGTATTCTGCTGTGTTTCGATCTAATTTTCTTCTTTTCTTGATCAGTTCTTTAGTTTCTTTTGTTAATTTGTTATTTTGTTCTTTATTTCTGGTGCAAGGTATCTTGACAGCTGTACAAATGTCTTCCGAAATTTTATCTGATTTGTACTTTTTTTGTCTAATGCAATTGGCAATTTGGAATTTATGATCTTCTCATGTTCACATTTATATCTTTCTAGCGTCGATGATATATTGGCTATTTTATTTTGGAACATCTTTCTTCTTTCAATTTTTGTTTTGGTGGAAATTGTTGTTCTTATTAGCCACATACAGATAGGAAACAACTCTATAGAACGCGTCGACGAGTATATCTACTTATTAAGACCGGAAAGGAGAACCAGTATGCAGAAATTACCAGGCGAATAAGGCTAGCATGGGCAGTTTTTGGGAAACTAGGGAATGTCTTAAAAAATAGTACAATACCCATAAACTTAAAAAATAAAGTCTACAATACCTGTGTCCTACCTGTCAGCACATATGGACTGGAAACGATGTATCTCACTAAAGCATTTGCTAAAAAGCTCGTAACTTCACAGAGAGTTATGGAAAAAAGCATGCTTGCTATCTCCTTTAGAGATAGAATTCATAACGAGCAGATAAGGAGACGAACCAAAGTCAGTGACATAGCTCTGGAGGCGGCAAGGATGAAGTGGCGCTGAACGAGTTATGTGGCTAGATCATCCCGAGACAGATGGATATATAGGGTCACAGTATAGAGACACAGAGAGACAGGAAAATGCGTGAAACGTCCACAAAAACCGATGGGTCGATGATATAAGAGTAATAGCAGGCAAGCAGTGTACAAGGTGGCAAAAGATAGAGAAGCATGGAAGAGACCTACGTCCAGTTGTGGACAAACTTGGGTTGACAAGAAGAAGAAGAAGAACATTTTATTAGCAGTGGGGTAGTCAGGTTCTAGGGACGGAGTTGTAGCAGATGGAACCAAATGGAATTCTTTTGGTAGAAAGTAAAATATAATATATATATATATATATATATATATATATATATATATATATATATATATATATATATATATATATATATATATATATATATATCAAGGATTTTCTACAGCTGACGCTGTCTTCCTTCTCTCAGCCTTTGATTCCATCCTTTCTATCTTCCCAGTCTCCATCTGTTAGACCCCTGTCCTCCATAGCCTCGTCCACATCGTCTCTCCACAATCGTCTGGGTCTTCCTCTTTTTCTTCTCCCTATAGGGCTCCACTCCGTTATTTTCTTTATCCACCTATTATCTTCGCTCCGTCTTATGTGTTCATACCATTTTAATCGTTTTTCTTCAATGGTGTTTATTGCGTTCTCTTTGATGTTCATTCTGTTTTTTATTTCTTCATTTGTTATTCTCTCCATACGTGTCACTCTACAACATCTTCTCCAATACTCCATCTCTACCGCGTTAATTTTAGATTTATTTCTTTTGTTGATCGTCCATGTTTCTGACCCGTATGTCATTATGCTTTGTATTATTGATTTGTATATGCATGTTTTGTTTCTTTTTGTAATGTGTTTGTCCCACAGGATCGAATTTAATTGTCTTATGCATGTCCGCGTTTGTCCTAATCTAGCTTTTTTCTCTTCTTCTGATGTTGCGTTTTTTTGAAATGATGGTTCCTAAATATTTAAATCTATCGGTTCCTTTGATTATTGTTTCGTTATCGACTTCTAGATTCTCCACGTTTCCCTCCTTTGTTGTTAGATATTCCGTTTTATCAAAGTTTATTGCTAATCCTGCTTTAGTGTATTCTTCTTGCAGTTTTCTTCCCATATAACTGAGGTCTTCCTCATCTTGCGCTATGATTACTTGGTCGTCTGCGAAACTTAGAGTATATAAGTAAGCTTCTCGGATTGGGACTCCCATTCCACTAAATTTTTGCTTCCATTTTTTTAATGTTTGTTCGAGGTATATTTTGAATAGTGTTGGGGATGTAGAGCATCCTTGTAATAGGTCTTTCGATGTTTGGAGTCTCTTCCCTATTTTATGTCCTATTTTTATGTTCACTGTGTTGTTTTCGTAGAGAGTTTTTACTCCCTATATTAGTTCTTTGTCAATGCCTATTTCCTTCATTGCGTTTCATAATCTTTGCCTTGGTACTAAGTCATAGGCCTTTCTTATGTCTATGAAGGCTAGATGAACTTTTCTATTCTTTGCCAGTTTTTTTTTCCATTGTTTGTTTTATAGTGTATATGTGGTCTATACATGATTTTCTGGCCCTAAAGCCTGCTTGGTCTTCTCCAATTTTTCCTTTTATATTTTCCTCTATGATATTTTTAATAATTTTTCCATATGAACGTCCCATACTCGATATTATGCTTAGGCCTCTATAGTTTGTGCATTTTCTGCGGTCTCTCTTTTTGAATATAGATACTATATAGGCTTTTGACCATTTCTCTGGTATTTTTTCTCCATTTATCGCTCTGTGGAACATGTTTCTCAGCATTCGATGTAATTTATTAGACCGTACTTAATCATTTCATAGTATAAATGAACTTTAATAAGGCAGTATAAACTGTTACTGGAGGGCATTTTTTTCTAGACTTTTAGGATTTTGGGAGGCATATAAGCTATCTCTCTGGCTGCGCCACTGATTGTCAGTATGATGAAATGTTAGCTAGTCAGACTTACATTTGGCAATTTTTTTTTGTTTCCGGAACTATCTACACTTGTCCGTGTGCTAATAAGCAAATTCGAAATACTTGGATAACTTTTTGTTTATGAACTTTGAAATTAATAATTATCTAGTTTAAATGCAAATAACTGGTTATTTGAAAACTTCTTTAATTGGAAAACAGAACTTTCCGGAAAATCTTGTTTATGTTCAACAGAAAGTTTCTCTGTAAATTATTAAATTGTTTAAGTTTGCGCAACGTAAATTTACAGATTATACTAATAAAGAAGTTTTTATTAAAAACACTTGTTATGTGTATGTGTATGAATAAAGGAGGTCAACTTATTTTTTATACATGGGTGCCACATTGAATTTTCATTAAAACTTTATGCAAAAGAACTTTCTTTTGAATTTAAGTATTAAGAGGATATATTTTTTTGAATGCCGATTTCAACTGAAATGTTATCATCGTTCTATCTGTTATGGTTATTATAGTAACTAAACCCAACGTTGGTATTTTAAACAAGATACTCTATGTTGGGAATCTACTCAATATATATTACCACTACATCAAACACTTTATTTTTGCACTCGACGCGCGTTTTGCTAACAATGCTAGCTTCATCAGGAGCGATGAATTATACTTAGCCTAACATCTGAATTACTCTAGCGGAATTAATTATATGGGCGAGTTCTGGTCAAGTCACCAGTAGAGACTATAAGGAATAGACCCTCTGTCTTTATTTAAAAATTACATTTTATAATTTCCATACTTTCGTATGCGTTCAACAATCTCCTGTCAGATACATCTTTAATTAATCTTAGATTATCTAATGTTACAGTATGATCAGCTTCAGGGGCATGTTCGGCAATGCTAGACTTTTCTGTTCTACCATATTTTAAACGGGCTAAATGTTCATTAAATCGTGTTTTAATTGAGCTTCCAGTGTGACCAACATACATTTGTCGCAATCATTACAACTAATTTCATAAATGCCACTTTTCTCACAATTTCCTAATTGTGAGAATATCTTGGTAAATCCCTTATCTTTGGGATTTACTAAGATATTCCTCAGATTGTCTGATGACTTATAGACTAAGGTGAGGCCTACCTTATTAAACACCTCATTGAGTCCTCTGCTATATTTCGGATTATATTGTATGGAGACATATTTGGTCTTATTTGCTTCACAAGATACTCTATATATCTTTGTATATTTCGTTTCCACGTTCAATTCTAAACACAAAATTGTACTTATTCCCGTCTTATGGAAAGTAGTGGCCATATTTTCTTTATTTGATTTCGTATCAAGTATATTTAGTGACTGAAGCTTCTTCGGGTACCATGACCGTTCAACGATCGTTGATTATCATGTTGGCTACCATGTTGATGATGACCGTCTTATTGACAGCCGCTTGGAACAGTAGAACCGTAGATTTTCCGTACCACTGCCTCAAATTTATCAACCACGCTGTTCTTCTTGTCCCTGGGCCACGTCTGCCTAGAGGATGTCTCATAATGTGGCCAAAATATTCTAATTTGCGTCGCTTGATGGTCGTAATTGTGAGAATATCTTAGTAAATCCCTTATCTTTGGGATTTACTAAGATATTCCTCAGATTATCTGATGACTTATAGACTAAGGTGAGGCCTACCTTATTAAACACCTCATTGAGTCCTCTGTTATATTTCGGATTCTATTGTATGGAGACATATTTGGTCTTATTTGCTTCGCAAGATACTCTATATATCTTTGTATATTTCATTTCCACGTTCAATTCTAAACACAAAATTGTACTTATTCCAGTCTTTATGGAAAGTAGTGGCCATATTTTCTTTATTTGATTTCGTATCAAGTATATTTAGTGACTGAAGCTTCTTCGGGTACCATGACCGTTCAACGATCGTTGATTATCATGTTGGTTACCATGTTGATGATGACCGTCTTATTGACAGCCGCTTGGAACAGTTGAACCGTAGATTTTCCGTACCACTGCCTCAAATTTATCAACCACGCTGTTCTTCTTGTCCCTGGGCCACGTCTGCCTAGAGGATGTCTCATAATGTGGCCAAAATATTCTAATTTGCGTCGCTTGATGGTCGTGACCACCTCCAAGTCCTTGTCCATCCGAATGAAAACGCGGTTTATTTTCAGCAGTCGTCGATACACCCGCATCTCGAATGCCTCCAGACGTTTAAGCATTGCTTCAGTTAGGGTTCACGCTTCCATACCGTACAAGAGAACTAGAAAGACCTAGCAGCCTACCATTTTCATCCGTAGTTTCAATGATAGGTCGTGACTAGTTAAGATTTGTTTATTCTTCATAAATGCGGCTCGGGCCTTCTGTCGGGTACCAGTGGTCGTTGATATTGCTACCAAGATACATCAAATAACAATAAAAAATTATTTAATGAATCAACTTATATTAATTAGTTCAGGCTGTTTAAAGTGCTTCAACTAAAAAAAACACCATTTATATGTACAGCCTTGACCAAAAGTATTAAGCACCCTACAATTTACTTCATTTCTTGTGTTTCAGGGTAAAAAATTAAATTTGTATGTTTTGTCAAATCGTATATTGGGGTAAAATTATGAAATAAATTAATATTTGGTGTGTCTGCCCTTAGCTTTAATTACAGCAGCAATTCTTTGGGGCATGCTGCGTACAAGCCTAGTACATTCAGTTGTACTTATGGCATCCCACTCATCCATCAAAACACTTTTTAGCGCTGCTTTTGATGTGATGCTATGCTCCCGTATCTTGCGCTTCAGAATACCCGAAAGATGCTCGATAGGGTTTAGATCTGGAGACTGCGCCGGCCAATCCAACAAGACAATGTTATTGTTTCTAAACCAGCGCATTGTAGCCGCTGATTTATGACAAGGTGCATTATCTTGCTGGAATTTGATGTCGTCTGAATTAGTGTCGCCACAAATGCGCGTTAGCGAAGGCATCAGTACATTTATTTACTTTTGGCTGTTCATGTGGCCTTCACAAACGAACATTTTACCGGCACCTTTAGCAGCCATGCAGCCCCAGATCCGAATAGCTGTAAGAATAGAAAAAATATCCAATTAAAAAATTAGTTATTATTTTGACTAAAACGGATTAAATCAAGAGTAATTGTATGTAGTTATTTGTCAAAATAAATCATATAAAAACTTACCTCAAAGTTGGATTCGTCGGACCATACAACATTAGACCAATCCTCTTCGCTAAAATGTTGGTACTTCAGAGCCCACTCTAAGCGTTCCTTCCTATTGGTCTCTGAAAGCCAAGGCATCTTTCTAGCTTTGCACCCTCTTAATCCAGCTTCTGTCAGTCTTCTCCTTGCCGTTCGAGAACTAATCGGCATCCCAATCTCTTCCGACAGAGTTGCAGCGAGCTCAGATGATTTTTTTTTTTCGATTTTTATTAGACTCGCGGATGAGTCTTCTGTCCTGTCGCTGATTAATCTTACGTTTTCTGCCCGTTCTTATTTTGTTGGCATCGGAGCCAGTCTCCACAAACCTTCTAATAGCACATTGCACTGCGCACCGAGAACATTTCACTAACTTTTCTACTTGGGACTTGCCTTGTTCATGTAGGGTTTAAATTTTAATACGTTTTTTCGATACCAAGCTCACTTTTCTTAGGCATTTCTCAAGTATAAGAATGTCCAGTTCAGAAATAAAACACGCACGGAAGCTTCTTGACACTACAAGTAGTAAGAAGAGATTAATAAAATATTAAAAATATTTTTCAAAAAACCTCATTATCGCAATTTTGTGGGCCAGGTGTTTTATGGACCTGTAAAAGAGATTGTCTATTGTTTAAGTTAGCTTTTGACAGCGTGGCCTATAATATTGTTAAAACAATTAGTCTTTTTTTTTAATAATTTATGTGTTTCACATGTTTATTAGGGGTGCCTAATACTTTTGGCCAAGGCTGTATATTAGAAAAAAAAAGGCTAGATCTCTTGCTAATACATTATAACACACTATTTGGGACTTTTTTTTTTTCAGTTCCTATTATAAGTAGGGATATTGAACATGTCATTGAAATTAACAAGAAATTATCTATCACGAGAGTGCCTCAAGAGTTATTTCGGGACATTGTATTTCATTTTTTCCAACAAGTAGCGTAGCCAGGTTCAAGGGAGGTGGGGGCATATAGATATAAGGCGCGTTTGTTTAAGGAAAAACAAAAATATGAAGGCGGAGCTACTATAGAGAGGGGGTTAAGCTACACATAGAGGGACGTCAAACGATAATCTCGGAGGAAAACCTTTTTTTTCACAAGAAGACCCCTACGGTCAGTGGAACTCTAAAAACTTATACTCAATTTAAAAATCGGGAACCAGCGAGGTGAACATGTTTCATGAAAGAGAACCCCTAATGAAAAATAGTTTCGTTTATAAGGGCGCATTTTCTACATCTACAAGGACGTGATTAGGTACATGCCCACTGCCCCCCCCCCATACCTACGCCACAGTTTCTAGTCACTCAACTTGCTAGTATTAGCATGATAATATTGCAAGCAGAGAAAGTTTGTCAAAAGGTGGGAATATTATTTCATGCTAGAAAGTTGTGTGCTCCACAACATTTTAAAGCATATACAAAGCTCTACTACTGATAGATTTCTGCCATGTTTGAAATTCTGCTTCCAAACAAACTTTTCATTTATTATGTTCTATCAAGAAGAGGTTTTGAATCGCTTGAAATTCAACAGAATAACTGGAACTATGTTTCCCATGGAGTATAACCTGCAGCTATACAAGACAAAATTAATCACTACTTCTGCGTTGTATAGGATTTAGAGATATCTCCGCAGTAAGCACGTGTGCTGTCCCCATTATTGTATCCAATTTATACACAAATAATTGCTAACTGATTAGAAAGATATTAAAAGAAAAATAATAGTTAAGTGATTTGCCCAGCACCTTCTAGTTCTAAAATAAAAATTAAGCTTGTCTTTCTCATACTAAAAAATACCTTCTTCCAAACAATACAAGTCGATATTTTAAATAATAGCAACTTTATGCAAATATATTAATTATAAAATAAAAATAATTAAAATTTGTTCATTATACCAACCAAAACCAAGAAAAAATCTCAAAATGATAGAGAAACTCAACAAAATTTGTCGATTTTCATCTCTTTTATTCTTTCCCTGCATGCAATAGTGCCCAAAAACCAAAGGTTTCATACCCATTTCGTGTATTATATGTATAACAAATTTGGAAGCGATATATGATTTAGTTCGGGAATTATCGTGTCTTCCTTATCGTTTTTCCTGATCTAAGGACCTTGAAACGTGAAGAAACGCAAAAATCTCGGAGTGTAATTTTTTTCACGAATATGATACTTCCCTTTAGCCAGGAAAAAAATCCGGCAAGTGTAAGTCGGACTTCCGCAATTAGTATTCCGTATAGTGATTGCTTTTAAAATAAACTAAAATCCCTACATAGGCTAAGTTAATTAGGTCCCTGACATGTATATATCTTAAGATCCAATATGTATTTTCACGTTTTTCCTTAGTCAATAATGTATAATAGTTATACCATCTTAGCTACCTAATAGCCGATAAATCAATCTAGCTCAATCTAGAATCTAGTAATAAAAATATAAAACACATATTTAGTACCTAAATATTTGTTTAATTATAAGCAAATAAAATAAAATTCTTTTGTCTTGGTACAGGAGCGACGTACGAATAGTAATGTGCTCAAATGTATATTAACTAAACCTACACCATATTATTAGGGCATATAATTTTTTATATACCAGATAAAATATCAAACGTAATGCACTCGTAATAATTTTCGCTCAGTTTACACTTTATGAAGAATATTCCAGAATTTTTTCAAAATTTTTTGATCAATATTTTTCGAAATCGAAGGGTACAATGATTTTTGGCCATTTTTTTAAAAAGAATACGAAAAAATGTGTGCGCAAGTATTACATCATACGAGGCTGGTTTGAAAAGTCCGTGCAAAAATAAAAACTACTTATGTGTTTGGCGTAAACCTTTTTTATTTTTCGACATAGTCTCCTTTTAGGCTTATACACTTAGTCCAACGATGTTCTAGTTTGTTGATCCCTTCCGAATAATAGGATTTGTCCAAGTCTGCAAAATATCCATTAGTGTCTGCAATCACCTCCTCGTTTGAATAAAATCTTTGTCCCGCCAGCCATTTCTTCAAATTGGGGAACAAATAGTAGTCCGAGGGAGCCAAATCTGGAGAATAGGGGGGATGTGAAACGAGTTGGAATCCTATTTCCATTAATTTTGCGACCACAACTGCTGAGGTGTGTGCTGGTGCGTTGTCGTGATGGAAAAGGACTTTCTTGTGTGTGCCAATCGCGGGCGTTTTTCTTGCAGCTCGGTTTTCAAACGGTCCAATAACGATGAATAATATTCACCTGTAATAGTTTTACCCTTTTCCAGATAGTCGATGAGGACTATCCCTTGCGAATCCCAAAAGACAGTCGCCATAACCCTTTCCGGCCGAAGGAACGGTCTTCGCCTTTTTTGGTGCAGATTCCCCCTTGGTAACCCATTGTTTAGATTGTTGTTTGGTCTCAGGAGTATAGTAATGTATCCATGTTTCATCCACAGTGACGAAACGACGCTTAAAGTCCTCCGGATTCTTCTGGAACAGCTGCAAACCATCCTTGCAACACTTCACACGATTCTGTTTTTGGTCAAGCGTGAGCAATCGCGGCACCCATCTTGCGGATAGCTTTCTCATGTCCAAATGTTTATGCAAAATATTATGTACCCGTTCAGTCGAGATGCCCACAGCACTAGCAATCTCACGCACCTTAACTCTTCTGTCATCCATCACCATATCATGGATTTGATCAATGATTTCTGGAGTCGTAACCTCCACAGGCCGTCCAGAACGTTCAGCGTCACTTGTGCCCATATGGCCAGTCCGAAAATTTTGAAACCACTTATAAACTATTCTAATCGAAGGTGCAGAGTCACCATAATGTTTATCAAACTTCTCTTTAGTCTCCTGAGGCGTTTTGCCTTTCATAAAGTAATGTTTAATCACCACACGAAATTCTTTTTCGTCCATTTCTTGAAAATCACTTGGCTTCCTTGATTCACACGAATGCCAAACACAAAGAAATAGACCAATATGGCTGAAACTTGGTGTGCGTTCATTCAAGAGATGCTACTAACTAAACATGACCTCGATACGCGCCGGTGGTGCCATCTCTCGGACTTTGCACGGACTTTTCAAACCAGCCTCGTATATATTTTTAACTCGTATTTCACCACCTTGATTTTACCCCCGAAAAGTAAACCCTTAAGTCAAAATTTCACTTTCAAAACTGATTGGGCTATCAATTCCTATATTTGTGCCAAATTTCAAAATTCTATGTCAAATAGTTTCAGAGAAAATCGGGGTGTGACAGACAGACATACGGACAGACAGATAGACACCAAAGTGAGCCCATAATTGTACGGAACACTAAAAACAGAAAAACAAATCATCATCTAAAAACTAATTAAATATCAAAAGCAAAAAATCAACGTTAAGGACTTATGAAATTATTAGAGGAAGCCTAAGGGCCGACACAAATTCAATATAAAATCGATAACTTATTATCTTACCGATACCGATGCTCCTGATGGGTCCTTAATTTGCTTTATTAACCATTTGTCAATATGGCGTACCTGCTGTTACTTTAATGGTGCGTTGATTAATGGGTTATTTTTCTAGGTTTGCATTAGAGAGTTGCTGTAAAAGTTTCGGTAATATAACGCGTAGGCTGAAAAGTTTTTGACACTTTTTTTTTCAAAATTCGACTCTATTCACCAATATAGTCTCCTTCAAGAGAGATACAATCAGTCAAACGCTTTTCTAACATTTCTGTACCCTTCTTGTAAAAGGATTTGTCTTTGCCTTCAAAATAGGCCTGAGTTTCGGCGAGAACTTCTTCATTGGAGCAAAGTCTCTTTCCCCCGAGCATTTTTTTGAGGTCTGCGATGGGGGCCAAATCTGGAGAATACGATGGATGAGGAAGCAATTCGAACTTCAATTCATGCAATTTTGCCATCGTAACAAATGACTTGTGAGACGGTGCATTGTCTTGATGAAGGAGCACTTTTTTCTTGTTCATTTGGGGCCGTTTCTTTGCGATTTCTGCCTTCAAACGCACGCAATAACTTTATATAATATTCGCTATTGATGGATTTTCCCTTCTCAGCATAGTCGATAAAAAATATTCCACGCGCATCCCGAAATACAAAGGCCAAAACCTTCCCAGCCGACTGTTGTGTCTTTGGTCGCTTCGGGCGGCTTTCACCAGCCGCTGTCCACTCAGCTGACTGCCGATTTGATTCCGCTGTGTAGTGGTGGATCCATGTTTCATCCACTGTCAGGTATCGTATGAAAAAAATCCTTTTTATTGCCGTTAAACAGATCCAAACAGCGCTCAGAATCATCAACACGTTGTTGTTTTTAGTCCACTGTGAGTCAAACGCGGTAGCCATTTCGAACAGAGCTTTCTCATGCCCAAATGTTTATGCAAAATGTGACCAAAACGTTCTTTTGACATATTTAGGGTGTCAGCTATCTCACGCAATTTCACTTTACGGTCATCCAAAACAATTTTCTAGATTTTTTTGATGTTTTCCGGTGTAACCACCTCACTGGGGCGTCCAGAGCATTCAGCATCATTTGTATCTGTACGACCGCGTTTAAATTCAATATACCAGTAAATGATGAGTGACTTTCCAGGAGCAGAGTCCCCATAACACAAGCCATTGCTTTGCTTGAACTGTATTTTTTTCCCATCAAAAAACAGTGTTTAATCACATACGAAATTTGATTTTTTCCACCGTTTTGAAAATATCAAACGTAGCGTCACTAAAACCACTATAACTTGTAAACTAATCACCAAAATGTCATGAAATTTTGACACGTATCGTTTGAAGCTTGGTACTTCCTAAAAGTCATATGGATTTTTTGAAAAGGGCAACATCTATGTGTCAGACTAAAAACTTTTCAGTCTACGTGTTATTAGAATAATTGATGCGTCCATTTTTTTACCATTTTCTTTATTGAATTAAAGGTAAGACATAGCCTCTTACTTACATTTATGACAGTATATTACATAAAGTGAAAGTTTGCTTATTCTAACTTAACCTAAGCTTTTAAACTAGTAGTGCTATACTGACAACCTAGGAGATGGGTTTTTATAACATGATTTTCTTATCCTAAGACTTATACTACCTTAGCCTAATACCTACGCTAGCTTAACTTAAGACGTAATGTTAACTTAACCTAGGACTTTTTGTAACTTAACCTAGTATTGGTGCGTCAAAAGAATTAACAATGATACGCACATTAGTTACACCTGTCCACATACTTAAACTAAAACTTTCCTTAGAGAAGTCTGTAACGCTATTGTTTTTTATACTTGTACTCTGTATACGTATGTTTTTAATTACGCTTAAAATTGTTTCGCTTCGCCAAAGGTAATCGACTTCTGCGGGAGAGCGGGTTGTGCCGTATTCTACATTAGCACAGGAAATCCTAACTTTAATTTTCTCTGACATGTTGACGTTTATTTATGTGTTTATTACACCCATAAATAATTTTCAATATTAGTAGTTAAAAATATGAAATAAGTACACAACAGAACAAATATACCTTATCTGTCCTAAAAGTATCCGGCCTGTGTTTATAATTTCGCGTCATGGTATCCGAGCGCCATCTATGGACCTTATGAAGTCCTCGGCCGGCCACAGAAACCGTGCGCTCTCCAGTATGCAAACAGCGTGTATTTGTTTACAGTGGGTTTTTGCGCTTTTGTCACCTTTGCATAAAGTTCTGTTTTAAATTGGGAAAATCGCGTGCGGAAATGATGGTATTTGTGGACGAGCGGTGACTGGCTGCTTCATCACGACAATGCTCCTGCGCACTGTATCAAATTTTTTGATAAAATACGGCATAACACAACTTCGCGAGTCCCCATTAAGTCCTGACATGACTTCCAGTGACTATTGGCTCTTCCCAACATTAAAATTATCACGAACGACGGTTGGACGATGTTGAGACGATCTAAAAAAAGTGCAATTAAAACCATTCCAGCAAAAGACTTCCAGACGTGCTTCATTACGCAGATACAGCAATGAGAGCGGGTTATTCAATCTAATAGGGGACTACTTCGAAGTATGCCACCCTCAGAACAACATCAGTGCGCAGTTATTAGTGTAGATCGGATACCTTTCGGACAGACTTCGTATATTTATTTTTTATTATCTTTATTATGTTTTTTATTCATTAAGAATTTTGATCCTCTTAGACAAAAACTATGTAAAAACTTGTACATTTTAATAAAAGTAAAAATAAGGGTCTTTAAATTATGTAATCAAATCTATAAACTAATAATGATTATTTTGAATATGGTAAACTTAATTCAAACTTCGAATCATGTTTCTGCTACAGAGAACCAAATTTTAATTAAAATACGCTTCGTTGTTATAAGAAGAGAATTTATGTTAAGAAAGGTGCTGAAGTAATTGACATAAAATATGTAAAAAATTTGGGAAAGAAAAAATAACCAGTACGAGTGTCGTCTTCAACAAAAATACGATTTTTTAGGTTAAAGGTTCGAATAATATTCCTTGTTGTCGACAAAAAATACAGAAAAAGAAATGTCTGCATTGTTTATGGTGATACGTAGCATCCTTTTTATGTTTTATTGCTTCGCAAAATATATTTCTCTAATAAAAAAGTGGCGGAGCGCAGCACCGTGGCGTAGTATTTGCGTGCGGTGCGGAAGGTCTCGGGTCAATCTCGGCGGATCGCTATACTTATTTATTAATTTATTTAAATATACAGTAGAACCCCGGTTATCCGAGGTAACGTGGGGGGCACCCTCCTCGGATAACTGAAAACTCGGATAATCCGGATTTGTTTAAAACACCAATAATTTAAACCGATGTATTAACGTTTTTAACATATAAATAGGTACATACATTATAAAACAGTGAAATAGGTATCTATGCGCTTCTGTTTCATATTACATTTTCTTTTTCTCGCTACAATGGTTCTCCATCTATTAAGAAGAAGCAAATCCGCTGGGGTTGCCTCTGATTGTTGTTCGATATACCTCAAAGCTTTTTCCAAAGAAGAAAAACCTTCTTGATGAGAGATCTTAGTGGGAGACTGTTCATCCACCGCCGCTTCGTCATCGTCATCTGATTTTCGAGTTTCGAAAAAGGCATTCGTTATTTCGTCAATACTCATTTCTTCTTCTAAATTATCTGCTGTAATCCATTCAACAACATCTTCTCTTGTCACATTTTCGCAACCTTTTAATTTTTGCATTAATTCAAATAAACTTCTTTCTTTTTCTTCTATCTCGCTGTGAAAATTTGAACAGGACATTTCTCCATGGCTTCTCAATTTCAAAGCCAATTTATTTAATGGAGTATCATCTTCACTGTCATTATAGTTCTCAAAATCAATAACTTTTGACCAAGATTTTTGAATAGTGGTAATACACACAGAATCCCAAGCTTGACTTACCCAGTAAATAACATTTTTCAGTGTAACCTTTCTCATCCCATTGATTATATCCCCCTTTTCTGTGTATTCTAACAGATGTTCAAGATATAAATGCCTATAATTTTTTTTAATGCTTTCCAGAATGCCTTGATCCATTGGTTGCATTATGCTGGTTACATTTGGAGGAAAAAATTTTACAACAATTTCGCCCACATGAAGTCCTTCTCCAGGGTGAGAGGGGACATTATTCATTAACAAAATTGCTTTAATAGGAAGACGGTTTCTGTCTACATGAACTCTTCTTCAAACCAGTTAGTAAATAAGGTCGCATCCATCCACGCACTCTTCTGACTTTTGTAATAGACTGGTAGGGCTTTGGGTGAGATGTCTTTTAAAGTTCTTGGACGTGCAGACTTGCCAATCACCATCAGTGGGATTTTGTGCTTGTCAGATGCATTGGAACATACCATTATAGTTAATCTTTCCTTACTTTGTTTGTGCCCAGAAGCTGAATTTTCCTATCGAGATGCCAATGTTTTTGATGGAAGCATTTTATAATTCAGGCCAGTTTCGTCACAGTTGTAAATTTGATCACATGTGTATCCACAATCTTCGATTTGCTTTTTAAAGTTCTGCTTAAACTTCTCAATTGATGACACATCAGCAGAAAGTTTTTTACCACATACAGTCAGTTGTCGTACACCGTACCGTTTTTTCCAGGGTTCAAGCCATCCAGAACTGGCGGTAAACTGATCTATCTCTGGGAATTGCCTACTAATCATTATTGCTTTCTGTTGTAAAATTGGACCTGACAAAGGCACACCTTTTGATCTCTGTTGGTTAAACCACATGAATAAAGCTTCGTTAACCTTTTCATAGTTGCCGGTTTTCATTGATTTCCTTACTGAGGACGAGGACGCTTGATTTATACACCACTCTTCTATTTTTGTGCGGTTTCTTTTCCAATTTCCAACTGTTACCTCACCTACTCCATAATCTCGTGCAACAACTTTAATTGTCTCTCCTGCTTCAATTCTTCTGATGGCTTTTAAGTTTTCTTCAATAGGAACGACGATTCTTTTACGCTTGTTTTGCTCCATTATAATACGACAAACACAAATTCAAACAAAGCAGTTCGTATTAATTACACTTAACTACCAGAACTCCAACCAAATAAATTATGTGAGTATACTCGTACATAGCGTAGTAAACGCTATAGCGCACTGCATTCACCCAAATTTACATGCTGAAAGAGTCCAAAAACATAAATACGGGAACCCCTCACACGGGCCAGGGGGATTCCCCGAAAACTCTGAAGATCTTAAATGGAAATATGTACACACATATTTTAGAAGCTCGGATAATATGCAGCATAGACGCGCGTATCGGGTTCTTAGATTGGCTCGGCTAATCCGGAGCTCGGATAATCGCGACTCGGTTAATCGGGGTTCCACTGTATTTGGCCTGGTCACGTAGTAGTTGTTTGCAGAAATGTAATAACGTCAAAAAATTTTGAAAAAATTTTGTAATATTCTCCACCGCGTGTAAATGGAACAAAAATTATCACGAGTGCATTACCTTTAGTAATTTATCTGGTATATAAAAAACAAATCGTCAGTTTTCAGTAAAGATTGGAAACAAACTTTGTTGAAAAACTCATTTGGGTTGTGTTTTGTGAAATCACTGATCATTTTATACCTCCGTAACAAAAATATTTTATTTTAAAAGCAATCAACGTACGGAACACTAATTGCGCAAGTTCAACTTGCACTTGACCGGTTGTTTGGCGGACAAAATTTTTGAAATCCAACCGATTCCTACCAAATTTGGTATACAGTTGGGGAATCCTCAAACCTGATTACTCTTAAACCCTAAACCCTGAAACCTTAGACTCCCACACTCTGTAACCTCAAAAAAGGGACCTCAATAACCCTGTAACTTTAAAAATGAGACCCAATTAAACTCTTAAAACAGCACTTTTAAACAATATACTCTCAAATAGTAGACCCTTAAGCCCTAGAATTGCGAAGGTCTAGACCCGCGCCTAACTTTCCTTTTTTTTTGGCTGTAATCTTGTTCTTTTTTCCGCGCAATGACCCTATTCAAAGGCTTTCTGCCCAAACGCTTTTGAGGACTTGTTTCTCTTTTTAGCGACCAGCAATAGTCCGCTAGCATATGGTCATCCCATCGTCCTTGATATCGATTTTCTATGATTTTCAGATCTTGGTGAAAACGTTCCCCTTGCTCCTCACTTGTAGTCACCAAGATTATCTGGGAAATCATTGATGTGGGAGTCCAGGAAATGTAATTTTAGATTCATTAAGCAACCTAATGTTGTTTGAAAATTTTTTACCATTTTCTCAACTATTTCTTTGTACTTAGGACTTTTATTATTTCCCAAAAAGTTTGTGTGCGACTTCTTTAAAACCTAAGCCAAGCAGCTTTTTCAACTTTATTCATTTTAGTAGTACAAATAATGAATCTTGAAACAATTTTCTTATTTGTGGCCCGTCAAATTACGCTGCCTTAATTTTTAGCTTCAGAAAATTTCGGAAATTTTTATGCAAATATTTGAAAACATGGGCCGTTTGTATCTAATGCTCTTGTGAATTGCTTCATAAGTCCAAGCTTAATGTGAAGCGGTGGGAATAAGAACTTTTCCTGGATCTACCAATGGTGGAAACAATACATTATTTTCACCAGGAGTGAACGATTCTCTTGTTGGCCAAATTTTTTTTCTTATAATGACGATTCCCTGTCTCTGCTATTCCAGCAGGACATTTATAACAGGGATAAAGTGTAAACCCTGACTGTTGGCCAAGCAATATTGTTACAATTTTCAGATCTCCACAAATTTTCCAGTTATGATCAGCATAATTTTATTTTCATCAAAGCTGCTTCATTTTTTCATATTGCTCTTCCATAACTGTGGAATGAGCAATCGGAATGGGAGCGTAAACGTTGGTATTATGCAGCAAAACTGCTTTTAATGCTCCGTTTAGAAGAATCAATGAACAGTCTCCATTCTTCAGGAATCGTTATGAGTTATTTTGAATTCATCCATTAGACCTTTTACATCGGTACAATATGGAAAGTGACAATTCCTCGTCCATTGTGAAATATTTTCGAAATTCTTCATCTCTGTTCTATAATAAGAAATCGTGTAGCTTCTGGCTTAAGTAAATGTATTTTCTTCGTTGAACACAGTGAAGGAAGCAAGATGCTATGAACCATCTTTGGATAAGCCTCGGGATAAATCTCTGACTAGATCACTAAGTTCTGACTGTGATACGAGTATTGGTTCTGGTTTACGGTTGTATTATGGTAGGAATTCTTTATCGGTTGTCACTAGTATATGATAGGTTTTCACTAGAAAACTTCATTAGTAACCGTGTTTGAATCTTTTTCGACAGTCTCAATGTTTTCGGCATGAACACTGATAAGGTGAAATCATTTGCTTTCCATAACATCAGCATCAAGTGGTTCAGGAGCGGAATTAGTTTAGTTTGGTCTTGTTACTGTCGAAACATCGTTATAAGTAATAGGCTTTTATTTTTTTCGGTTATGCCTAGATACAACATTTCATACAAAAGTAGCAATCATTTTTCACTGTATGGTCCTATTCCATATTGATGGTCTGGAATATTTAATCGCCTTCTTATTGATGTACAACATTATTTTGCAAGAACTGCAAAATGTGTGGGGAACCCCAATCTGTATCCTGGTGCTGTATTTCAATGTTAAAAACAATCCTTATATAAGGTTTTAATCTTATCCGTTATCGGTGACCCCATTTTACTCAATACGTGTTGACCAGCAAATATAACAAAATGAATCAGTGTTTTTATCGCACTTATGAAAAGTCCTTGTACCGTGAGACCGTTTTTCTTGAAGCATTATACTCTACATGAGCCAAGTTACCCACACATGAAGAGCTACGGTCGCTGGAGAACGACGGCTGCGGGCCCGCTTTCCCACCCTGACCAACCGCCGATACTGGGTTTTTCCGAGTCCCTGCATCGTAATTCTCTTTCTTCTACCTGCCATGACGGCATCTAAGCCGTTTATCCAGGGACTCTCTGCCGGGTAGTGGAGTAACACCGTTACCCACCGTCACCACGTGGAGGTGCCCTGGATGCAGGTAGAAGAATAAAAATCGACCGAATGAATTTTCTCGGCGTTCAAAATGGCGCGAAAACATCTGCCATCTTGAATTTTGCAAATCCAACCTCAGATTCATGATCAGCGACCCAAAAAATATTCCCCGTGTACCAAATTTGGTAAGGATCGGTAGAATTTTAATTTGAATTCGTTTTTGCATTCGAGAAGCACTATATCTGTTCTGATTTATTGAGGTTAGAAAGAAAACAGAACTGTATGGCTCAAAATCCAACCGATGAATATTAGCTTAGCGTGTCCGAATACATATTAATACATCTTTGGATTCATGAGAAAAAGCTTGAATCAATTTTTTAGGAGTATATTTTCTTAATTTTTACTAATTTTTACCTATTATTTTTGAGGTTAGAAAAAAATTGAGATGTGATGGCGATATTCTGACGTCAGATTCGTGATCAGCGGGCAAAAATTTCTACGGATCTGATATATCGCATCAAAAGTATACCCCACTTTTTTTTTGTGGGGCTGTGTAATCAGTTAACTTTTTATTTACCGTTACCGTCAACGTTATATTTAATAAAGTACACAATCCCTAAAAAACAAATGGCCACTTGATTAATGTGGAATTCTTCGTTTTTCAACCTATTTACGGCCCTCTTTGCCATTTTCATCATTTATCACTCGCCCCCCGTAACATCGTTATTTGGCGGTATATCTATATATGTATTACTAAAGTAACAAAAAGAACGAAGGTAAGCTATTAAAGGGTTTCCAATTGTCTTTTTTAATGGATATTAAAACTTCTAGGTTTAATAAATTGGTATCGTCCCGACACAATAGGAAATTATATCGATATCTGTTTGTTTGTTTGGCAGTTGGGTCAATTTATACAAAATTGATTATACCTGCTTAAAATTACTAGTTTGTTTTTGTAACGATCTCTTGTACTATTGAAAAATTGATTAACTGGCTACAAGGAAAAAATACGCTGTTTTACGAAGAGAAGAAACTACCGCTGACGAAATTGAATTCAGGGGATACCAGGTGTACAAGTATGAAATGCGGATTTTTTTTTCTAAAAAAAAACATGTTAAATTCGGAAGAAGAATGATAAAAAGTGCTTTATTCAAAGTATGCTCCATCGCTTGTTATACATTTTTCCCATATTTCGGGCGACTTGTGAATACCACGCCAGTAAAAATCTTCCCCTTTTGCTGCGAACCATTCATCGAGCCATTTTTTCACATCTTCGTACGAACCAAAGCGCTGCTCAGCAAGTGCGTGACCCATCGATGCAAACAAGTGGTAATCGAAGGAACCAAGTCTGGTGAGTAAGCCGCATGGGGTAGAACTTCCCAGCTAAGTGCTTCCAACGTGTCGCGAACTGGTTTTTGCCATATGTGATGGAGCATTGTCATGAAGAGAAAAATGACTTTGTGTTGCCTCTTTCGATATTTACTGGTCCTGGCCTTTTTTCAAGCAGCGAACGGTTCAAATCGGTCAATTGTTGTTGGTAACGTTTAGTATTAACCGTTTTTCCCCCCAGGTTTTAACAGCTCATAATAGACCACGCCCCTCTGGTCCCACCAAACACAGAGCATCATCTTTCTGCAAAGCGATTCGGTCTTGCGGTCGATGTGGATGGTGCGCCTGGATCTACCCATGATTTTTTGCGCTTGGGATTCTCAAAATAAATCCACTTTTCATCTCCTGTAACTATACGATGCAAAAACGACTTCCTTTTGTACCGAGGCGAGCAAAATGTCACAAGTGTTTTTGCGCTTTTCCATTTGCCTGTCGTTAGCGCAACTCATGTGGTACCCATCTGCCGGTCTTCTGAATCTTTCCCATCTCTCGTAGCCGATTGGAAACAGCTTGTTGACTAACGCCCAATTGCTCGGCGAGTTGTTTTTGTGTTTGCGAATCATCTTCTTCTAACAATGCTTGCAATTCCACATCTTCGTATTTTTTTGGAGGTTTTCCACGTTCCTTGTCTGCAACATCGAAGTCACCACTTTTGAAACGCCGAAACCATCGTTCACACGTATCTTGCGATGGAGCATGTTCATCATAAGCTTCTCAAAGTAATCGGTATGTTTCAACAGCAGTTTTCTTCAAATGAAAACAAAAAATTAATGCTGTCCGCGAATGCTCTTTGTTCGGTATAAATTTCGACATATTGAACACAACAACACAACACTACGCACACAGTTTTTTCCAATTTATCACTCATGCGCATCTGACACTTGTTGATGACACAACAAAATGGCGCAGTGTCAAATCTTTATAGCACAAAACTGCACCATCTGAAATCCGCATTTCATACTTGTACACCTGGTATGTATTGTCACAGATAGTGTTTAACTTGTCCTCGGGAAAATAATGAAAAGAACACTGACACAAGAAGAGTCAATAATACAAGATATACTCGGGGCACAATCGTATTAGCAACCAACCTAGATGACCTATAGAAGAAACTGACAGATACAAGTATCTATGCCTAATTGTAAACAATATCAATACCCAAGTTAACGCCTAGTAAACGGTGTCCCAACATAATTACGTCAAATTTTGCAGCGTTTACTTTTTGGAAGCTGCTTTGTTGTGTTAAATTCTACTTGAATACTGCATTCCTGGTTAGTTCTAAAATCTCTAGCGAATGCTAGAATAGATTCCAGATATATAAAAATAATAGAGAACATCTATAATGGAGCATCTATACGTATTAAATTGATCGAAACAACTCTCACTAACTCTCTCTCTATTCGTTTCCTCAGCCTTGAGGGTCGCTGATCTCTCTGGAATGACTTCACTGTTCTGTTCACTATTTCTCTCGATCTTTTGCCAAGTGCAACGATACATGGAGTGGTTTGATCCATAACTTGTTTTATTTGATTGACCATCTTGTTGGCGAACGGCCTCTACTCCTTTTACCCTGGGACCTCTCCCATTATTATTAGCCAGTCTACATTATGCCTGGCCTTCTAGCTACATGTCCAAAATACTGAAGAATTCTTTTCATGCATAGTGATGATAACCTTACAGTTACATTTAGTTCATTCAGTATAGGATTGAATAGTTCTTCTGGCGGTCCAGGATAAGTCTCAACATCCTCCTATAGAGCACCACATTTCAAAGGAATCAATAGATGTTACGTTCCTTCTCCAGGGATTCTACACCATATGAAAATATTGGAAATACTAAGGGTCTGTACGAGATTTTAATTTGCGTTCGGTTAGTTATGTACGGGACTTTTCCATATCTTAGTAAAGTCTAGTCGCAGATAGCATTGCTTGCTAGGGATATTCTTCTTTTTATTTCATTCCTCGTATCCCCTTACTACTTACACATGATCTAGATATACAAAGGTTGTCACTCTCTCAATGCCATTGAGTAAGTCGGATCTTACTATTTGGTCAGACTTATCATCAGCTCTCGTTTTGTCCCTATTATGGTGCAGACCTAGTTTCTCACTAGTTTCTTTCTCTATCCGATTTAAAAGTGTAGCCATCTCTTCTCATGTCGCTGCAAATAATGGTGGTATCACAGCGTAACGCAAGTTGTTTATTCGCTCACCTCCTATTTAGGATTCCACCATCCCCTTCATTCAAACGCAATTCTTCATTATAAAATTCAACCATAAACATTAAATAATGTAGGGAGACAATAACACAGCCCAGTCTTAACACCTCGGGCGAGGATGAAACCTGATCGGATATTGTAATTTGATCGATTCTTCACCACTGCAGTCCACTAACAACATACGATTAAAAAGAGGAGTGCGACAAGGAGATACTATCTCACCTAAATTATTTACGATAGCCCTTGAAGCCGTCTTTAAGGAGTTAAATTGCGATGAGAAGGGCATCAACATCGACGGCTGTAGACTGAGTCACCTTAGATTTGCAGACGACATAGTAGTGATAGCTAATAACACCAATGAGCTACAGGAAATGTTGAACCAGCTGAATGTGGTCTCTGCAAGGGTAGGTCTAAAATAGATTTTTAAAAGAACTAAATTTATGAGCCCTAAAGATACCAACATACAGCTAAGAAATAACTCCATAAAACGAGTCGACGGGTATACCAACTTAGGTCATACTATTAGGATCGGAATGGAGAACCAGCATGCAGAAATTATCAGGAGAATAAGGGTGGGATGGGCAGCTTTTGGGAAACTAGGACATATCTTAAAAAGTACTATAATACCCATAAACACATATGGACTGAAAACGATGTGTTTTACTAAAGCATTTGTTAAGGAACTATGGAGAGAACCATGCTTGGTATCTCCCTTAGGGATAAAATTCATAACGAGCACATAAAGCGACCCAAAGTCACTGACATAACTCTCGAGGAGACATAGATGAACTAGCGAAGGGCAGGTCATGTGATTAGGTCATCCGAAGACAGATGGGTGTATAAGATCACGGAATGGAGATCCAGAGAAACTGGAAGACGTCTACAGAAACGATAGGTCGATGATAGCGAGCAAGCAGAGGTTAAAGATGGCAAAAGACAGGAAAGCAGGGAAAAGACCTAGTCCTGTGGGAAATTAATCTGTTAATTGCCACTTACCAAGAATAATTCCTGAAGGGACTCGAGAGCCATAAACAAATCTTTTTAGATGTATCTTAATGGAGTGCTCAGGCAGCAAGCCGTAATACCAAACACGGTCAAATGCAGTCGATATATCCAGCAAAACCGCTTAGGACTTTTCATATTACATGGGGTGAAAAGTGGCAAGACTTTTGAAGGAAAAAACAATGTTTTTTCCAAAAATCTGTTTTATTCTTCAACATACAGTCCATGGCCAAATTATTAGACGCACTGCAAGATTTCATGTAAAATATTAATTACCGAGTGATATTGTACCGTTTTTATTATTTTAAATTGATTTGTTTTTTATTTTTATATTATCCAATCAATTACCTATTTATTTGACATAAATAAAACAGCATTAATTTAGAAAAGCATAAGTTTATTAAGTTTTAAAGAAAAGTGAAATTAATGTTAGTAAAAGTCAATATTTAGTTGAGCCACCTTTAGCCGCTATCAAAGCTTTTAATTCTGCGCGGCATGCTATCAATGCAAGATTGTACTGTCTCCTGCATTTGAGGATGATGATTCCACACATGAATAATCTTTTCTAGGAGCTGGGTTTGGTTGGTAATCACATCTTTAGCCACTTCTCTTTTCATCAGCTCCCACACATTTTCAATGGGCTATTACCCGGCCAATCCAACAGAGGGATATTTTTTTCTGCAAAAAAAGCTTTAACAGACCGAGCAGTGTGGCAGGGAGCTCCATCTTGCATGAAAGTGAATGGTTCCCCATTTGGAAACCATTCTCTGAGCTGCGGAATCAACCGATTTTGTAATACTTCTTTGTACTGATCTTGCCTCATTATTCCTTTGACGACGTACAGACGTCCAGTGCCCTTGCCGCTGATGACTGACCAAATCATCACTTTGGTGGGATATTTAACCGTCGGGACGACACAATCAGGATGAAACTTTTCTCCATGACGACGACGCACATACTGAGCTTTATTCTGCAAAATTTCGAATGTGCTTTCGTCACTGAAGCAGACCTGTCAAAAATAGGAAAAATATATAAACTTCCATGTTTATTTGCTTTATTTAACTGAAAATGATAATAATGTATCAATTATTGATTAAATTGCTGTATCTTACCGATCTCCAGAAGTCCACATCTTTGTCTTGCCATTGTTTGGCCCACTTCAAGCGCTTTGCTTTCATTGCAGCTGTTAACTTGGGCTTCCTGGCGGGGCAACAGGCCTTAAAATCTAATTCTTTCAATTTTTTCTTCGAACAGTGCGCTCAGAAGCATTTACGCTAGCATCCTGGAGTTGTGATTTTATTACCTTTGTGGTAGCAAATCTGTTTTCTACACAAATTTTCTTCAAACATCTCTCTGACCGTGGAGTGAAAATTGGTTTTCTACCGCATCTTTTCTTTCTTTTCGGGCTTAATTCCTTCCCTGACTCAATTTTCTTTTTTATGCGTCGTACACTAGCTTCAGAAACCTCCAATCTTCGTGATATTTCTCGGTTTGTAAATGTTTTTCGCAATCACAAGGGCCTTCACTTCAGCTTTTTTACGTGGTGAAAGATCGCCGTTTCTACCCATAAATGAAAATAGTCCAATTACTTTTTTAAAACACTGCATACAAAATAAACTAATAACTGAGTAGTATAAAACTGTTAAACAAACAATCACAGTCCATAAGCCACAGAAAACACGTCCGTACCTGACTCGATTCCGATCGCGACTGATACAGGTTTGTACTTATTTACGTTCATGTATCACTTTGTCAACACAGTGTTGCCATATGTTAAAAATAAATACAAATATGTAGTCTACAACAATTCTTTTAAATAAAAATCAATAATATTGTAGTTTAAATATACCATTATTGCATAAAAAACTCTTAAGAAACATAAAATTACTAAAAAAAATACAGTGCGTCTAATAATTTGGCCAGGGACTGTAGTTTCCTTCAAAAACGATACACTTATTTTAGTGATCTTTCAACATCTGGACACCTCGTGTAGGACGATTTGTCGAGCTCTCTAAAATAAACCCTAGTTTCCCATTCGACTTCTTTATTTGAGCCCAACCTTTTTGCCTGGAGCCACCCTTTTAAATTTGGAAACAGATACTAATTGCTGGGGACCAGATCTGGTGAATACGGCGGATGAGGAAGCAATTCATTGCCCAGTTGGTTCAATTTCACCATTGATTTTATGGAGTTGTGAGCTGGTGTAATATCTCGGCGAAACAACACTTTTCTTCGCTAAATGCGACCTGTTTTTTCTTGATTTCACCATTCAAACGCTCTCTCGTGATTGTTCGCCCCCTTCTCAAGGTAATCGATCAGTATTATTCCAAGCGCTTCCCATAAAATACTTGCTAAAAACCTTTCCAGCTGACGTTTGTGTTTTTAGATGCTTCGGTCGGCTTTCATGCGTTCCAGCTACTCTGCGGATTGCCTGATGGACTCAGGTAGTAAATCCATGTTTCGTCCATTGTTACGAATTGACGTAGAAGGGAGAGTTCTCGAACAAAGTTGATTTATGACTGGGTATAACGAGTAACAATGAAAAGTTAAGATAAGGTTATTTCTGAACATATCTCTACAGCTTTCACGAAAGTCGAGATTAAAAATTAGACGAATTATTTTCTTCTGGCTCACAAAAACACGCTTACATTTTTCACCAGCAAGACCTCAGGGACTCAACATTGTTACACAGATGGCTGAGAGCCAAAGCATAATACACCGCCAAGAGTCTCTCACAATTGAGGATACTTTTTAAGCTCAAAACTGCAAAGTACGCTGAATTTAATTTTGAGGATACATGGTCTATATGATTCCTAAAAGAAAGCTGAGCATTCACAAAAGTGCCCATGAACTTAGCCCTCTCCACAAAATTTACCCCAAGGGAATCGTCAAATCCCGGCCGTTATAGATTTTCTAAGGAATATATTCATATAGATTGTTTTTTCAATATTTAATATTAGTCCATTTCTTCTACACCACACCTCCATATCCCTGGATACATCTATAACAGCATCAGACAGACCATCCACAGTTTCAGATGATGTCACAATGGTAGTGTCATCCGCATACATAGTTACATGACCTGTATTGATGTTTAATAGTAGATCATTTACATATAGGGTAAATAAGAGAGGATCCAAGACAGATCCTTGTAGGACACCGAGATCTCCCGCTCTCCTATTCGAAATTGCAGCATCATATTTAACCACCATTTCCTTGTCGGTCATATATGACCCTATCTATTCCAGCATACTACTTCGGACACCAATATTGTACAATTTTTTCATCAAAGATATTTTGTTGACTATGTTAGAGGCTATAGAAAGATCGAAAAACAACGTCACAACATATGTATTTACCTTCATCAACACTGCGGTAGACCTGATTTAGATAGTAGAAAGAGGCAGATTCAGTTGATCTGTAGTATATTGTACCTGGCAATAAAGGTTATTACTCGGTCATACACAATTTTCTCAATAATTTTTGAAACAGGATTAAGTATAGATACTTGTCTATAATTTCCCACATCACCGTTCTCACCTTTTTTATAAACAGGGATAACGTTAGCAGTTTTAAGAACTTTGGGAAAGATTCTTTCATTTAAACTACAGTTTGCAGAGGTTGGGCAATTGTATTCTTAATGCTTTGTTTTATTTTAGTATTCAGATCATCGGATCCTGACGACTGTTTGTTTTTTAATTTAGAGATGTTTCGAAGCACTTAAGTTCAGTAAACCATCTAAATATAGTTGCTTTCGACGGAGCAGATGTGCCATAAGCCTTCTCAAGCGATGTTTGGGTTCGGGCTGTATTTTTTCCCAACAAAAAGTAATGTTTAATCTCCACACGAAATCATTTTTCAAAAATAAAACTAGCGTCGCTCAAACAGCTGTAACTCACAAACTAATAGACAAAATATCATAAAAATTTAATAGGATTCTTCTAAGAGTTATCACTAACTGAAAATCATATGGGTTTTTTGTTTGTGCCGCCATCTTTCGAAAAGTCTCGAGACTTTTCACCCCATGTAGAAAGTTAGGAGATATCCTTTGGTGTTTTGCTTTGAAAGTTAATTTGACTTTTAAACAAGACGAAATTAATTCCAACGTATTCTTAACAAAAATATTTTACTACTGCCATAATAATATTTTGAAATTATTAAATTAACCAGACTTTTGTCTTATTACAAATTTTCTTTCCAAAAAGCAGATAAAAACTACGTCTGCACCGTAACAAATCTTAATGCACAAGAAAGTAGTAACATAATCGGGCGTAAAGAAACTTAGAAGTAAAGTTGCTTTTAAAATGGTTTAAGGCGTGTTGTAAGACGAAGCCGCTCTGGCCGCTAATAAATCCATTTTTCAATTAGTCTGCATTATTCGTAGTTTCCACGCTTAATGCTTTTCTAAACAATATTTTTAAGTTTTAAGAAAGAAAGAATTGCGTTAATTAAGAAACAACATAAACATTAAAACAAAAACTTTAACGGGGATTATTTTCCTGTAAGATTTTAGCTGGGATTTACAGACTGACGAATAGTTTTTTTAATTAGGATGCTGAAATCGCACAGAAAAAAAAAAATTTTCTGCACTACGATCGGAATGGCTATTTTTAGTGTTCCGTACCGAACACTTATAAGATCATTTCGGTGTCTGTTCGTCTGTCTGCCTGTCCGTCTGTTTGTCCGTCTGTCACATCCTTTCCTCTCCGAAACTATTTGACATAGAAAATTGAAATTTGACACTAATATAGGAATTGATGGCCCCATCAGAGCTGTGTAGTTTTGAAAGTTAAATTTTGACTTAAGGGGTTAGTTCTTTGGAATGAAAACGGAAGCGAGAAAAAAAAAGATTACCAGCTCATCGAGTGTGGTGTCAAATGAAAGCGTGTGAAAACACGAGTTCAAAAATATATATAATGTAATACTTGCGCACACTTTTCTTTGTATTATTTTAAAAAAATTGCGAAAAATCGTTGGAGGCCCTTATCTCGAAAAGTACTGATCAAAAAATTTTGAAGAAATTCTAGTATATTCTCCACAGGGTGTAGATTGAACGAAAATTATTACGAGGGCATTATCTTTAATAATTTATCTAGTATATAAACAAAAAAACAGTTTTCAACAAAGATCGGAAAAAAAACTTTGTTGAAAACTTATTTGGGGTCCGTTTTGTGAAGTTACTGATCATTTTATACCTCCATAACAAAAATTTTTGTTTTAAAAGCAATCAACGTACGGAACACTAATTGCGCAAGTCCGACTTGCACTTGGCCGGTTATTTCCAGTTTAAAAAATA
>CM032447.1:13892952-13908923 GCA_019049505.1 Pachyrhynchus sulphureomaculatus
ATATATATATATATATATATATATATATATATATATAATATATATATATATATATATATATATATATATATATATATATATATATATATATATATACATATATATATATATATATATATATATATATATATATATATATATATATATATATATATATATATATATATATATATATATACAGTCGACACTGTTTATAGTGAAACTTTATATAATGAAAAACTCTTTATAGTGCCTAGAATATCTTACATACATAGCAATATATACGGATTTTTTCTTTCTATAGTGAAAAAAACTCTCTATAGTGAAATTCCGGTCAACATTTTGGTCTTTCACTATATAGAGTGTCGACTATATATATATATATATATATATATATATATATATATATATATATATATATATATATACATACATACTATTCCAGATGTCTCGTAGTTCATAAATGTTGCAAAAAGTGATCAAGGCCTATTACTGGTTCAATTCCCCAGGGGGTGAATTTCTTATGGGATTACTGATAGTGCCCTTTTACTAGATTTATAGATTGATTGGTGCAGTATGAATCATATATTACTTCGGGCCTATAGGGAATGGGATATTCTACGGAAATGTTTTTGGAAGCCTACCTTTAATTTCCTTTATTATTTTATTTCTACAATTAAATGACTGCACCTGTAAAATCTCTCTTCTTTGTCAAACTTTACGGCTTCTGAAATTTTACTTTTATTATTTCCATGTTACTTAAGTCACATTTGAAAATAACGATTCATGTCGGTATAGAAACATTAAAAGATCTATTTCTATCAAAAAGAAAAACATAACGAAATATATCTTTTCTTAAACTTCTCCATGCTTAAATTTTTCCCTGTGTCATCAGTTGTAGCAAACAGTACTTAATGTGTTTTAACTACTACAATGGTCGTTTGTTCACTATAATTATATTTTCTTTTTTCTTCTTCAATAATCTTATTATTTCTGCTTTTTTTATTTTTTCTCTACCCATTTCATTTTCAGTAACTTAAGGTACAATTAAAGCTCTTCAACATCCAACAATAATTCGCAATCATACTGACATCTCAACGGCCTTGATATTTCCTTTTCATCTCTTTTATATCTTAATAGAGCGGTTCGCCTTTTTTTTTCTTCACTGTAGTCTCCTAGATTTTTTACATCCCCCTAAGTTTTTATAGTTGTTTAACATTTCTTGGGCAATATTTTTATAATTAGCATCTTTTGTGTTGCCTAAAAATTTGAAAACAACATTTCTAAAAGAATTCCAGGCATTTTTTTCTGAGTTCGTCATGACCTCCTCACAGTCTGCATCCTCTATTAGTTTCCTGTTGTCAGGTCCTGTGAATATACTCTCCTTTAACTTTGCATCAGATAAACTAGGAAAACATGAACAGAGATACTTGAGCGCATTTCCATCTTTTGGTAATGTCTTTACAAACTGTTTGATCAAACCAAGTTTGATGTGAAGTAGTGGAAGCAATATTTTCTCGGGATCTATCAAGTTCAGATTAATGACATTCTTTACTCCAACTTCTAATTTTTTTTCTAATCGGCAAATCTAATTTTTCCCAATGTAAATTCTTTGCTCTACTATGCCACTCACACATATAACATGGGAATTTCGTATAGCCTTGCTGTTGACCAAGAAGCATGTATATGATTTTTAAGCCGCCACATACTAGCTATTTTATTTTCTCCAAAACGTTTTTTAAGTTAGCGTACGTTTTTTTAAGATAGAGTGAATGTGATGTATGTATTGATGCAAATTTATTATCAATGTGCAAAAGAACAGCTTTCAAGCTTATTTTTGAAGAATCTATAAAAAGTCGCCATTCTTGTGCGAATTAGATGTCAAATTTACGTACTAAGCCCAGCAGAAAAACAAATTTTCCTCTTTCTTGAAATACCGTACGAAATCTTCTTCTGTGCTTCGATATCAATAAAATTTTGTATCAGGATCTAACAAATTGTTTTCCTTTAGACGAGAACCGAGAAGTTCTGCTGCATCTTTAGGTAATCAAGTCATTTGGTTTCACCACTACTTAAATGATCGCTGATTTCTGACGTTTGTGATAAGGGCATATTGGTGCTCTCATTTTTAGTAGGAACAGATATGGGTAATTCAGGCTCATGTGGAATTGGCCTTGTTATCGATGGAACATCGAGATATACGATTTTGGCTCAGTTTTTAGAATTATATCTTGCCAGGTTGCTCAAATAAAAGTAACAATTATCAGTAAGGTTTGTTGGTTCTCGCCACAACATAGAAATACCAAACGACAACCGTTTTTATTTGTCATAAGTCCACTGTGTTAATACTTCAACACAAAACCGACATACTTTATGTGGAACCCACTGTTTATCTTAGTGACCTAACCTAATTCCGAAGTAAGCAAAACATGCATTTTTCACAAAGTCTGTTATATTTTCCCTTTGTTTGACTGTTGTATATTTTCCACAAACGTAACAAATATATGCCTGGATTATTTTTGCAAGACCGAGAGGCCATAATTATGGTTAAAAAAAAACACAACCTTAATCTTACACGTGTACGCATCTCAATCTTAATGGCGCGTGAAGACTACTTGAAAAGGTTTACAGTAACTGTTTTGACTTAGAGGCTATGCGTATGTGTAGTGGGGATATCATAGGTCATAGAATAAACACTAAGTTACTGCTTTAAAACTGATATATATATATATATATATATATATATATATATATATATATATATATATATATATATATATATATATATATATATATATATACGAGGCTGGTCCGTGCAAAGTCCGAGAGATGGCACCACCTGCGCGTATCGAGGTCATGTTTAGTTAGTAGCATCTCTTGAATGAACGCACACCAAGTTTCAGCGATATTGGTCTATTTCTTTGTGTTTGGCATTCGTGTGAATCAAGGAAGTCGAGTGATTTTCAAGAAATGGACGAAAAATAATTTCGTGTGGTGATTAAACATTACTTTATGAAAGGCACAACGCCTCAGGAGACTAAAGAGAAGCTTGATAAACATTATGGTGACTCTGCACCTTCGACTAGAACAGTTTATAAGTGGTTTCAAAATTTTCGGACTGGCCATATGGGCACAAGTGACGCTGAACGTTCTGGACGGCCTGTGGAGGTTACGACTCCAGAAATCATTGATCAAATCCATGATATGGTGATGAATGACCGAAGAGTTAAGGTGCGTGAGATGGCTAGTGCTGTGGGCATCTCGACTGAACGGGAACATAATATTTTGCATAAACATTTGGACATGCGAAAGCTATCCGCAAGATGGGTGCCACGATTGCTCACGCTTGGCCAAAAACGGAATCGTGTGAAGTGTTGCAAGGATGGTTTGCAGCTGTTCCAGAAGAATCCGGAGGACTTTAAGCGTCGTTTCGTCACTGTGGATGAAACATGGATACATTACTACACTCCTGACACCAAACAACAATCTAAACAATGGGTTACCAAGGGGGAATCTGCACCAAAAAAGGCGAAGACCGTTCCTTCGGCCGGAAAGGTTATGGCGACTGTCTTTTGGGATTCGCAAGGGATAATCCTCATCGACTATCTGGAAAAGGGTAAAACTATTACAGGTGAATATTATTCATCGTTATTGGACCGTTTGAAAACCGAGCTGCAAGAAAAACGCCCGCGATTGGCCCACAAGAAAGTCCTTTTCCATCACGACAACGCACCAGCACACACCTCAGCAGTTGTGGTCGCAAAATTAATGGAAATAGGATTCCAACTCGTTTCCCATCCCCCTATTCTCCAGACTTGGCTCCCTCGGACTACTATTTGTTCCCCAATTTGAAGAAATGGCTGGCGAGACAAAGATTTTATTCAAACGAGGAGGTGATTGCAGACACTAATGGATATTTTGCAGACTTGGACAAATCCTAATATTCGGAAGGGATCAACAATCTAGAAAATCGTTGGACGAAGTGTATAAGCCTAAAAGGAGACTATGTCGAAAAATAAAAAAGGTTTACCCCAAACACATAAGTAATTTTTATTTTGCACGGACTTTTCAAACCAGCCTCATATATATATATATATATATATATATATATATATATATATATATATATATATATATATATATGAATAAAAAAAATCATGACGTGATCCCTTAAAACGGAGCTTATATTTGGAATGAGCAGGTCATCTGAGAGTATTCGAAAAACTTTTTCATCTCAGACCTGTGTTATCAATCTTGTTCTCAATAGAGAGCGGCTCAGCCGAAAGCGATCTACCCCTACTAATCGTGTAATCATCAACTTCTTTAAAACGGACGAAATAGTTTATAAGCAACTATTTTCTCTAAAATTTTCAGGATAAAGTCAAAGAAATTCCATTTTTATTGAGAATGACTCACTGTTTTGAGCTTTCACGATCCTTTCGGTCTTATTTGCCCTTTTATAGAAAATTACTTCATTTATAAGGTTGGTTTGAGTTGCATCTGTGAAATTTGTTCAGAAAATATAGAAACTCACTGCAAAATGTTATTCGATGTGAAAATAAATGTAGTTTTCTTTGAAATTGGGCGACTATTGTTGGAGAAAATATAATTATCGTTAGTGATTTGAGGGTTTCAAAAAGCACTTAACATCCACTAAACAGTCGAGGAATGCATTATTTTTACAGGATTTAACAGAAAAATAAATAAACCTTCTCTCATTTTCAAAGGAGTATTGAAACGATAAGAAAGAAAAAAATATGTAAATTTTATGCATCATCATCTTCTTCTATATTATGTTGTACACTATACAATTCTTCTTTTTTTTTTTTAATGGAATATTCGTTCGAATGATATGTGTACTCAACAATTAGATGTAACCAGACAGGAATTTCAATTGGATATTTAAACATATAATTATCTCGAAGAGTATTAAAGCTCTGGAGGTATGGTCTGCCGAGGATCAATTGAATTGTATGAATGCGTGTTGATTGAAGATGGAGATTGGTAATTGTAGTAATTTTATAAAATGTAGATTTACGAAAACAAATAATACAGATGTGACTGCATTGTTAAGTAGATCAATGATCAATTTACGGTGACGGGTTCTTTGCATTTTTATTTGACTGTATACACACGCAGGATAATGCTTTTCACTGATATATACTGTGTTTAAACATCTTTTGATAGGAAATGAAACAGGAATTGTTTATTTCAATAAATATATTCTTCCTCATCTTCGATTCGGCGTTTAAACGGTCAATTAGGATGATGTCGAGGGTGGGGGTCACTAACGTCTGAACATTTTTAATGGTGCCTAATCGCTTATACACGCATAGTGTTTGCTCAAAAATTGTTTCACGACAGTATGATAGAGAGTATGGGAGAAAAGGAATGAAAGGAAGAAGAATGAAAGCGATTAGAATAGAAATGTTAAAAGTAAATAATTTTGCTACAATGTACCTGATCATATCAAGCTGGGTTTTTCCTGTCGTTTTTTCCCAATAAACAACTTAAAAATCGCATCAAATATAAACAACTAATAGTAGAAACACCTTTTATGATAAAATAAATAAAGAAAATATCAAGTAAGATCTTCTCGGAAATGATAATTTCATAAACAGACAGACAAGGTTCTAATACCAATGGCAGAATACCAGCCGCCGTAAGGCATTCCATACGAACGAGGATGTTGTTAAAGCACCCTGTATTTGTAGAATCCATAGAATATAAGAGAAAATGTTAGAATCTTATAAGGACATTTTGATAATAACGATATTGTTGAATTTGATTTGAATTTGAAGGAAGCCTGAGTCATTACGATTGGGCAAAATGTCACACAAGTGGATTGGGAAATTCCTTATTCATTCTCAATCAACTTGAACAATTTTGGGTTTTCTTTTATTACTGATATACAGGAAGCGAGAGAGTAAAGTTAAATATAATTGCTATTAAATTTATTAAAATTGAAAAATTAAAAATAACAACAATGAATAACATTACGTAATAATGTACTCAACCGGTCGCGAAATGACCGTCTTTGGCGGGAATATAAAGCTTCAAACAATTTTCGGTGATGGCACACAGTTCCTCAGAAGTCGCGTCGCTCGTTTCACTTCTGATATCTTCTTCTTCACCGTCTTTCTTGTATGGTGTGTCATATAAGTAGGTATACTGCGTGTTTTATCCCCATTAGGTCTCCTCCGATGTGGACATCCAGCATTCCTTCCACCTTTTTGGAGGTCTGCCCCTAGTTCTTCTACTGCAAAGTTTTGGCCCTTTTTACCAGGCTGTTGTCGTCCATCCGATCTACGTGTTTATTTCATGGTTTTCTTTTAGTTCTGACCCGTTTGGATATTTCTTGGATCTTACTTAGTCTTGTAGATCTTTGTTGCGGATTTTGTCGTGGATAGTTTTTCCATGTATGTCCCTAATCACCGTCATTTCTGTTGTCCTCATCATTTGTGCTGTTTGCTGTTTTACATGTGTCAGCTCTTGTTTTTACAGCATACGTGAGGATCAGTCCAGACTGCATCCGTCCAGCAACCTGCTATTTTTGATGCTTTCATAGACTGTTGTTTTACTTCCTTGTTTAAGTCTCCCTAGCTTGTTATCATTGTTAACATATATTTAAAATTATTAACCTGCTCAATAATACTTCTTGGATCTCCAGCTAATTCTTTTAAAGCTACCATACATTTTGACTTGGTCGTATTAATAATCGTGTCTAGTTTTCTAGCTTTGAAATTGAAGGCAATGAGATTCAGAGATGAGGACTACATCATCGTCATATTTCTGATATACCGACCTTAAAACATATTTTTTAGTACAGACCGCGGCCTCCAAAATCAACCATATGTTCTAATTCATCGAGTTGAAATCCGGCGTATACAGCGGCCATTCTACAAATGTGATGAATTGTGGAAAATTGACCTTGCACCACACTCGAGTTATTTTTGCCTTGTACATCACTGCTGATTGCCGACGTGCTGCTGAGCCCAGGAAAGCACTACAGTCTCCAAGATTTCACGACAGTACACATCTTTGTCGATTTTGACTTCTTGATCCATGAAAACTATAGGGATTTTGCCGGTCGCAAAAATTTCGTTCTATATCTGGATGGACTGTAGATTTTGATGATGTCCGACTATGGGCTGGGAGCCTTTGTGGACCAGATTCGGTCGAATAAACAACATTACATGGGTAAAAAGAATCGTGCTTCGTTTGAGAGTTGCATGCTGCTGCAGAACTTGACATTTTTGGAGTCAAATACTCTCGATGTTATTCATGAGGGGCTGTCTTTCTGGAGCTTGTCGACTTGAGATTGAGCAATTCATATATATTTAAAATATATATATATATATATATATATATATATATATATATATATATATATATATATATATATATATATATATATATATATATATATATGCTACTTACTTCAGTCCTCTATTGATCAAAAAGAGAATATAAAAGTACTCAGCAGGTATTAAAAATATCTGTTGTTAGATATTTGGTTTCCTTACTCTTTAGTTCCCCCCCCCCCCCCCCCCCCCCCCCCCCCCCCCCCCCCCCCCCCCCTTTTCCAAGCAAAAGTAATTCCTTTAGACCAGAAATTCCTACTAAACCATCAGATATTACGTCATGTTCATGTCGGAATCCAGGATATTTAGGTTAACAATGTCGGTTTTGTGTTCGATCTCTGATTCCTTGTTACTTGTCTGACCGAATTATATTACATGCAAGGAGATAACAACCCCTACACTATTATAGTATATTGACACCTTTATTGTAGTTTAATACTTCTCCCTCTCTCTCGTGCATATATATATATATATATATATATATATATATATATATATATATATATATATATTTATATGTATATATATATATATACATATAAATATATATATATATATATATATATATATATATATATATATATATATATATATATATATATATATTATATATATATATATATATTATATGTATATATAATATATATATATATATATATATATATATATATATATATATATATATATATATATATATATATATATATATATATATATATATATATATATATATATATATATATATATATATATATATATTTTATATGTATGTATATATATATATATATATATATATATATATATATATATATATATATATATTTATTTATATGTATATATATATATATATATATATACACAACATATATACGAGTCCTGTACAAAGAACAAGGTAAATAACATTTTTTCGCAAGAATAAAAATTTATTTCTCAACATAATCAATCTCCATTTAGCCCAATACATTTTTTCTAGCGAGATTCCATTTTTTTAAATCCCTCAGAAGAAGAATTTGTTTCAGAATGCATAATACTTGTTTACAGCACAGCCTCTTTATTTGATGAACCTCCAAAACCAATTTTTGAGGTTAGGGAACAAGAAAAAATTCACTTGGGGCCAGATCTAGGGAATAGAGCAGGTGAGGAACTATTTCGAAGCCCATCTCGTTCATTTTTGCCATTGTAACGGCCGATGTATGAGCAGGCGCGTTGTTCTCGTGAAGAAGCATTTTCTGCTCGTTAATCTTGGTCACTTTTGCTTCAACTCACCGTGCAGCGTCCAGTCATCGTTGTACCCTTTCCCAAATAGTCAATCATGATGATACCCTATGAGTCCCAAAGAACCGTTGCCATTACTTTTTCTTTCGATAGAACTGTTTTCGCTTTTTTAAATGCCACCCATCGTTTTGACCGCCGTTATGTCTCCGGGTATTGTAGTGGATCTACATTTCGTTGTGTTACCTACCGAGTACAATTTGCAGCGTTTCAAGACCAATGTGAGTTGCCTTTTTCGCTCACGCGTCGCTCCTGTGACACTTTAAGGATTTCTCTGCGGCACGTATGCGGTGCCTCTGAAAAAAAAAACTGCAGTTGCAGCATAATAGTTTGCAGCATTTCTAATTGTTCGAGCAAAGAGCTCCGAAAAACATATCTTGCTAGAATTTGCATTAACGATTTGTTAGAGAATACTAAAAATTCAATAGGAAGCTTTACTTGACAGCACGCTGCTTTCCGTCGCGATCCGGTATATTTGTTCTTGTTGGCAACACTCTTGTTAATTATTGTGAATGCATCGTTCTGTTACCCGTTAATTTAAAAGGCTTTAATTTAAGAACGGGTACTCTGGCTGTATACAAATACTTTTAAATTTATTCTGGTATCAACTGAAGTGCATTTTACAACCGGTGATCACAAAATCAGATTAAAAACACAATCCGCAACGTCCGTTTGCATAACGTAAACAAGTTAAGGCTCATTGGTTTCTGTATAAAATACCGACTGGTATATTGTTCCAGTCGATCACATAACCTCAATCTCTCTATGCATCGGATACAAGCGAACGAACGGTTCCGGTGTTTGTTTTTATTTTGATTTTATCCTAAGCAGAATACGCCGGGTAAATCTTAATAAATCGACATGCGAATCGAGAATTAAATTTCGAGCGTTTTTGTTAATATAGCTGAAATTCTATTCAGTAAATTACTAATTATTATTCTCTTTATAATGAGATAAACTTTAAAAAATTCCTGAAAAGTGACATTTTACTCAAGTGACTAAGGTATTTTTACCTGTTTTTAGTGTTCCGTACTGAACATTTATAAGATGACTTCGTTGTCTGTCCGTCTGTCTGTCACACCCGATTTTCTCCGAAACTATTTGTCATAGAAAGTTGAAATTTGGTAATAATATAGGAATTGACGGGCCTCATCAGAGCCATGTAGTTTTGAAAGTTAAATTTTGACTTAAGGGATTAGTTTTGGGGGGGTGAAATCGGAAGTGAAAAAAAAAATTTTTTACTAGGTAATCGAGTGTGGTGTCAAATGAAAGCTTGTGAAAACACGAGTAAAATATATATAAACTCCTGGACACAAATTAACGCAACAATCTGTAAATTAATTTATCTTTTCTTATGTCAGTTTTAAAGTTTATCGAGTATTTGAATAGTAGGCTATGCATATTTTGTTTCGTTGTTCATGACAGAAATCAAAACAATTCGTTTAGATTTACAGTTTTAAAGAATTTTTTAGAAGATAAACAATTTTCTGTAATAATGCGATAGATTTTCTTTAAAAGTAAGCTTATAAATTGTTCCCTTTTTCAAAATAATACGTTTTTGTGGTAGACTGTTTTATTTTTGACCTCGAAGAATTAGAAAAATGAATCTAACAAGGAATTTAACTGAACACGAGGTAGTGCGAGCCTCAGTTTTATTGGACGAGGGATATTGTCAGAGTTATGTTGCCAATTTGTTAGGCAAACACCGTTCCACAATAAGTCGTATGGTAAGACGCTTGAATGAAGTAGGAACTTATTCTAGAAGGCTAGGGCAAGGGCGAAAACGATGCAGTAGCGACCTAGACGAACGTTTTATAAGACAATATGCTTTAAGAAATAGGACTGTCACTAGTTCTATAATAAGAAACGAACTCGAAGCTGTTCGCAATGTCACAATTTCTTCTAAAACAGTTAAAAGACGGTTAAATGAAGCTAGATTAAACAGTAGGAGACCAGCCACTGCGCCCTTGCTTACTAGAGAGAACAGAGTTGCCAGGTTACGTTTTGCTCGAAATCACGAAAACTGGTCTGTGGATTATTGGAAACAAGTTTTCTTCACAGATGAAACTAGGGTTAGTCTGAAACATCCAGATGGTCGTGAGCGAGTATGGCGAAGACCAGGAGAGAGGTTTGCTCCTTGCAATATCTCTGCAAGGATTCCATTGGGCGGTGGCTCTGTTATGTTCTGGGGTGGCATCTGCTTTGATGCTCGCACAGAGTTAGTTCCTGTCCGTACGAGATCCATGAATGCTGACTACTATCTTGAGAATATTCTAATAGAACATGTGATGCCTTTCGGTCATTTTGTAGGGCCCAATTTCCTGTTTATGCAAGACAACGCTCGACCTCACGTGGCTAGGGAGGTACTCGATTATCTTAATCAAGTTGATATACCGATTATGCAATGGCCACCAAAAAGCCCGGATCTGAATCCGATAGAACATGTATGGGATCACCTTAAGAAAAATGTGAAACGTCATATACCTGCACCTAGAAACCTGAGGGAACTTGAAAATGCAGTTATCACAGAATGGGAGCAAATTCCTCAAGATTTTATCCAAAATTGAATTAAAAGCATGCCTAGGCGCATAAACGCTGTCATTTGAAGTAGAGGAGGCAACACACGCTACTAGTGTCCCAGTTACACCATTAATTTTGCTACTAGTGTCCCAGTTTATTTTTTTTCATTATTACATAATTTCAACGATTTTGTTATTAGGTCTTAAGAATAATTTTAATTCGATCTTATAGAGAAATTTGGTAGCTAATTCACTTTTAAAGTATCCGATTAAGTTTTTTCTAAGCAATGTTCATAAAAAATTATTAAAATTAATTCATTATAGAGATTTGTATGATTTAATATATTGTTGCGTTAATTTTGCCCAGGAGTGTATATAATGTAATACTGGTGCGCACTTTTCTTTGTATTATTTTTAAAAAATCGCCAAAAATCGCTGTCCACCCGCCTTATCTCGAAAAGTACTTATCAAAAAATTTTGAAAAATTCTGGAATATTCTCCACGGGGTGTAGATTGAACGAAAATTATCACGAGTGCATTACCTTTAATAATTTATCTGGTATATAAGAAAACAGAAATTTCAAGGTCATCAATTTTCAGTAAAGATTGGAAACACTTCACACACACAACTTTGTTGAAAACTCATTTGTGGTATGTTTTGTGAAGTTACTGATCATTTTATACTTCCGTTACAACATTTTTAGTGTTCCGTACGGAACACTTATAAGATGACTTCGGTGTCTGTCCGTCTGTCTGTCCGTCTGTCACACCCGATTTTCTCCGAAACTATTTGTCATAGAAAGTTGAAATTTGGTAATAATATAGGAATTGATGGCCTCATCAGAGCCATGTAGTTTTGAAAGTTAAATTTTGATTTGAGGGGTTAGTTTTGCGGGGTGTAATCGGAAATGAGAAATCCATTTTTTTAGTAGGTCATCGAGTGTGGTGTCAAATGAAAGCTTGTCAAAACACGACTAAAAAATATAGATATAATGTAATACTTGTACACTTTTCTTTGTATTATTTTTAAAAAAATCGCGAAAAATCGCTGTCCACCCGCCTTATCTCGAAAAGTACTTATCAAAAAATTTTGAAAAAATTCTGGAATATTCTCCACGGGGTGTAGATTGAACGAATATTATCACGAGTGCATTACCTTTAGTAATTTATCTGGTATATAAAAAAAACAAAAATTTCAAGGTCATCAGTTTTCAGTAAAGATTGGAAACAAACTTTGTTGAAAACTCATTTCGGGTGTGTTTTGTGAAGTCACTGATCATTTTATACCTCCGTAACAAAATTTTTTATTCTAAAAGCAAGTTCAACTTGCACTTGACCGGTTATTTATTTTTTAAAAGCAATCAACGTACGGAACACTAATTGCGCAAGTTCAACTTGCACTTGACCGGTTATTGATTTGAAGCGAAATAGTATTATTTTGGCATTTCTATAGCACGTAAACTGACGTTATCATACATGTTTGTGAAATATTATTTTCATAATCGTATATAAGTGATGTTACAAAATAAAGACCTCTCTGAATGACGCTGCTACAATGCCTTTTTAAGAAGCCAACTTGTGAGGTGAACTCTTTGCTTTAAATTCTACTGTTGATTTCTAAGGAAAAATACAACCAACTATTCCTAACGTGCAGTCAAAAATATCCAAGATTGTTTTCAGACAGTATGCAATAAAACATATTTCAATGAAGTTAGACGCCCAAAAAGGTTGTGGCGCAAGCGAATTAGCACGGGTTTTTTTGCAGACTATCTGATGGAAATGCACTAAAATTCAGCCGATCCTCAAAAAAAGGCAAAAAGATCTTGCCAAACAACTACCGACCAGTCGCACTGCATTCAATAAAATTGAGAACCTGAAAGGCGAAATGTTAATAGCCATCAACAAGATATCTTTCATAAACATAGATCAACAGGAGATATTCTAACTGAAGTAACACATGTTTGGAACAACTCAATTGAACGCTTTGGAGAATCTCGAGTGTTTGCAATTTTTATACCGCCTTTGGCTTGCTGGTTAGGCTACATTCTTATGCTATATACCGCGGCACTTGGCGGTTTTCTTCTAATGCCTTCAACATTAATGCCGGTGCGTCTCCTTTTCTCTTTCGCCTTTACGTTAACGATCTGCTGGAAAGGACCAGAAATACGCTTGTTTTTTGTTCAACTGGGCTAAATTCTATCTTTAAAACGCTGCTAAAACTTAAACTACTGTTTAAAATTTTGCAGAGAATTTTGAGCAGCTTATGAAAGAACATGGTTTACAACCAGATCAAATCTATAATTGTGATGAAACAGGCTGGAACTACAAAATGTTGCCGTCAAATACCTTAGCTTCAAAAACGGAAGCTGGAGCACCTGGTTACAAACATAGCAAAGAACGTGTTACTGTTTTTGCATGCAGTAATGCTTCTGGAAGATACAAACTCCCATTATTATGTATTGGTAAGTCAGCAAATCCTCGAACCTTTAAGAATATTCGTCGCAATGCTTTTCCTGTTTTGTATAAAAATCAAAAGAATGCCTGGATAAACGCGACTCTATTTAAAGACTGGTTTTTTGGAGATTTTGTTCCCAAAGTGGAACTTTTTTTAAAAGAACATGGATATCCTAGAAAATGTATTCTATTACTAGATACGCCCCCACTCACCCAAGTGGGCGTATCTTGAAGTGAGGAAATAAAAGCAATGTTTTTGCCTCCTGCAGTAACTTCTCTCATTCAGTCTGTGGATCAAGGTGTACTGGAAAATTTAAAACGCAATTATAGGCGTTTGTTATTGAAGCATATTTTAGAAGAAGTAGATGAAGGTGGCAATCTATATTGATTGTCTAAAAAAGATAAATTTGAAAAATGTTATACTCGTATATTGGATAGCTTCAGCCTGGAATCAAGTAAAAGTAGTAGTACTTCTCAAGCCTGTTTGGATCGGTTTAAGCAAAATGAAATGGATTTCAAGCGTCGTTTCGTAAACTGTTGATGAAACTTGGATCCACCACTGTACACCAAATCGAGAAGGACAGACGAAACTATAGATTGACGCCGATGGATGTGCACCATCAGTAGGGAAGGTTATGGCAACAGTTTTTTGGGATTACAAAGGTGATTTGTTGATCGATTTATCTTCAGAAATTAAAAATTATTTTAACGTTTTGGATCAGTTGGATGCAAAAATTCGTGAGAAAAGATGATCTGCTTTAAAGACGAAAAAAGTCATTTTTCATCAAGATAATGCATGTGTCACACAAGTATTTTGACGATGGCAAAATTCAACGTATTAGAGTTCGAATTGCTTGAGCATCCAGCGTATTCACCAGATTTGGCTCCCTCTGACTATTATCTGTTTCCAGACCTGAAAAAATTCCTGGCTGGAAAGCGTTTTACATCAAATGACGACTATTGCAGGCGTGAATGGATTCAGAACCTTCGAATAAATGTATTGATGTTTCTGGAGATTATATTGAAAATAAAACATATTTTTACTTCAAAAAAAATTTTTTTTCATCGTTGGGTCGAGAACTTTTCAGACAACCCACGTAGATTCTAATTGAATAATAACATTTATATTCCTATGCAACTAAACTATCTTCAAATTTGAAATAGTAAATATGGTATACTAATTAATAATTTCCGTTCACTGTTAATAGTCCTACGTGGTAACTCTAAAAATAATGATAGAGCCTATGAACTTGCAAAGAAATACCGTTACGACCGACCATGGCATAAATTCGACCTTTGATGTAGGCCAATTTATGTATTTAACTGAACCACACCCTTACTGAATTTCATAAACAACATGCTAGTTTTACTATATTATATAACATACGTACATCACACGATTTTTTAATTTATTACTTCAGTCACATCTCCAGTTGCAAGAACGACTCGTAACTCATTTTTTAAAATTTATTAACTTATAACAAACACTTGTAAATATTCTAATTATTTACCATTCAAATCTATTTCTATCTTCAATGTCTTTCCGTCATTGTCAGTGACTCTTTCGCAGTTCTCTTGCTCTTTTAGATTTCTCAGTTCCCTGCGGTTTGGTGGTACACATTACATAACTCCCTTAGGTAATCCTCTTCCCTCGATTTTCTGTACATGAGCGTACCAGCTTAGTTGCATTGTTTTAATAGTTTCTTCTTCAACAGGCGACGATCCACTCCCATTTGCTTTCTTTTGCATCTTCATTTCCAATTCTGTCCATGCTAGCTATTTCCAACGATCGTCTGAACATTCCCGTTGATTCAAGTTTTCTTTGCTTGTTTCCTTCAACATTGTTATCATTGAACCATATACTATATTAAATTTTATTCTATTTTCGTTGACAATTGCTTATTGTTTTTTTATGTCGTTTTAATGTTAACCCATTTGTGGATTATTATGAAAGCCCGCACAGCTCCACAATAATTTTTTTATTAAAAAATGCTCTCGTGAGGGATTAAGCCATGTTTTTAGGGCAGTTGTCTTTCGTAATAATAGCAGATAAAAAAAAATTCCAAGTATATCCTTTTTAGTTCATGAAATTTGCTATAAATTGACAAGTATTATTTCAGAACAGCAACAGTAATAAGGGTTTTAAATACTCAAAAGCAATGTCGTTCGATAGTCACTGTATTTGAAATGCAAATGTAATGCATCTGAAGCTGCGGCTCACAGATTTGGCTGACTTTTTTTTTGTTTTCTAGGCTTAGGGGGAAGAAATTTTGGTCGAATAAAGACGTTTTCTGTATTATAAACAGTTTGAATTTTTTTTTTCTATATAACGAGGCATGTTTTTTAAGTAAGTACCGTTTTGGAATTAAAAAAAGACGTGCAA
>CM032447.1:13909023-13941523 GCA_019049505.1 Pachyrhynchus sulphureomaculatus
AAAAATTTTGAAAAAATTCTGGAATATTCTCCACGGGGTGTAGATTGAACGAATATTATCACGAGTGCATTACCTTTAGTAATTTATCTGGTATATAAAAAAACAAAATTTTCAAGGTCATCAGTTTTCAGTAAAGATTGGAAACAAACTTTGTTGAAAACTCATTTCGGGTGTGTTTTGTGAAGTCACTGATCATTTTATACCTCCGTAACAAAATTTTTTATTCTAAAAGCAAGTTCAACTTGCACTTGACCGGTTATTTATTTTAAAAGCAATCAACGTACGGAACACTTATTGCGCAAGTTCAACTTGCACTTGACCGGTTATTTAATTGAAGCGAAATAGTAATTATTTTGGCATTTCTATAGCACGTAAGCTGACGTTATCATACATGTTTGTGAAATATTATTTACATAATCGTATATAAGTGATGTTACAAAATAAAGACCTCTCTGAATGACGCTGCAACAATGCCTTTTAAGAAGCCAACTTGTGAGGTGAACTCTTTGCTTTAAATTCTACTGTTGATTTCTAAGGAAAAATACAACCAACTATTCCTAACGTGCAGTCAAAAATATCCAAGATTGTTTTCAGACAGTATGCAATAAAACATATTTCAATGAAGTTAGACGCCCAAAAAGTTGTGGCGCAAGCGAATTAGCACGGTTTTTTTTGCAGACTATCTGATGGAAAATGCACTAAAATTCAGCCGATCCTCAAAAAAGGCAAAAAGATCTTGCCAAACAACTACCGACCAGTCGCACTGCATTCAATAAAATTGAGAATCTGAAAGGCGAAATGTTAATAACCATCATCAAGATATCTTTCATAAACATAGATCAATAGGAGATATTCTAACTGAAGTAACACATCTTTGGAACAACTCAATTGAACGCTTTGGAGAATCTCGAGTGTTTGCAATTTTTATACTTGGCGGTTATCTTCTAATGCCTTCAACATCAATGCCGGTGTGTCTCCTTTTCTCTTTCGCCTTTACATTAACGATCTGCTGGAAAGGACCAGAAATACGCTTGTTTTTTGTTCAACTGCGCTAAATTCTATCTTTAACGCTGCTAAAACTTAAACTACAGTTTTTTTAAAAAAAAACTGAACGTAGCAGGACGTCGAAGTTATATCGGGACACTCTATTCCTCTAGAATCGTCATCGTCACTCAATTTACTTGGCCCTAACTTGGGAGCAAATATATCTTCGCATGCTCATGTTATATGCATAGCAAAAAGAGCTTCTCAAAAGCTGGAAACATTGCTTCGTAAAAGAAAGCTTTCCACTCCAGAACAACTTTTAATCCTGTGCAAGGCTCAAATTTGATGAAATACTGTTCCCATTTCTTGGGTTTCGGTTCCAAATGCATTTGTTGGATTCTATTCAGAGGAGAGCTATTCGCCAGTTTGAAGACCCATATCTCACTAGCAGTCTTTATTTTTTAGAACACCGAAGAACGGTTGGTAGTAAAAATATTAACATTTAATCTCAACCATGATTTAGTACTCTTAGGTATAACCGCTAGCAGTTTTAAGCTTAAATAATAATAAAACTTAACAAATTAAGTTTAGTTTCAACAATAATTTAATTTAATATTTTTATGCCCAAGTATTGGTGTAAGGTTAGATGATGATCTCTAGAGACCGGATTATATGCAACATAAAAATCTTGAAATATGCATGCAAAAAATGCTTAAAATATGCATGAAAAGGGTCAAAATATGCAATATTAAATAATAATAAAAGTAGTAATTTTTAATTTTTTATTTCAAAATCAGCATAAAATTAACAAGTTATCGACGATGTTTAAATTTAATTAAAAATTATTTAACATTTTTTAAAATTATTTAACATTTGTATTCTTCTACACGTAAACAATAAGGTATTGTTCCAAATGTTGGGTAGTAAGATTGTGTCTTCGATCACTTAAAATATTTTTATAAGTGGAAAAAGACCGTTCCACATCCACTGAGGTAACTGGGCAGTATTTGAATTTGGGTGCTATGTTAGCACTTATTGTTTCTGGCAAAAGTTTACCCGTCCCATTAATAAAACTATCAATTTGACACAAAGGTTCAAAGCCTGGGTTATTGCACAAAATGTTCTCAAACTTTGCTTAACTCTACGCGGGAATACATCTGGAAATGTGGAGTTTATTTGACGGATTTTATTCATTAACTTAATATAGCGACCACAAACTGTCGATAGTTTCATCAGCTGAAATCCAAATAATGTCATCCTTAAGTTCATTACGTATTTCTTCCAGAACATGTTGGTAAATTGTTGGTATGTAATTTTTACGCAGTGTTAATTCGTCTGGTATTTTTTGATTCAAGCAATATTTTCGCAGGAAATCTTTGAATGTAGGATTTGTAAGTTTGTGGAGAGGAATATTACCTGCAAGCAATGCTTCACATAAATCCATGCTAAAGTGGTTTTTTGTTTGCTTATAGAAGTGAAATCACTGCTACTTGCTGCTGTTATAAGTTGTTGTTGTGGGCCTTTTTTTGCAATCCTGCGATATGAAGACATGTCTTGACATGCTGGTCAATTTGAAACTTTTTTGTGCACGAAACATTTTTCTCGCAAACTCTACAATATAAAACATTTCCGTCTTATGTAAATGTTCCAGGATAATCAGCTACCCCCGAAGAGACAATTTTTTTTGCGGGTGGCATGGTACACGTTAAACTTTAACACAACACGTTAAAAAACTGCAAAAAGACTACACTGATGCAAGCGCGTCGACAATAATGTTAAAACTGATATCTTGTTTTAAAATAAAAATTCGTCTTCGAGAAAATTGTTTATTTGATCTACGCTCAAACAAATATTCTTAGAAACTAACTACTTATCACTTAATATCCCGACCAAGAAACAAAGGAATAAAATACCGTCGCAATTTTGAGTATTCCCTTGGCACTATAACCTAATCGATGTTTAGACTATTGCAGGTAATATTCCGGCGATAAGATCGGTTCCAGACGGCGACATTAACAATACCCTCAGCAATTCAATTGCCTAGTAATACCGAGAAATATTGTAAATATAGGGAAAATATGCATCATTACTGGATTTTGGGTAAAATATGCAATAATCGGTGAGAATGGTCTAAATATGCAAATGCATATGAAAATATGCAAATGCATATAGTCCGGTCTCTAATGATCTCAAATGGTCTCCCCTCATATACCTAGGCTTTCTGAAAAGTGGTGTAGGCCTGACACATAGATTGCGTTAGAAACTGTAAAACCATAAATGTACCGAAAAGTTCCATCCTTTATTTATTTATTTATTTATTTATTTATTTATCATACATGCCTTACAGGTTACAAGACCCAACTACAAGGCCGGAGATACAGATAAGAGCCACTATACATAGAAATGTAATACAATAATAGAGTATTAAGCAGATACAAATTCCAATCACAATAATAATAATAATAAAAACAATTAAATATTAAAACAATAAGAAAAGAAAGATGCCACAGCCCCTCAGTGTGCAGCAATATTTTACCTATCGTTAACATAGATGTGTTGAAAAAGTCGATGCTTATTTCTTGATTATACATACTACACATTGAAAAAAGTGGGGAAAATTTTAATATATTTGTTCTTGGAACAGGTAGATAAAAAGTGTTATATTGTCTGCTAGTTATACGCGGCACACTAAAATTTATTCTTGACAGAATAGCGGGAGAATCTATATCATTATTCATAATTTTGAACAGAGTCGTCAGGAGCAAGTAACCACGACGAACCTTTAATAACGAGCAGCCGTTATCTGCAAGTAGTACCTCATGCGGAAACCCCTGTTGTGGATAGATACCATCTCGTTTAAAGCTAATATATTTTAAGAGTTTGCGCTGGACCATCTCCAGATTATCAGTATGGGTGTCATAGCCTGGAGACCAGACCGTAGCAGCGTATTCCAATTTAGAACGAACATAACAAATATATAAAGTTTTAATTACGTCAGGATCATGAAAGTCACCGGTGCAGCGTGCAATAAAGCCATATGTTTTAAAAGCTTCGGAGATTATGGTGTTTATATGATCTGTGAAAGAAAATTTTGGATCAAATGTTACGCCCAAGTCCCTGAAGACATTCACACGGGAGATACTACTGTTATCCAGCAAATAGTTATGAATAATCGGTGAGATTTTATTTGAGAAAGACATGATGTTACATTTCTTAATGTTAAGCTGTAAATTGTTTGTTACGCACCATTAGCCAATTATCTGTAAGTCCTTCTGAAGATTTATGCAATCCCGAATACCTCTCACCCTGCTGTATAATTTTACATCATCGGCATAGAGTAAATAACCAGCACCTAAACCCCTCCCAATATCATTTATAAAGAGATTAAAAAACAATGGTCCCAGTACAGATCCTTGGGGAACCCCAGAAGTAGCATCATAAGATCTTGATTTGAAGCCATAAATTTCCACATATTGCTTACGATTAGTAAGGTAAGAATGAATCAAAGATATTAATGAGCCTGAAAAACCAAAGTTAGTTAGTAGTTTATTAAGTAGGAGAGAAAAATCCAGCCGATCAAAGGCTTTGGTGAAATCTAAATAAATGATATCCATTTGGCAACCCTCGTCAATTGCCTCTGCTATTTCTTGAGTTATAGTAATTAAGTTTGTAGATGTAGACCTACCCTTGTAGAAACCATGCTGATGAGGGGTTATCAAGTTTTTCGTAGCATAAAATATATGATCGTGTAATAAAAATTCAAAGATTTTACTAAAATTACATATTATTGACACTGGCCTATAATTATTGATATCTGATCTATCTCCTTTTTTAAAAACAGGACTGACTTTAGAGGTTTTCCATAATTCCGGGAAAGTACTCGTCTTCAAGCTTAAGTTGAACAGAGTTAACAGTGGTTTGGCTAAAACAAATCTGCAATCACGAATAAAAAATGCTGGGAGTAAATCCGGGCCTGCAGTAAATTTTGGTGTTAGTCTTCTAATGGTATTAATAACGTCTGATTCACAAAAGGTACTGACTGCGACAATAGGCCAAGAAGCCACGACATCCTCACTGATTAATCTATCCAAGGTTGGACGGGAAAATGATTGTTCGAAATAAGTTGCAAAAGCGTTTAGAATATCTGATGCCGAGTTCAAATTACTCCTGTCATACTACTAGGCATACCCTTCTGTTCTCTTTTGTTTTTGACAAATGACCAAAACTGCTGCGGATTAACCTTTATATTCTCTTCTGTTCTCTGAATAAAGCATCTATAAGATTCTGTAGTATCTCGTTTTATTTCCGATCTCAACGTTTTGAACTTTTCAAACTGATCCATGTCTCCATACTTTTTATATTTTTTATGACATAAGGCTTTCTGCTTTATCTTGAGTATTACGTCACGCGAGAACCACGGAGGGTATTTCTTGCTATGACCTTTTAAATACTTCGGTACATGCTCATCTATTATTTCATATAATTTTTTATAGAAACTGTCACAGGCTTCATCAATACATGTAATATTGTTTAGAATTGACCAATCGATTTTCATAAGGGAGTTATACAATATAGTATAATCTGCTTTTTTGAAATTATAGCTGCCTTGAAAATTTATTTGAAAATCGCTTTTAGCATTCATCGATTGGCAGTATTTAAATGTAACTACTAGTGCCGGATGATGAGCGTCCTCTTCAATAAACACATCGACTGCCCTTTCAACTTCGCACTTTTCATTATTATGCATCACCAAGTCTAGTATTCTATTATTTGTGTTCCTGATGTAATTGCTTTGAGTAAAACGGACGCTATTTAGGAAATTTTTAAGAACCTTTGTAAGATTATCTTCCGTTTTATTATCTAAGAAGTCAGAGTAACGAGATACATTGAAGTCACCAAGTATGCATACATTCGCATTAGATAGGCATTGCAACGAAATTAAGCACTCAAACAAATTTTCCAACAGAAAAGTAGTTACCGGCGGGGGAATGTAAACAACAAACAGATATATAGACGAGTAGTCAAAAGTAATTTTAACGCCTATTAGATCAAATTTCCGGGCAAAGTTCTGTATATGGAATTGAAACCATGCTTGCTCTAAAGCTTTGATCAACACCAATCAGCACGCCCACCTCCACGCGATTTATTTATTTCTGAAAAATTTCTATCTTTACGAAAAATATTATACCTGTCACAAATTATTTCGTTGTTAGTAATAGAAGAGTCCAGCCACGTTTCTGTGATCGCTATTAAATCATAACAAGAACAAGTTGAATTACTAAGCACGTCAACTGTTTTAGTTCTAAGTCCACGAGTATTTTGATAATAGACTGAAAAACAATTATTAAGCAATAAGCGATTTGCTGAAGTAGGCACTACTTGAGACAAGGCGATCGATCTATTCTGAGCTACAATAGGTGTGGACGTCATGGTTAATTGCTATTGCGCCAAAATATTTGCACGAAGTATTGAACATGCATTTTTATAAACTAAACATTTATTTATATCCCAAGCAGCATGGGCAATATCAATATCTTTATATAAACATATATAAAATTTTAATTCGATCTGACAATTTATTCGAGTGGTAACAGCTATTTAATATTCACGTGTCATTGATGTTTTTAAATTATATAAATTAAATTCTTTGGCTGGTTTAACACCAACAGAAAATACCATCCGAAATTCTTAAAAGTGTACAAGGATGCATAACCTTCACTTTCCACTGTGAAAAAAATGGGCTGCTCTTTTTAAATCTGGTGGTACAAGCCTCGAAGATGATCCACGCGATGGTCGTCCAAAAAACTGCTACAATACCACAAATCATTCAACAAGTTCATGATATGGTATTAGATGATCGACGAGTGAAAGGGCGTGAAATAGCTCAGGCCATAAGCATTTCAAAAGAACGAATGGGAAATATTTTGCATGTAGAATTACATATAGACAAGGCGAAATCGGCGCCATCGTTGGAAAAAATTTTCTAATTGAATTTTTTTTCATAACCTTCTCCAGGAGATGCCCCTGAAAGAGGATCAACATGTTGCCGGGCGGTAACCTGGTCCGAATTTGTTTAAACAAATTTTTTTTAAACAAAGTCCAAAAATTGGTAAATTGGACCATTTTGAACAAAAAATGTCTCTTGTGAATTTTCTCTAAAATGCGCCGTTTTCGAGATATCGGCGATTTTAGGTGCGAGAAAAACGCGAAAATGGCCACTTTCACCTCCCAATATCGGGGTCAAAAATTAAAATTTTCAATGTTGCCAAGTGTCCAAATTAAAGTTTGAGATCTCCTCTACAAATTACCGTAGGAAATATTGCAATATCTTCATTTTTAAATATTGTTTTTTAACAGTTAACAAATTGCGTTCGAGCGCCCGCGGCTGCATCGAAACTGTATATGTACATAGATATATACGCAACGCCCGTACGTAGGCGCACGGAACTGTATACGCACTGCGATGCTCTATAAAGCTTTGTTTCTTGATTTCTTATTAAAATTAATATATTTGAAAAGTAGTGTAAAAAATATTTATTTATTAAAGAGTAATTGTTATATCAAATTTAATTATTATAACAAATGAATATAAATAAAAATTCAATATTCGATTAGGATGGTAGAAGAATTAAAACAATTTTATGAAATATAACTTATATATATTTAATAGAATTTTCGCAAATATTTAAATTACACCCACACATGAGTATACAACTTACGTTGTTGCTTTTGCAATTACATGCATTGGTTTTACAATTTTTTGTACATTTACATTGCCTAATTAACGAATCTGGTATCGAATTTTTTAACATGAATTTGGGTAACAATTCACCTGTTTCTATAATGTAACCAAATTCTGTTGCATCTAAATGTCGATACCGAGAATACAATGACATTTTCCATATGTACGTTTGTAGTGAAGCTCGTGAAATGTGCAATTTTAAAGCATCGGATGTACATGGAATTTTTCCAAAATTAATACCCATCCCACAAGAACGTTCTAAAATTATTTGTCTAGCATTATCTGCTGTTTCTCCAGCTTTATTCAAAATTTTCAAATACAATTTTTCTAATGCATTGAATTCCATGGCATTTAATTGTAAGCCAGTACCAAGTGGGGTTAATGCATTTTGAGTATCTAAATCAAAGACTAAATCTAAAGCTTTATTTTTAGTACCTACTTTACTAGTAGTATCACAGCCTGTAAAAACGCATGTAAAGCAGGCAAAAACTTGACAAACTTGACTAGTTAAATATTCAGCAGCTACATTACAAGACAATAATCTTGGCTTCTGACCAACTGTTTTAAAAATACAATCCTGTACAACCAATTAATTTGAAAAAGCTCCAATAATGAATTGCTAATATAAAAACGTCGGTATCAACGGAATGAATTATTATTTCAGAATTATAAGGTAACATATATCGAGCATGACAAAATATCCTTGTATCAGCCTCTAAGTGATTATTTTCTAACTCAATAATTTCATGTATATTATTTCCCTGTATACAATAGCACTTTTCAATGTTATAGAATCCACCTGATATTATTAATTGTTGAGTGTGACTTAATGCAACGCAATTTACAGCATTATTAGATAAATATTGAACCAATTGAAACTTATTATTTGTATTCATCATTAAAGTTTTAATATTTTTTGGAATTTTTGTATCACAGTTTTGAATAAATATATTCGCGCCTACGTACGGGCGTTGCGTATATATCTATGTATACAGTTTCGATGCGGCCGCGGGCGCTCGAACGCAATTTGTTAACTGTTAAAAAACAATGTTTAAAAATAAAGATATTGCAATATTTCCTACGGTAATTTGTAGAAGAGATCTCAAACTTTAATTTGGACACTTGGCAACATTGAAAATTTTAATTTTTGACCCCAATATTGGGAGGTGAAAGTGGCCATTTTCGCGTTTTCTCGCACCTAAAATCGCGCGATATCTCGAAAACGGCGCATTTTAGAGAAAATTCACAAGAGACATTTTTTGTTCAAAATGGTCCAATTTACCTAAAAAAACTTGTTCCGGGGCGAAAATTTCAATTTTTGGACTTTGTTTAAAAAAAATTTTTTTTAAAACAAAATCGGACCAGGTTACCGCCCGGCAACATGTTGATCCTCTTTCAGGGGCATCTCCTGGAGAAGGTTATGAAAAAAAATTCAATTAGAAAATTTTTTCCAACGATGGCGCCGATTTCGCCTTGTCTAATATGAAAAAGCTTTGTGCAAAATGGGTACCGCATTTGCTGACGATTGACTAAAAACGAATTCTAATAAGTACTTCTCAAGCCTGTTTGGATCGGTTTAAGCTAAATAACATGGATTTCAAGCGTCGTTTCATAACTGTTGATGAAACTTAGATCCACCGCTGTACACCAAAGCGAGAAGGACAGCCGAAACTATAGATTCACGCCGATGGATGTGCACCAAAGAAAGCAAAGACGGTTCCATCAGTAGGGAAGGTTATGGCAACAGGTGGTTTTTAGGTTTACAAAGGTGATTTGTTAATCGATTATCTTCAGATATTAAAAATTATTTTAACGTTTTGGATCAGTTAAATGCAAAAAATTCGTGGAGAATTCAACGTTTAGATAATGGTGAACTTCTTAAAAATATAGCGAAGGATTTAGCTGTAGCCGTGAGTACTGTTTTAGAGTGGAGAAAAAATCGCAAAAAACTTGAAAAATGGTGTAGTGTTTTGTCATCGCCCACACAGGCACGAAAAAGTATGGACAGCGGTGAATACCAAAAAGTGGATGATTCTTTATTTTTGTGGTTTACACAGAATCGAGAACGTGGAATACCAATTTCAGGAACAATTTTAAAACATAAGGCAGTGAGTTTAAGCGAAGAGTTGCCGGTCGTTGAAGCGCCTGTAAATTTTTCTGCAAGTGATGGATGGCTAGACAGGTGGAAAAAAAGACATGGTGTACGTCAACTGAAAGTTTGTGGAGAAAGATTGTCGGCTGATGTATCTAATGCAAAAAAATTTGCAGAGAATTTGAGCAGCTTATGAAAGAACATGGTTTACAACCAGATCAAATCTATAATTGTGATGAAACAGGCTGGAACTACAAAATGGTGCCGTCAAAAATACCTTAGCTTCAAAAACGGAAGCTGGAGCACCTGGTTACAAACATAGCAAAGAACGTGTTACTGTTTTTGCATACAGTAATGCTTCTGGAAGATACAAACTCCCATTATTATGTATTGGTAAGTCAGCAAATCCTCGAACCTTTAAGAATATTCGTCGCAATGCTTTTCCTGTTTTGTATAAAAATCAAAAGATTGGATAAACGACTGGACTTTTTTTGGAGATTTTGTTCCCAAAGTGGAACTTTTTTTAAAAGAACATGGATATTCTAGAAAATGTATTCTATTACTAGATACGCCCCCACTCACCCAAGGAGTGGGCGTATCTTGAAAGTGAGGAAATAAAAGCAATGTTTTTGCCTCCTGCAGTAACTTCTCTCATTCAGTCTGTGGATCAGGGTGTACTGGAAAATTTAAAACGCAATTATAGGCGTTTGTTATTGAAGCATATTTTAGAAGAAGTAGATGAAGGTGGCAATCTTACTGATTGTCTAAAAAAGATAAATTTGAAAAATGTTATACTCGTATATTGGATAGCTTCAGCCTGGAATCAAGTAAAGAGTAGTACTTCTCAAGCCTGTTTGGATCGGTTTAAGCAAAATGAAATGGATTTCAAGCGTCGTTTCGTAACTGTTGATGAAACTTGGATCCACCACTGTACACCAAAGCGAGAAGGACAGTCGAAACTATAGATTGACGCCGATGGATGTGCACCATCAGTAGGGAAGGTTATGGCAACAGTTTTTTGGGATTACAAAGGTGATTTGTTGATCGATTTATCTTCAGAAATTAAAAATTATTTTAACGTTTTGGATCAGTTGGATGCAAAAATTCGTGAGAAAAGATGATCTGCTTTAAAGACGAAAAAAGTCATTTTTCATCAAGATAATGCATGTGTCACACAAGTATTTTGACGATGGCAAAATTCAACGTATTAGAGTTCGAATTGCTTGAGCATCCAGCGTATTCACCAGATTTGGCTCCCTCTGACTATTATCTGTTTCCAGACCTGAAAAAATTCCTGGCTGGAAAGCGTTTTACATCAAATGACGACTATTGCAGGCGTGGATGGATTCAGAACCTTCGAATAAATGTATTGATGTTTCTGGAGATTATATTGAAAATAAAACATATTTTACTTCAAAAAAAATTTTTTTTTCATCGTTAGGTCGAGAACTTTTCAGACAACCCACGTAGATTCTAATTGAATAATAACATTTATATTCCTATGCAACTAAACTATCTTCAAATTTGAAATAGTAAATATGGTATACTAATTAATAATTTCCGTTCACTGTTAATAGTCCTACGTGGTAACTCTAAAAATAATGATAGAGCCTATGAACTTGCAAAGAAATACCGTTACGACCGACCATGGCATAAATTCGACCTTTGATGTAGGCCAATTTATGTATTTAACTGAACCACACCCTTACTGAATTTCATAAACAACATGCTAGTTTTACTATATTATATAACATACGTACATCACACGATTTTTTAATTTATTACTTCAGTCACATCTCCAGTTGCAAGAACGACTCGTAACTCATTTTTTAAAATTTATTAACTTATAACAAACACTTGTAAATATTCTAATTATTTACCATTCAAATCTATTTCTATCTTCAATGTCTTTCCGTCATTGTCAGTGACTCTTTCGCAGTTCTCTTGCTCTTTTAGATTTCTCAGTTCCCTGCGGTTTGGTGGTACACATTACATAACTCCCTTAGGTAATCCTCTTCCCTCGATTTTCTGTACATGAGCGTACCAGCTTAGTTGCATTGTTTTAATAGTTTCTTCTTCAACAGGCGACGATCCACTCCCATTTGCTTTCTTTTGCATCTTCATTTCCAATTCTGTCCATGCTAGCTATTTCCAACGATCGTCTGAACATTCCCGTTGACTCAAGTTTTCTTTGCTGTTTCCTTCAACATTGTTATCATTGAACCATATACTATATTAAATTTTATACTATTTTCGTTGACAATTGCTTATTGTTTTTTTATGTCGTTTTAATGTTAACCCATTTGTGGATTATTATGAAAGCCCGCACAGCTCCACAATAATTTTTTTATTAAAAAATGCTCTCGTGAGGGATTAAGCCATGTTTTTAGGGCAGTTGTCTTTCGTAATAATAGCAGATAAAAAAAATTCCAAGTATATCCTTTTTAGTTCATGAAATTTGCTATAAATTGACAAGTATTATTTCAGAACAGCAACAGTAATAAGGGTTTTAAAATACTCAAAAGCAATGTCGTTCGATAGTCACTGTATTTGAAATGCAAATGTAATGCATCTGAAGCTGCGGCTCACAGATTTGGCTGACTTTTTTTTTGTTTTCTAGGCTTAGGGGGAAGAAATTTTGGTCGAATAAAGACGTTTTCTGTATTATAAACAGTTTGAATTTTTTTTTTCTATATAACGAGGCATGTTTTTTAAGTAAGTACCGTTTTGGAATTAAAAAAAGACGTGCAAAGATATCGCTGTAATTTTATTTTTACATGAAAGCCTGTACCTTAATCTACTTTTCTACATAATTTCCGTGAATATTGAGGCACTTGTCATAACGTGGCACCAGTTTTTGAATACCCTCCTCATAAAATTCTGCCGCCTGACTTGTTAACCACTGTATCACAAATGTTTTGACTTCGTTATCGTCTTGAAGACGCTGACCACCCAGGTGCTTCTTCAAGTGCAGGAACAAATGGTAGTCGCTGGGCGCCAGATCAGGGCTGTATGGAGGATGATCTAGAGTTTCCCATTTAAAAGATTTGATGAGATCTTTGGTCCGATTAGCCACATGTGGACGGGCATTGTCATGCAGCAAAACGATACCCTTACTCAACTTGCCACGTCTTTTGTTCTGGATTGCACGACGCAGATTGTTCAATGTCTCACAATAAGACGCTGCATTGATTGTCTCATTACGAGGCAGAAACTCCACTAGCAATACTCCTTTTCTGTCCCAAAAAACTGTGCACATGATTTTGCGGGCAGAAATTGTTTGCTTAAACTTCACTTTTTTGGGTGATGATGAATGTCGCCATTCCATGGATTGTTGTTTCGATTCTGGTGTGACGTAGGCCACCCATGTTTCGTCACCAGTAACAATTTGGTCTAAAAAATGTTCACCTTCATTGTGGTACCGCTCAAGGAAAGTCAATGCACTGCCTAAACGTTGGGTTTTGTGCAAATCCGTCAACATTTTTGGAACCCAACGTGAACACAATTTCCGGTAATTCAAGTTCTCGGTCACAATGCGATACAAAACACTACGAGACTATTGAGGAAAGCAGTCGCACAATGATGAAATTGTAAAGCGTCTGTTTTCTCTCACCTTTTCGTCCACTTTCTGCAACAAATCTTCATTAACGACCGAAGGACGCCCACTCCGTTCTTCATCATGCACATTTGTGCGGCCATCTTTAAATGCTCTCACCCATTTCCTTACCATTCCATCACTCATAATGTTTTGTCCGGAAACTTCACAGATCTCACGATGAATATCGATCGGTTTTTACGCCTACGCCTTTAGCACTAAGAAATCGTATAACAGCCCGTACAGGCATCTTAAACACTCAGTAAACAACGTATACAATGAAGAATCAGACTGTAATGGCGTCAGTGCGTAGACATGAGATGTAGGTTACCAGCGCGCATGCGCGGAACGCCGACCTTATCGCTGCGGCGGCGGAATCGCAAAACGGTACTTATTTAAAAAACATGCCTCGTATATATATATATATATATATATATATATATATATATATATATATATATACGAGGCATGTTTTTTAAGTAAGTACCGTTTTGCGTACATATATATATGTATATGTATATATATATATATATATATATATATATATATATATATATATATATATATATATATATATATATATATATATATATATATATATATATATATATATATATATATATATATATATATATATATATATATATATATATATATATATATATATATATATATATATATATATATAGCCAAGTGCTGCCTACTCAAACCGTTTCTCCAATCCTCTCTGTCCTGAGTCATCTCTTCGTTCAGGTTTCGTTTTTCCATTGCTTTCCTCATGCCTTCATTCCAGGAACGTCTAGGTCGCTCTCGCTTCTTTTTCCCTGGAGGTTGCCAGCGAAAAATTCTCTGTGGCCATCTATCTTCCGGCATTCTCATTAAATGTCCAAACCAGCATAAACCGCGCATCTCAATTCTATCAACAACTGTCTCTTCTGCCTTCATCTGTCGTCTATTTCATCATTGGATATGTGTTGAAGCTTAGACATCCCGGCACTACGTCACCATCCATTTCTACTGCTTGTAATCTGCGCTTACCACCCAGATCTCACTTCCATAACAGAGAACTGACTCCACCATCAATTGGCCTATTCTTTTCTTTGTCTTTTTTTATGTTTTTATCCCACCATAGAGAGTTGAGACAGCCTATTACTTTTCTGCTATTTTGAATTCTGTGTTTTGTTTCTCCTTCTCCTAGCCCTTTTCGATCTACAATGGCCCCAAGGTATTTAAATTCTGCAACTTGTTTTACAAGTGTATCACCATTTATGAGAACTTGAAATTGTGTCTCACTATTAACTACCAGATACTTTGTTTTCTGTAGGCTTACTTGCAACCCCCAATTCTGGTATTCGGTGTAGGGTCTCTTCAGCATAAATTTCAGATTGAATGAATCCTGCGCCATAAGTACTTGATCATCCACAAAACTTAGTGTAACGAGATAGTTTTCATTTAAGGGTATACCCATTCCTATGCATTTTCTTTTCCATTCCCTTAATGCTAGTTCTACGTAGAGATTAAATAGTATTGGTGATAGACTACATCCTTGGCGGAGTCCTTTGGTTTATTTTTTTTCTGAAGGAATAAAAAAATTAGAATCTCGCTGGACCAAATGTATCAGTGGAGATTATGTTGAGAGGTAAATTTTTGTTTCTGCAAAAAAATGTAATTTTCCTTGTTTTTTGCAAGACTTTTCAATCGATTTTCGGATATGGATTGTATATCGATCGGATGATGGAACGTTTTTCATTTTGACATTGTGAAATAATTTGCGAGAAAGTTCATAATATTCACCTGTAGCTTCTTCCCTTTCTTTACAATTCATTTGTCGATAAAATCAAAGCGATACATCATCATTAAAAATATTCCAGCAGCAATGAGCACAATTCTCGAAAGTATACTCAAAACCTACATCAAAACTTATTTATTGAAGTAATTGACGATGCCAGATGTTGCTTCGAAGTTGAAGGAGATTATATCGATTGAAATAAGTGATTTGAATAACTGAAACGGGCCTCTTTTATAGTTTTGATTAAAAGTGGGGTTCGGCACTAAAATAACGCGATTTCGTCCTATGTTTTCTAAAGTCGGTTAAGTAAGAACGTGTCGCCCATTGTTCATTAAAAAACATATTTGTTTAATAGTTTTTTACATCATTCGACAGTAAAGGATTATCATTAAAATGCTAATGATTCAGTAGTTCGTCCAGTCCCTATCATCGTTGATGATCGCCTGGCATCTTCGGGCCATACTTTCAACGAGATTTTCCACGTATTCTTGAGGCAAAAATTTCCAAATGGCTCGAATTTGCAGTGTTCTGGAGATCCCCTTTTTCCAAGTCTTTTTAGATTTCTAAGTTCCCTGTGGTTTGGTGGTTCTCATTACATAACACCCTTAAGTAATCTTCTTCCGTCCATTTTCTGTACATGAGCGTACCATGTTAGTTGCATTGTTTAATTGTTTCTTCTTCATCAGACGACGATCCACTTCCATTCGCTTTCTTTTGTATCTTCTTTCTCTTCAAAAAAAAGGGCACAAAGCAGTGTTTGCAGGAGTACCAACAATAACTTCAAAAAAAAAGGAATTTCTTTTAATGTTTTTCCGTCATTTCAGTGACTCTCTCATAGTTCTCTTGCGCTCGTGGTTCTGGAGATCTCCTTTTTCCAAATCTTTTTAGATTTCCAAGGTCCCCGTGGTTTGGTGGTTCTCATTACATAACACCCTTAAGTAATCTTCTTTCGTCCATTTTCTGTACATGAGCGTACCATGTTAGTTGCATTGTTTTAATTGTTTCTTCTTCATCAGACGACGATCCACTTCCATTCGCTTTCTTTTGTATCTTCTTTCTCTTCAAAAAAAAGAGCACAACGCAGTGTTTGCAAGAGTGCCAACAATAACTTCAAAAAAAAAAGGAATTTATTTTAATGTTTTTCCGTCATTTCAGTGACTCTCTCATAGTTCTCTTGCGCTCGTGGTTCTGGAGATCCCCTTTTTCCAAGTCTTTTTAGATTTCCAAGGTCCCTGTGGTTTGGTGGTTCTCATTACATAACAACCTTAAGTAATCTTCTTTCGTCCATTTTCTGTACATGAGCGTACCATGTTAGTTGCATTGTTTTAATTGTTTCTTCTTCATCAGACGACGATCCACTTCCATTTGTTTTCTTTTGAATCTTCTTTCTCTTTAAAAAAAAGTGCACAAAACAGTGTTTGCAGGAGTGCCAACAATAACTTCAAAAAAAAAGGAATTTCTTTTAATGTTTTTCCGTCATTTCAGTGACTCTCTCATAGTTCTCTTGCGCTCGTTGTTCTGGAGATCCCCTTTTTCCAAGTCTTTTTAGATTTCCAAGTTCTCTGTGGTTTGGTGGTTCTCATTACATAACACCCTTAAGTAATCTTCTTCCGTCCATTTTATGTACATGAGCGTACCATGTTAGTTGCATTGTTTTGTTTCTTCTTCATCAGACGACGATCCACTTCCATTCGCTTTCTTTTGCATCTTTTTTCTCTTCAAAAAAAAAGGAATTTCTTTTAACAACTACAAGTTATAGTTACTTGACCGACTGCACATTTTGGCAACTTCGTATACTTATAAAAATGCATCATTGAAAACCACTCTAGATAACAACAACGCTCTACATACATGCCAAAACAAAATTACTCTAAACATAAAACATCTGAATTTATGTATCGTCTGAGAATTTTGTAACCAGGCCAAAAATCCCCAGCGAATTACAGGATGACAAATATTTCCAGGCTTTTTAAATTATTTATTCCCGGGTCATGAAACTTTATGTCGCATAATAACGGAAAATAAAAGATGAAAAACAAAGGAATAACATGTCAATGTAATATATATGAGGAAGAGCTCTCGAGTTATTTTTTTAGAAATTTTCATTAATAATTTTCACGATAATCTGTCTTTTCCTTAATTTAATATAGCTTATTACGGCAAAGTTATCCTTCTCCTCTGCTCTTATATTTATGTTTTCGTCAGTTTATGGAAATTAAGGAGAAGATTATTTCCAAGTTCAATTTATCGTCCTACAAATTAAAATCTTTCCCTTAGGGGTTCAAGGGTAGGGTTATGTATGTTCCAGATTAGCTCCTACACACTTTTTTCTTTGTTATTTTTCTTGCTCAGGAAATTACTGTATTCGTGAAAAAATCCCCTTCGAGATTATCGCTTTTCTGCGTGTTCCTGGAAACATAGTTTCTAATTTCAGTCGACATGTTGATCGGTTAGCCTGTCTGTTAGAACTGTAATTCTGACACAAAATAAATTATAGAATTCAAATTTAGAACTATATAACATTTACATTTTTAATTAGAAATAAAACAGCAACCTTGGTAAGACAAGTCAAGAATCAGTTCTCGAAAAGAATGGAAAACGACTTCAAAAACAAATATGGAGGCTTATAAGACCACAAAGGAAAGAGATCAACGAATGGGTTGAAATGAATAATCTTATACCCAAGGAGAATTGGATCAGATATCTGGAGGCTTTGTATAAAGCAGAGGAGGCAGAGTTGACGTTGGACACGCCGGAAATAGTGGTGGGCGAGAATGCTGAAGTTGGGGTGTCGGACGTGCAACAGGCACTATCGAAATTAAAGAATAGGAAAAGTCCTGGATAAGACGGTATCTCGAAAGAACTTTTGAAATATGGAGCAGAAAGTTTAGTGCAACAATTGACAAGTTTAATTCAAAAGATCTTATATAGCCATAGAATCCCAAATGAATGGCGGTCTAGTACGACCATTTTTGTGTTTAAAAAGAGAGATAAGAAAATACGTTCTAATTATAGAGGAATAAATCTGTTGAGGTCCACATTAAAACTCGTAACAAAGATCATGACAAACAAAATTAATCGTCTTACGTCCTTTGCCGATGAGCAACAGGAGTTCAGGTTAGGCAGATCCTGTGCAGACGCCATTTTTGTCCTCGGACAAATATCGGAGAAGTCTATTGAATACAAGCCCGCCTATATACGTTTTATTGATGTGCAAAATGCATTTGATCGTGTCCAACTGAAGGATGTTTTATGTTATATCTCCTCTACAACAGACAAATCCCATCTATAATATATATAAAATGCAACGTCTCTCTGTCTGTCTGTCTGTCCGTTAGTGCGCTTATCATTGGAGAACCACTTATCCGATTTACGTTCTTTTTTGTTAAACATACATATGTTCTCTGGCCAGGTTATAGGATATATTTTATTACGTTAGGTGACATAAGGAATAAGCAGTGACGATAATAGTGAATCAAGTCGGAAAAAAGTTTGCCGCTAGCGCGTTCTCTTGCAATACACTGCCTAATGCATTAAATATGGAACAATATCATGTAGCAAAGAATATAATATATATAAAATGCAACGTCTCTCTGTCTGTGTGTCTGTCCGTTAGTGCGCTTATCACTCGAGAACCCCTTATCCGATTTACGTGTTTGTTTTTTTTTTTAAATTCATACATTTGTTCTCTGGCCACGTTATCTATAATCTTCTATCTAGAATGTATATAAAATGCAACGTTTCTCTGTCTGTCCGTTAGTGCGCTTATCACTTGAGAACCACTTATCCGATTTACGTGTTTTTATAAATTTTTACATATGTACAAGGTGAGATAATGGGAGATAAATATAAATAATGGGAGATAAGGAGAAATAATGGGAGATAAGCAGAGATAAGTCTAGATAATGAGAGTTATGGTGAGATAATGGGAGATAAGGAGAAATAATGGGAGTTAAGGATAAATATTGAGAGATAAGTCGAGATAAGCCTAGATAATGGGAGATAAGGTGTGATAATGGGAAATAAGGAGAAATAATGGGAGACAAGGAGAAATAATGGGAGGTGACCAGAGATAAGCCTAGATAATGGAAATTATGTAGAGATAATGGGAGATAAGGAGAAATATTGAGAGATAAGGGGAAATAATGGGAGATTATTACGTTGGGTAACATAAGGAATAAGCAGTGACGATAGTGGCGAATCAAGTCCACGCGAGCGGAGCCGCGGGCCCGGCTAGTATAATATAATTAAGACTATAGAGAATGTTTACACAGCGTACCAAATCCAAACAAAGATAACCGGAGAAGTTACCAAACCGATACCAGCTGGGAACGGTGTTCGACCGGGAGACTCACTGAGCCCTTTCTCTTCAACGTCATCATGGACGAAATAATAGGAAAAGTGCGGATCATGAGAGGAAATAAAATGCGAGACAATGAGATGAACATTTTATGTTATGCCGATTACGCAGTACTATTTGCAGAAAATTAAAACGATCTGCATCGACTCCTACACCAATTTAATTGCACAACTAAATCCTTTAATATGGTAGTATCTGCCTCCAACACAAAATGTATAACAACGTCAAAGGCACCCTTAAGATGTAAACTTGAGGTGGCCGGAGAAGTTATTATAATTAAGTTTAAATATCTAGGCGTAGAAATATTTGCTTATGGTGATCTTGAAGCGGATGTAAGCGAACAAACGACTAGAGCCGCAAAAATAGCAAGGTGTCTAAACAACACAATATGGTGTAACAAAAACATAAGACTCGAAGCCAAATCGAGAATTTACAAAACAGCTATAAGACCTGTTATGACATATACTGCGGAAACCAGGCTAGAAACATCGAAAACCAAAAGACTACTGGAATCAACAGAAATTAAGGTAATTCGCAGAATAGCTGGAAAGACACTTTTGGATGGAGAGAGAATTGAAGGTATAAGAAGCAGGTGTGGGGCAGAGGATATGAACGATTGGGAGGTGAGATGGAGAAGAGAGTGGAATGAACACATTGGTAGGATGGAAGATGGAAACACGTGGTGTGATGGCCTGAGTGTGGCGGAATAGTGGCGTAGAGCCCCAGTTAGAGAAAGAAGAAAAAGAGAAGGTTTAATATTAATATGAGAATTATTCATGGTTGGTCAAGATAATCAACACGTTCTGAACAAACCAAGTAAGATAACGAATTTAAATTTGGTACTATATAATACCTGAGGTAGGAAAGGAAAATATTGTTTTTGAGCTAAACTGCTTCAGTGAAAGGAGGTAAATAGGATAAGAGCTCATAAATTTTGTATGATTTTAATATTAATAAGAGAATTTTTCATGGTTGGTGGAAATAATGAACATAATCAACGAAATAAGATATTGAATTCAAATTTGGCGCTATATAGCACCTGAAGTAGGCAAGGAAAATACTGCTTTTGAGCTAAATTACTCAGGGGAAGGGGGTGGAAAGGATGATGGGGGACATTGTGTCTTTTCAATAGTGTTATCCGAATTTTTCTTACTTTTTGATTGGGATATTGGATATTTAATATAAAATAATTTTCCTATAGAAAAATGTATACTGGTAAAAGGCATGAGATAGGGTGCTAAAATGGTGATTGCGTGTATGTCGTAATATATTTCTGTTTCAGTGTTCTTGTTTTTTCATTACTTTCAATTTCCAACAGAAATACTCTGTATAGACCAAGAGGCCGACCTGAAATTTTGACTTGTCGACTAACCGTCTGCTTAGTTGTTCATTCTATCGGGCGAGTCGAATAAAAACCTTTAACGTTGATTTTGCGGCCACCGTGCCCTGGGATGCCCAGAGAAGGCCCAAAATGCTACATTTAAAAATAGACTGTCGTTTAACCACTTGAATCAAGAACCATCACATTTATTGACACTAAAAAAGTCGAGCGTCCCAAAATGCAGAGGCCGCCGAGACCGGACTCAGCTTTAGGGCCCAAAAAACCAAACTAAAATGAATTATGAGGTATTTACTTAACATTAAGTATTTGCCAGATATATACTAGAATTTAAAAGCATTTATCAAAATTTAGCAGATACTTAATTTTAAGTACATACTTTAATATTCATCTAACTCACCCTATAGAATGAACAACTAGGCAGACGGTTAGTTGAGAGGTCAAAATTTCAGGTCGCCCTCTTGTTCTAATAGAAGGAGATCTCGGTACATAGTAACCTAAAAAAGTTGAATATAGGATCTCCGTTTGACACTTCGAAGCACGAGGACGTGTGTTTCCGGTTGGGGTTTCTGAGGGCGAAGTTCCCGCGTTTTGGGGCTCCGAAGTGTGGAACAGTGGTCCATAAACTACTTGGTAGGGGTTCTAATCGCAGAGGGTTGCTAAGCGCTATGCGGAGTGATTTCTAAAACGTCGACTTGAGGTTATGTGATTTGAGTAGGTGGTCGAGCACATGTGGCCGTGCTTTTTGTGAAAATTGCGTAATCCGGCTGATTAGTTGACAGAAAACGGTTATATCAAAAACCAGTAGCAGTTTCCCGAGAAGAACCTTTATTAGAGCCCATGAAATATATGAACAGCTTAAGTAAAATATTTAAAATATAAAATCCCTACAAGGTTATGGACATAGTATCTAGATTCACTTTCTTGTGGACCTTGTTGGGAATCAATTAATATAACAGAAAAATAAGGATTTTGAAATATAAACCGACACTCGGCCAAATAGTCTTGTACTTATTGAATAGCAGGGAAATCATTGTGTTTACTTTCCCCGCTAACAGGAAGTATTGTATTCGTGAAAAAATAACCCCCTGAAATTCTTTTTTGTTTACGTTTTTAGATGACGAAAAACATATTTTTTAAATTTCCAATTTCATAATAGATAATCTAGCCATATGTCACCATACTCGTATATATATCAAGAGATATTTGAAATTTTTTTTATTTGTTTTATCCACAAAAGCTAGTTTGTTTGATGTGATTTTGAAAGATAGAAGTGTAGTATTTAGTGTTCCGTAGGGAAGACTTATAAGATCATTTCGGTGTCTGCCTGTCAGTCTGTCATACCCGATTTTCTCCGAAACTATTTGCTATAGAAAGTTGGCACTAATATAGCAATTGATGGCCCCATCAGAGCCGTGTATTTTTCAAAGTGAAGTTTTGACTTAAAGGCTCAATCATCGCTCCTGATGAAGCTAACATGGTTAGCGAAACGGGCGTCGAGTGCAAAAATAAAGTGTTTGGTGTAGTGGTGATATATACTGAGTAGTATCATTGTGCCAAAGATTCCACATTCCCAACTTAGTTAAAGGCTCAATTTTGGGGGGTGAAATCGGAAGTGGAAAAAAAAAATTACCAGGTCATTGAGTGGGGTGTCAAATGAAAGCGAGTTCAAAAATATATATAATGTAATACTTGGGCACGCTTTTCTTCGTATTATTTTTAAAAAAATGTCAAAATCGCTCTCCCCCCCTTATCTCGCAAAGTACTGATCAAAAAATTTTGAAAAAATTCTGGAATATTCTCCACAGGGTGTAGATTGAACAAAAATTATCACGAGTGCATTATCCTTAATAATTTCTCTGGTATATAAAAAAAAAAAAAAAAATTTCAAGGTCATAAGTTTTCAACAGAGATCGGAGACAAACTTTGTTGAAAACTCATTTAGAGTGTCTTTTATGAAGTCATTGATCATTTTATGCCTCCGTAACAAAAAATTTTATTTTAAAAGCAATCAACGTACGGAACACTAATTGCGCAAGTCCGACTTTCACTTGGCCTGTTATTTATTCATTAAATACTTTTTGATTATACTTATATAATCAAGGTAAATAAAGTAGACTGTATTTTTTAGTCTGAAGTAGTCAGATTTAGTGCTTATTTTAGAACTGCTTTTTGTAAGTACTTGGTAAAAATCATTTTACAAATGTTTTTCGGTGCAAGCATTCAATAAAAGTTGTCTTTCAAATGAAAGGCAAAAAACAACTATTGCATGTTGGTCGGCAAAGTTTCCGATGTAAGAAAACTAAATCAATTTCCCAAGCATAAGTCAAATTTGATTTATCAGATAAGTTGAGGAAGCATTGTCGAGCGGTTCGGTGTTTCCGATTTTTAATTTAGAAGGAGTTACTCCTGGCATTTTCATAAAGGAAAAAAAAGGAAGATTTTGCGTTGACTATTTTCAGCGATAATCAGTGGTGTACTATTTTTTCTTCTCAATAGTAGTATATTATTTTAATAGGAATGTTTATTTATTCACATTTCGCTTGTAAACAATATAAAATTTTTACCGCCCATTTAAATCATTGTTACAACAAATTGTTTTACCACTATATGATTAAATAGTGGTCGCTGGCTCTTCAATTTTATATTAAAAAAAACACTAACAATTACCAAACTTCCGATCGATTATTAGAGAGCACAAAAGCTGATGTTTAGGTCAATCTAACACCATGACCGTGCACAATATTAAACTTTGACAAGGCATTGATGCGTCAGACAATATTAAAGTTAATGAGTTTGTATGTTTAGAGAGGATGTAACGAAGTTTTGCATAAAAAATATATATCTCTGTATATATCTATATGTGTCTATAATTAAATATTATAAAATCTTCTAAACTGTTTTACCCGGTAATCACGCAGTTATAAAATACGTGATGAATATGGCTTTTTGCAATAAACAAAAACTTAATCCAAGAATCTTTACTTTCGTTGCAAACACAAAGTTGTAAAATTATATATATATATATATATATATATATATATATATATATATATATATATATATATATATATATATATATATATATATATATATATATATATATATATATATATATATATATATATATATATATATTATATATATATATATATATATATATATATATATATATATATATATATATATATATATATATATATATATACCATATATATATATATATATATATATATATATATATATATATATATATATATATATATATATATATATATATATATATATATATATATACTAGCCGTGCCCGCGGCTCCGCTCGCATGTACCTGATTCACTACTATCGTCACTGCTTATTCCTTATGTTACCTAACGTAATAAAATATCTGCCATTATTTCCCCTTATCTCTCATTATTTTTCCTTATCTCCCATTCTCTCTACATAATTTCCATTATCTAGGCTTATCTCTGCTCGTCTCCCATTATTTCTCCTTATCTCCCATTATTTATCCTTATCTCCCATTATCTCACCTTATTTCCCATTATCTAGGCTTGTCTCGACTTATCTCGCAATATTTCTCCTTATCTCCCATTATCTCACCATAACTGCCATTATCTAGACTTATCTCTGCTTATCTCCCATTATTTATAATGGATAAGTGGTTCTCCAGCGATAAGCGCACTAACGGACAGACAGACAGACAGGGAGACGTTGCATTTTATATATATTATAGATAGAAGATTATAGATAACCTGCCCAGAGAACATATGTATGTTTTAAAAAAAAAGTACGTAAATCGGATAAGTGGTTCTTCAGTGATAAGCGCGGGACACGGACAAACAGACAGACAGACATACAAAGATACGTTGCATTTTGTATATATTATAGATGTAATAAAACATATATCTATAACCTGGTTAGACAACATGTGTATGAATTTAAAAAATCACGTAAATCGGATAAGTGGTTCTCGAGGGATAAGCGCACTAACAAACAGACAGACAGAGAGACGTTGTATTTTATATATATTATAGATATAGATTATTATTACTATTATATAACCTGGCCGAAGAATATATGTATGAATTTAAAAAAAGACATGTAAATCGGATAAGTCGTTCTCGCCGCACTAATGGACAGACAGATAGACAGAGAGATATTGCATTTTATATATATTATAGATTATAGATATTCCCTGCTACATAATATTGTTCCATATTTAATGGTTTAGGCTGTGTATTGCAAGGGAACGTGCTAGCGGCAAACTTTTTTCCCACTTCATTCACTATTATCGTCACTGCTCATTTCTTATGCAACCTATCGTAATAAAATGTAGCCTATAACCCGGCCAGAGAATATATGTATGTTTTTAAAAAAAAAGTACGTAAATCGGATAAGTGGTTCTCCAGTGATAAGCGCACTAACGGACATACAGACAGAGAGACGTTGCATTTTATATATATTATACTAGCCGGGCCCGCGGCTCCGCTCGCGTGGACTTGATTCACTACTATCGTCACTGCTTATTTCTTATGTTACCCAATAATAAAATATCTCCCATTATTTCTCCTTATCTCCCAATATTTCTCCTTATTTCCCATTATCTCTACATAATTTCCATTATCTAGGCTTATCTCTGCTCATCTCCCATTATTTCTCCTTTTCTCCCATTATTTCTCCTTATCTACCATTCTCTCACCTTATTTCCCATTATCTAGGCTTATCTCGACTTATCTCCCATTATTTCTCCTTATCTTCCATTATTTCTCCTTATCTCCCATTATCTCACCTTATTTCCCATTATCTAGGCTTATCTCGACTTATCTCCCATTATTTCTCCTTATCTCCTATTATTTCTCCTCATCTCCCATTATCTCACCATAACTCCCATTATCTAGACTTATCTCTGCTTATCTCCCATTATCTCTCCTTATCTCCCATTATTTATACTTATCTCCCATTATCTCACCTTTTCTCCCATTATCGAGGCTTATCTCGACTTATCTTCCATTATTTCTCCTTATCTCCCATTATCTCACCTTATCTCCCATTATCTAGGCTTATATCGAATTATATAGAACATATGCATAAATTTATAAAAACACGTAAATCGGATAAGTGGTTCTCGAGTGATAAGCGCACTAACGGATAGACAGACAGACAGAGAGACGTTGCATTTTATATATATTGTATTCTTTGCTACATGATATTGTTCCATATTTAATGCTTTAGGGAGTGTATTGCAAGAGAACGCGCTAGCGGCAAACTTTTCTCCGTCTTAATTCACTGCTTATTCCTTATGTCACCTAATAAAATATATCCTATAACCTGGCCAGAGAACGTACGTATGTTTAAAAAAAAAGCACGTAAATCGGATAAGTAGTTCTCCAGTGATAAGCACACTAACGACGGACAGACAGACAGAGAAACATTGCATTTTATATATATGTTATAGATATTCTCTGCTACATAATATTGTTCCATATTTAGTTTGGACTGTGTATTGCAAGAGAACGCGCTAGCGGCAAACTTTGTCCGACTTCATTTACTATTATTGTCACTCCTCATTTCTTATGCTACCTATCGTAATAAAATATAGCCTATAACCTGGCCGGAGAACATATGTATGTTTAAAAAAAAAAAAAGTACGAAAATCGGATAAGTGGTTCTCCAGTGATAAGCGCACTAACGGACAGACAGACAGACAGAATACGTTGCATTTTATATATATTATAGATGTAATAAAATATATACCTATAACCTGGTCAGAGAACATATGTATGAATTTAAAAAATCACGTAAATCGGATTAGTGGTTCTCGAGGGGTAAGCGCATTAACGGACAGACAGACAGACAAACATTGCATTTTTATATATAATATAGATATAGATTATTATTATTATTATTATATAAACATGGTTTTTCAGTGATAGGCGCACTAACGGACAGACATATATATATATATATATATATATATATATATATATATATATATATATATATATATATATATATATATATATATCTTGTGTGCCATATCTTCTGAGGACGTTGGCGATCACATTTGCCCATCTGATCTTATCTAATGCGGCTCCAAATAGTTCAGTAGATGTCATATTTATCCCCTGCTGTAAATTTTTCTTTTCCCATTCGGTTAAGTATTTGTACGCGTGTGGTATGTGCTGTCCAAGAAACGCGCAACATTCGCCGGTAGCACCATATCTCGAATGACACTATTGTCTGTTGTGTTGTTTCTGTAATTGTTGCCGCTTCTATACCATATAACATGACCGAGGATGCGTAGCATCTTAGCACTTGTGTTCTTGTTTTTAAGTTTAGTTTGCAGTTACAGAGTATGCTGGCGATTTTGTTAAAGGAGCTTCGTGCTTTTTCAATTTTTGAGCGTATGTCAATAGAGTGGTCCCAATCTTCACTAATTATACAGCCTAAGTACGTTATTTTTGCTACTATTTCAAGTGTTTGTTGATGTATTTTATTGTTTATGTTTGTATTTGCATTCTTACTGACCACCACTGTTTTTGTTTCGCTCATATTCAGTTTTATGTCATATTTCTCACATATATTAACAATTTCGTTTATGAGACTTTGGAGGCCCTATTCATTATCCGCCAGAATGACGGTATCATCAGTGTAAGGGAGGTTATTTAAACACACACCATTGATTGTTATTCCATCTGTTTTATCAGAAAGAGCTTTATTGAAGATTTTCTCCAAATAAACGTTGAATAACAGAGGAGACAAGATACATCCCTGGCCTACGTCTATTTGTTTTTTTATTTCTTTGGCCATGTGATTCTCAACTTTTATTTTGGTAGGCTGGTACCAGTATAAACGTGATATTATTTGTAGATCTTTGCCATCATTGTTACAAGTTTGTAGTACTTTCATCATCTTTTCATGATTTACCGTATCAAATGCTTTTTGGAAATCTATGAAGTATAGATAAACATCAAAGTTGACATCCCTACATCTTTCAGTCAGTACACGGATGGAGAATAATGAGTCTTTCGTACCGAGTACGTTTCTAAATATATATTTATATATTAAATGCACGCTTTTAACAGAATCTAATTTTGGGTGTTTTTATCTTTTAAAACTCTAAAACAAAATTACAGGTAAAAATGTTCTCCATTTAAAAGAATAATGTACTAAAACAAGAGATGCACGGTGGTCGGTGCCTGTATATTATTGTTTCATATTAAAGGAATAAATAGTTTTTGTTAAAGAATTTATTTAGCATAAATACTCCCCTCAATTATTAATAATAGTGGTAATGGCATTTTCCGGTGAGACGTCGACAGATGTTACAAAATGTATATATATATATATATATATATATATATATATATATATATATATATATATATATATATATATATATATATATATATATATATATATATATATATATTGTAACGTGTGAAACTGTCCTCAGTTTGAGGCATCTTTTTTTGTACCCTGTGAGAAGTTGTTTGTCCCACGCTTGAGCGCAATTTTGTAACATTGGAACTTGCCCGCACGTTGTGGTGTCATTTTGTAACTTATGAAAAGGTGTTTAATTGCGCCCCATGTACACTGCGTCATTTTGTACCGTTTGAATATTGGACACCCCAAGCTTGAGCACAATTTTCTTGCAGCCCCGCTTTAATTTCTGATAATGAATTGAGTGACTAATGATTTTAAAAGAACTAAAGAAATTAAAGAAACACTAGCTCAGTTTTCCTTGGTAGAGAGATATGGGTAAGAGATAATTTTTGTACGTCTTTTTGGAATTAATTTCTATTTTTTTTTTTAAAAAGGCTTTAGCTGTACCAAATTTTTGGGCACCATCCATTTTAAAATAGAAAGGATCTAACTTCAGCTAAAAAAATGGAAAAATGCTGAAGGGTTTTATGGGTATTACTAAAAAGAATTAGTCTAGTACAACTTATCCTGAAAAGAAAAATAAATATTCAGTGAGACACTAGCTTTAATCAAAAAAAGAAAATTTATTCTTGTTTTTAAAATGAAAAGTTCTAACCTTTACAGTTTTACCTAACAAATTCTAGCCTAACTAGTAGTTGTTACATTAAAATTTTAGACTATTATAACCCCCGAAGACGAAAAGTCGTGCTTTACACTTCACTTTTTAGTCTGTTTTACGTTGCAGTTAAGGCGCTACTCTCGAATAAGTCTATTGAAGGGAGTTTTGTTGACTTACTGTTTTTTATTCCTGCTGTGATCGACTACGCCCGATTTCACACTTTTTCTTAACAAACACTTAGAAAGCTCACTACGGCTTTTATTTAAGACACTGGTGCTTTTACTTAGCGGCTCTGATGAAAATTAGCCTACTTCGGCTAGATGGAAAATAGCCTCTCGGCTAGACGGTACTGCCTGGCTGCGGCTAGATGGAAAACAGCCACGATTTACGGTCTGCGGAGCCTTAAATAATCGTGCGACTTTTGCCAGTAATATCACGACGCTCCAATCAAAACTGCCGATCAAACATTCCACCAATCGCGGCGTAGCGAGAGGTTCGGTCAGGAACCCGCACAACCGTATATACCGAACGTCCTGGAACTTCTGTTTAATATACCGTTCGATACAAAAATGAAAATAAGTACAATTTGAAATGGAAAAATCAGTAACATTACATGGTCTTAAAATCTAGGAAAAAATGAATGTTACAATATATATATATATATATATATATATACATGTACATATGTTTTTCTTTTTTCCTGACCGTTAATGAATGAATTTATAACAGTTTTTTGTTCTTGGTGTTGCGGTCAATTTTTAATGAAACAAGTTTACTTTTGGTTACCGTTTCGGTTTATTTTATTTAAACCATCTTCAGAACTTATATCTAGTTGGATCTTTTGGTTTAAATGATTTACATGTTAACAGTTTCACAGTTTTCGTAATACTAAATTTAAAAGGTTCACATATTTTATTTTACTATTTGTACAGGTAAAATGGGTAAATCCAAAATTTATTTATTGCTTTCATATTGTTGTTACTTTAATTGTTATTAGTCTAGTAATTAGGTTTTATTAGGTTATTAAATCATTGTATACAATACTTAGACTTTCCGTGTCATTTCGATAATTTAAGGTGTTATTTGTTCTTCGAATATGTATCATTTCCTTTATGTTTCGTTTTTTATGATTATTTTCAAAGTCTAGGATTTGGACATTATTAAAATTCAAATTATGCAATTCATCTATGGCATGTTTTGATAGGGCAGTATGGTTTTGGTTTGTGTTTCTTATGCTATTTTTGTGTTCTGTTATTCGTCTCCTTAAATATTGTTTTGATTGTCCAATGTATGTTTTTGGACAGTTCATGCAGTCTATTTTGTAGATTAAGTTTGTTTGTTTTGCTGTTGGTATTGTTGGTTTAAGTTTGGTAAAGATATTTTTTGAGTTGTTAGCCGGTTTTTCTGCTATGTTGATGCTATGTGGTTTAAGGACTTTTTTGATCTTATTACTTAATTCAGGAATGTATGGTATGGAAATAAATTTTTTTTTAATTAAATTGTTACTTTGTTTAGATTTTTTATGATTATTGTATACTTTATTTATTCGGTTTTTTATAATTGGTTCTGTAAATTTTTTTGGATAGTTATTGCTTAGTAGAACGTTTCTTACTTTATTCAAGTTTTGGGGTCTGTCTTTCGGATCAGTTAGTAATACTGCCTTATCCACTAGTGAATTGACAACACTTTTTTTATATTTTTCTGGTGTGTATGAATTATAATTTAAATATCTACCGGACCATACAGGTTTGGTATATCAATTTGTTTTTATGTTTCCTTTATCATCATATTTAATATTTATGTCTAAGAAGTTTATTGATTTGTTTATTTCTTTTTCGTATGTAAACTTAACGTCCTTCGTGGAATGAGTTGAATTTGTTTAGCGTGCATTGAAGTTTCGTTTCTGGGATACAAAGAATACAATCATCTACAAACCTTTTGAAAAAATAAGGTTTGTAATCGAGAGTTTTTATAATATTTTCCTCTACATGTTCCATTACGATATTTGCTATAGTAGCTGAAATTGGTGATCCCATAGCTACACCATAAATTTGTGAGTAGAATTGGTTATTATATTGGTAGAGTTTAAACAAAGTTTTGTTGCCTCGATAAATTCCCTTTCAGGGATGTTAGGGAAGTTTTTTATTATATTCCATTTATCTTTTATACTTTTTATGGCAAGTTCTATTGGCATATTTGTGATTAAAGAGACGACATCAAAGGAAACGAATATGTGTCTGTTTGGAATTTTTTTGTTATCTTTTATTGTTTTATGCAATGTTCATGGCAAAAACGAATATCATATTAAAGATTCATGGGATTTCCATAAAACAATAAAAGATAACAAAAAAATTCCAAACAGACAGATACTCGTTTCCTTTGATGTCGTCTCTTTATACACAAATATACCAATAGAACTTGCCTTAAAAAGTATAAAAAGATAAATGGAATATAATAAAAAACTTCACTAACATCCCTGAAAAGGAACTTATCGAGGCAACAAAACTTTGTTTAAACTCTACATTTTTCCAATATAATAACCAATTCTACTCACAAATTTATGGTGTAGGTATGGGATCACCAATTTCAGTTACTATAGGAAATCTCGTAATGGAACATTTTCAAAAGGTTTGTAGATGATTCTATTCTTTGTATCCCAGAAACGAAACTTCAATACACGCTAAATAAATTCAACTCATTCCACGAAAGACTTAAGTTTACATACGAAAAAGAAATAAACAAATCGATAAACTTTTTAGACATAAATACTAAATATGATGATAAAGGAAAACAAAAAACAAATTGGTATACCAAACCTGTATGGTCCGGTAGATATTTAAATTATAATTCATACACACCAGAAAAATATTAAAAAAATGTTGTCAATTCGCTAGTTGATAGGGCAGTATTACTAACTGATCCGAAAACCCCAAACTTGAATAAAGTAAGAAACGTTCTACTAACCAATAACTATCCAAAAAAATTTACAGAACTAATTATAAAAAACCGAATAAGTAAAGTATACAATAATCATAAAAAATCTAAACAAAGTAACAATGAAATTAAGAAAAATTATATTTCCATACCATACATTCCTGAATTAACTAATAAGATCAAAAAAGTCCTTAAACCACATAACATCAACATAGCAGAAAAACCGGCTAACAACTCAAAAAATATCTTTACCAAACTTAAACCGACAATACCAACAGCAGAACAAAAAAACTTAATCTACAAAATAGACTGCATGAACTGTCCAAAAACATACATTGCACAATCAAAACAATATTTAAGGAGACGAATAACAGAACACAAAAAGAGTATAAGAAACACAAGCCAAAACCATACTGCCCTATCAAAACATGCCATAGATGAATTGCATAATTTCAATTTTAATAATGTCCAAATCCTAGACTTTGAAAATAATCATAAACAACGAAACATAACAAATAACACCTTAAATTATCGAAATGACACGGAAAGCCTAAGTATTGTATATAATGATTTAATACCGTAATAAAACCTAATTACTAGATTAATAACAATTAAAGTAA
>CM032447.1:13944023-14074023 GCA_019049505.1 Pachyrhynchus sulphureomaculatus
ATGCCCCGCCCAATTCGACCTTAATATACATATTCATTGCATTATATTTGTCACTTTTGATCTTCTTCGTATCTCGATGTTAGAAATACGATTTTGGAGTCTAATATTTAGCATTCTTCTCTCCATTGCTCTTTAGTTTACCTGAAGTTTCTTTATATTATTTTTATTTAAAGCCGACGTTTCAGTGTTAATGTTAATACAGGCAGTACATATTGATCGAAACTCTGGCTTTTATTGTATTTGAGATGTCCAATTTAGATGTAGATTGTAACCTTCCGATTGCAGACCAAGCTAACGAGACTCTTTTATCCCAGTCAGCCCTTAAATTATTTTTTGATATTTGTACCTTGTCTCTTCTTTCACCTTCTATTAATAGTTCCTGGCTGTTATTTTCACTTTCGTTGTTCAAATATTTGGTTTTGGTGAAGTTTATTTTTTTACCTATTTCTCGAGACATGTTATTAATTCCATCAGCATTTCTTGTAACTCTTTTTTTGTGTTGGCGATTAGAGTGACATCATTTGCGAACCTAAGAGGATTTAATCATTTACCATCCATTAATATTCCTTTATTTTCCCTCCCTAACTATTTGAACATGTCTTCTAGAGTCAACGTGAACAGCTTTGGGGATATCGAGTCGTTTTGTCCAAGTCCTCTTTTAATTTTGATTTTATTTGTTTTTTCTTCAAGCATTTTTTGTGATGTATTCAAGAAAAGTTGTGTATCTTTCGTCAACTTTGCTGTCACTTAAGACGTTAAGGACTGCCCATATATGTACCGAATCAAAAGCTTTTTCGTAGTAAACCATCGCTATCCACAAAGTAATTCATTTCCTTTTTCCACTAGTAATCGAATTTTTTGAAGAGTGTTGTATCCCCGTCTAAATCTCGTTTGTTCATGAGGTTGATAACTGTGTAATGTAGTGAGGATTTTGTATAGTACCGATAAGACAGTCTCTTTCAGAGTTTCTTCTGTTTTCGAGTTTCTGTACTGTTTGAGGTCTTCTCTGATCTTTTTCTTTATTTTTTTTTGTACGAGGCTGGTTTGAGAAGTCCGTGCAAAGTCCGAGAGATGGCACCACCGCGCGTATCGAGGTCATGTTTAGTTAGTAGCATCTCTTGAATGAACGCACATCAAGTTTCAGCCATATTGGTCTATTTCTTTGTGTTTGGCATTCATGTGAATCAAGGAAGTCGAGTAATTTTCAAGAAATGGACGAAAAAGAATTTCGTGTGGTGATTAAACATTACTTTATATGAAAGGCGAAACGCCTCAGGAGACTAAAGAGAAGCTTGATAAACATTATGGTGACTCTGCACCTTCGATTAGAACAGTTTATAAGTGGTTTCAAAATTTTCGGACTGGCCATATGGGCACAAGTGACGGTGAAACGTTCTGGATGGCCTGTGGAGGTTACGACTCCAGAAATCATTGATCAAATCCATGATATGGTGATGGATGACAGAAGAGTTAAGGTGCGTGAGATTGCTAGTGCTGTGGGCATCTCGACTGAACGGGTACATAATATTTTGCATAAACATTTGGACATGAGAAAGCTATCCGCAAGATGGGTGCCGCGATTGCTCACGCTTGACCAAAAACGGAATCGTGTGAAGTGTTGCAAGGATGGTTTGCAGCTGTTCCAGAAGAATCCGGAGGACTTTAAGCGTCGTTTTGTTACTGTGGATGAAACATGGATACATTTCTATACTCCTGAGACCAAACAACAATCTAAACAATGGGTTACCAAGGGGGAATCTGTACCAAAAAAGGTGAAGACCGTTCCTTCTGCCGGAAAGATTATGGCGACTGTCTTTTGGGATTCGCAAGGGATAATCCTCATCGACTATCTGGAAAAGGGTAGAACTATTACAGGTGAATATTATTCATCGTTATTGGACCGTTTTGAAAACCGAGCTGCAAGAAAAATGCCCGCGATTGGCCCACAAGAAAGTCTTTTTCCATCACGACAACGCACCAGCACACACCTCAGCAGTTGTGGTCGCAAAATTAATGGAAATAGGATTCCAACTCGTTTCACATCCCCCCTATTCTCCAGACTTGGCTCCCTCGGACTACTATTTGTTCCCCAATTTGAAGAAATGGCTGGCGGGACAAAGATTTTATTCAGACGAGTAGGTGATTGTAGACACTAATGGATATTTTGCAGACTTGGACAAATCCTATTATTCGGAAGGGATCAACAAACTAGAACATCGTTGGACGAAGTGTATAAGCCTAAAAGGAGACTATGTCGAAAAATAAAAAAGGTTTTATCCCAAACGCATAAGTAGTTTTTATTTTTGCACGGACTTTTCAAACCAGCCTCGTATATTTCTGCCAATTCTAGTCTGGATCATTTCTTAATAGTCTTCTCTGTTTCATGACATTTCGTGTCCCTTTATTTAATTTTTGTGTCTTTTCTTTTTTCGATGTTGCTATTTGTTTCGTAGTCATGAGTAGGATGTTGGTTATTGGTGCGTTTAGTTCATCAAGTTTTTTTTTGGTACTTGATGTGTTTATATGATTTTCCAGTGCTTGTCGATATTCGTCTGTGTTTTGTCTTATTATTTCTGTTGGTCTCTTTATCTTTGTGTGCTTTATTAATCTACGTCTCTTCTGCTTCAGATTTATTCTTATTTTTGCTCTGAGCACCTGATGGTCACTGCCAATGCTTATCGTGTTCAGGACTGTCGTGTCGTCTATTATATTCTTGTCATTTGACAACACATACAGGGTCCATTATAAAAGTAATGCGCATTTTCTGGGAAAAATAGATTTATTGATCGTACCGGTACAAATGCTTAAAATTCTTCAAAATACTCTCCCCCAGCATCAATACACTTGCGGAGACGTGTCTGCCATGCCTGGAAGGCACCATGAAACTCCTCGACGGGAATGTCTCTTAGGAACGTTGTAACATACTTTTGGATGTTTTTCGCGGACTCCCAATGCTTTCCTTTCAGCTCTCTCTTCAGTCGGGGAAACAAAAAAAAAGTGGCACGGAGCCAATCGGGACTGTAAGGGGGCTGGGGGACCACCGGGGCGTTGCTCCGGGCCAGGAAATTGGTAACGATGAAGGCCGTGTGGCTCGGGGCATTGTCATGGTGGATCCTGAACGTGTCTTTGAGTGACCGTGCGACCCGGCGTTTCAATCTCTTGAGCACCTGCAGGTAAAAGGCTGAGTTGACAATTTCTCCCTGTGGTACAAATTCAAAATAGACGATTCCTCGGACGTCAAAAAAGACAATGAGCATCGTTTTGATGCGAGACTTGCTCATTTGCGCTTTCTGGGGGCGGGGGGATGATTTTGTGTGCCACTCGCTGCTCTGCCTTTTCGATTCTGGGTCGTACTCGAACATCCAGGATTCGTCTCCGGTTACGACAGAGTTAAGAAAGTCCGGCTCATTTTGAATCGAACCCAATAATTTTTGACAGCGCGAAACTCTTCTTTCTGGTCTTCCGTCAACACTTTCGGCACAAGCTTCGCGCAGACCTTACGCATTTGCAGATCCTCGGTCACTATCCCATGTAGCGCAAATGTGGATATGTTTAGGGTGTCAGCGATTTGCTGGATGCTCAATCGACGGTGGAAAACGCAAAACTTCGCGTACACGATTCACGTTTTCGTCGGTTCTGGCCGTTGTTGAGCGTCCAGAACGGGGTTCGTCGGCCCGGACTGTGACCTTGAAATTCAGTCGTCCTTGAAGGCCTCTTGAAGCATCTGGAATGTTTCGGTTGCATTCTTTCCAAGCCGCACACAAAACTTGATTGCGTATCGCTGTTCAAACGAACGCTCCATCGCGCCATGTTACAAAGTCGAAAAACACACTTCACGCGGAGGCAAGTCTTTCCACTCAGACTGCTCGGAGGAAACTGGCGATCGGTTGCATTGGAAGGGCAGACCCCCACCACATTTCTCGACCAATGCATCAAGACTGCACCAACCAACCTACCCAGAGACTGAAATCTCGAAAACCTTCATGGAAGTTTTACAGGTAACATGGAAAGCCGAGTGGGCAGACTCAAATCCAGATTGTCTAAATCTAATAACCCTACAACACAACCTGTAGAATTTAACTTGCCAAGAAGATTATAGTCATCATTAAATTGAGCCCGTACTAACCATAGTAGGTGGGCATATATGAAGCACAACTGGGGAATTTACGAAAAACCCGATTGTGATTGCGGCCACTCCGCTCAGACGACCCAACATATTGTGTCCGACTGTCCCTTAAGAAAATTCAACAGCACTCTCAAGAACTTGCCCGAAACCGATCAAAATGCGATTATATGGCTGTCAAATCTCGATATCCAAATATAGCGCTAATGCAATTCTATGACTAAACTGGAATCAAAGGCATTAAACATTTGCGGCTGTTTTTAGTGTTCCATACGGAACACTTAAAAGATAACTTCGGTGTCTGTCCGTCTGTCTGTCACGCCCGATTTTCTCCGAAACTATTTGACATAAAAAATTGAAATTTGACACCAATATAGGAATTAATGGCCTCGTCAGAGCTCTGTAGTTTTGAAAGTTAAATTTTGACTTAAGGAGTTAGTTTTGGGGGGGGGGGGGGGATGGTAACAATAAAATTATGCGTATTACTTTCATAATGGACCATGTAATCAGCTGGGCTTTACCATGTCCATCGTCTATGTTTTGGCTTTAGGAAAAATGTTTCATAACTTACAAATTATTTGCATTGACAAAATGTTATAAACATTTCTCCTCTGCTGTTCCTCATACTCAATCCAAATTTCCTGACACTCTTCTGATTTGTATTCGCTGATTTACCTATTTTTTTGTATTAATTAATTTTAAATATTTAAGAGACGCCAATGAAATGAGACTTGAAATAGTTATTTCAATACAAAACTCCGCTTCTCTTTTATTTACCACAATTGTAAGAATAGTGTTCTCTTCCGGCGAACTTGCTTAATCATTGCATGTCCGAAAACGCCCTTTCAAAGCCAGACAAGGGGGTGCAACGTGCCATTGGGGTGAGAGACCCACCTCGAAAGGCACAATGCTCGTGCTGCCAGTCGCTATTGTTCGTAGAATTAAGGGAGACCGTATTCGAAATGCTATTTTGTTTGCGATTTATGGGTTGCAACGAATTTGTAGAGAAAGAATGAAGTAGGAAGGGGGTCTGTAATTCAAAATAATAAAGAAGAAGAATTTAATAGAACTCAATAGGTTTAGTTTTAAATAACATATTAGAGAGATTTTGCAACGCTTATTTTTTACATTCCTTTGTCCTTATCGTTATGTTAAGCATGCGCAGTATTAACGCGAAGGCATTGCAAGGTTAGGTTAGTATTCATCTTCTATAAACTTAGGGGATTTTTTTTTTCATTCATTTTATGGTTAAACACACCGGTTATTGGTATTAGATGAGTCAACACAAGCTTCTAGATTAAAGCTGTGTCCAGCAGGTTTCTATCACTTCCTTCAATATTGTCAAGGTAATACGAATGTGCGATAAACAAAATTAGCACTACACACCCTGTAATGCTATTGTGCCAAAGATTGCAAAATTCCAACACTGAACACTAATTAACTGTTGTTTGCAATAAAATATTGTCATTTTAATTTTACTGTATTTTCTTAGTGGTTAGGAAAAAATAACCGGTCAAGGGCAAGTTGGACTTGCGCAATTATCATTCCGTACGTTGCTTTTAAAATAAACATTTTCGTTACGGTAGTATAAAATGTATGTATGTATGTATGTTCGAATGTAGCGTATCGATAGCAAAGATCATTTAGCGCCAGTTCATAATAAAAATCTGTTTCTTTTAAAAATTCTATTAGACTTTTTATGCTATTTATGTTTGAAGCTACTATTTGATGTAAAGGTTTCAATAAATTATGTTTAGATCTTTGGGAAGATGATCATGGGGAGGTTCTCCCTTTAATATATATGAATGAGTTATGTTAGGTGCGTGTGTCCAATAGAAATTCTTCTCCATATAACATTCTCCTTTCTTGTTAAATTTGGTAGATGAAATGGTGGATATACTGCGGACTTAGATTTCCAGAGCTTGTTGTCATCTTGCAAGTCCCAGGAAAGTTGAAACATTTTTTTTTTTTTTTTATGGGTCTAGCACACGTGCTGCAGGAAAGTCCCTAAAGCGCTCCAAGAGCGGCACGGATGCGGAAAAGCGATTCACGTTGTTCTTGAATCGCTGTAAATTGTACTCGGTGGGAAACACAGCGCTGGGCAAATTATTCCAAAGGGATGACGTTCTCCATATAAAAGATTGCTTGAAAAGCGTTGTACGCGGAGTAACAAGCTGAACCTCATACGGATGCGAAGCACCAGCGCGACGTGTATTTCTAACATGCACCGCTTTGGAAGGAATTAAGCGGGCTACATCCTTCGAACACTTTCCATGAAAATACTTGTAGAACAGACTCAAGACGCCAACCGTTCTTCGATGTTCCAGCGAATCAAGGCCGCCGGTCAATTCCGGGTCCCCAATCAGACGGACCGCTCTTCTCTAACATATTTCTGAAGGTATCATTGAAAAAATTTGTCAGGTCTGATGGTGATAAGATTGTGTTTATGGGTATTCCAGAATAAATTGCCAATTTGGCGTTAGTATCCGCTAAATCGTTTCCGTTTATGTTAATATGACTGGGTATCCACAATAAAACTAAGTTAATCTTCCGGATGTAACTTATGTGTATAAGATTCATTATATCTAACACTAGTGGGATTGATGTTTTCGATGAATTTATGGATTTTAGAGAACTAAGGGAATCAGTTATGCTAAGAATGTTGCTATTTTTTTCTCTTATCGCTAATCTGATAGCTTCCCTTATAGCAAGTAGTTCAGATGTATAAATGGTAGAGATAATCTTAAGTTTAAATTTATGAATAGTATTCGGTGCGATTTCTGCGGCACCCACTCCCAGGTCTGATTTTGATCCATCCGTGTAATAGTGTATATAGTTTTGGTATTTATCATGTATAAGTTGTAAAAACGATGATTTTATTTGAGAAGAGGGTTGAATCTTTGTTGTATTTTGTCAAGCTGATATCTATTTTTGGAGAGGGGGCGGTCCAAGGAGATAGTAATAGGAATTTTGATGAGTCTGGTGAGGTGAAGGAAAATTCATGAGTAGATAAGAAGATTTTAATTCTAGATTGTATAGAGTTGGTGCTGAATCATTTAGAATGTATCTGATGTAGATTGAGGGCACTTTTAAAGTGAGGTCTAAATATGATGTGGTGTAAAATCGCATTAAAGATTTTTGTCTCTGTAAGGAAGGAAGGGATTGCAAGGTTAGGTTAGTATTCATCTTCTATAAACTTAGGGGATTTTTTTTTTCATTCATTTCATGGTCACCGGTTATTAGTATTAGATGGGTCAACACAAGTTTCTAGTTTAAAGCTGTGTCCAACAGATTTCTATCACTGCCTTCAATATTTTCAAGGTAATATGAATGTGCAATAAACAAAATTTCATTTGAAATTAGCACTACACATCCTGTAATGCTATTGTGCCAAGGATTGCAAAATCTCAAACGCTAACCTTAAATAAGAAAAACCAGGTTTATTAATGACAAAAATTAAAAGTTCTTACTTCGCTACTCTACTATTACTCTTATTACTAAAAAAAACCCTTAGCCTAATAGGTGGTACTTTTAAATAGAGTCTTTAAATCAGGATTTTTGATTAAAACTTTGTTAAACACGATGTTGAAGGTTCGTGAGGTTCACTTCACGAGTTACATACGATGCGATGTAAAACGCACTTGTCAACGGGAAACTAGGTCTACGAATTGATGTACTGATGACTTACGATTTTTCTATGAGTTTCTGGCCTGTCCTGGTGAGATATTCATAACACTGATATCTCCACCTTGGCTAGCCCAGTTCCCTTTAGCTACTAAACTTTTCTTGACCCCTAAAGGTCTGGGAATAAGCAGGATATTTCAAGGAAAAAGGCCTTGAACTTGAACACTAAAACCGTTTTTGCACTACTACATCACTAATATATGAGTACGGCAACTTGATAAAAAAAGCCTACGGGGCGACTTTCTAAAGAAAAACCCCTTACTTTGGCTTCACAAAATATATGCCCTACTTCATCTCTGCTGGAAAAAAAGGCCTGGCTATGGCTACATGATGTAAAAAGCCTACTGCGGCTTCATGATGGAAACAGCCAACTACGGCTACATGATGAAAAAGCCAAGATCCATGTCATCCGGACCCTTAAATATTTTTCTCCCTTCCGTAAAATCATGTCTTCAAGATGGCTACTTCCCGGATACAAATATATAGCCAATCGACGCATTAGAAGCGAATTAAATAAATCCAGTAGGTAACCCGCAATGCACACTGTAATATAAACGGCTCAAAAATTCAATTGAACTACACTGCTTAAAAGTTAGTAAACATTGCAATAAATATAAAAATGGAGAACAAATATAAATTATAGGGAGAAAAACAGTGACGTAACATGATCTTAAAATCTAGGAAAAAATGAATGTTACACCATAATAACGATAAGAATAACGAACTTTAAATAACCTCTCTTGTAAGTTCCTAAATAAGGGAAATCGTAAACCTTAATAAAGGATTCTCTTATTTAGTTTAAATATTGCGCAAGCTCCGAATGGTGGGTGCATGCTTCAAATAATGATAACAGCTGAGTCTTTATATTTAATTTCTTCCCTTTACTACTGCGCCAGCTCCAAACGGTAAGTGCATACTTCAAATTAAGATAAAGACAGTGGCCTACCAAAATAAGTGTTGTAAAATTTCTCTGTTAGCAGCTAGGTCAACCTCAATAGGAAAATGCGAGGTAATAAGAGCATGAGGTAATAAGAACAAAGTTATCTTGCAGTAACGCCATTAAGAATAAATAGTTTTGTTTTTCATGAACATGTATTCTATTTTACTTACTTTACATGAAAAAGACACAATACATAATATAAAAACACCTTTTCCTTTACTTGAGTCGAGTAATAAGATTGTTAAAAATTGTATTTTTTTCATACGTTTGACCTGAAAATCCTTGAAAATACTTCTTGAAATCAAATGGAAAATAAATTTTACGGCCATAAAATACACTTAGCTTTGTTTTCAGTTTTTAGTATATTTATTGTTATATGTATATGAAATCAATGATCTGATTTTTATCTATTTCTGGGCCTAGCCCACGCGTTGCAAGCAAATCCTTATGGCGACGTGTACATAAAAGTAGAGATCTGTATTAATACTGAATTTCCGCAGGTTAAACTGGATGGGAAATATGGTTCTAGGCAGTTTATTTTAAAAGGATAAGATTTTCCATATGAAAGATCTCTTCAAGAAGGTGATGTACAGTAATAAACTGACCTTAAAATATATTGCTCTAGGAAAAATCAAGCGAGCTAAATCCAGCTTACAGTTCTCGTGAGATTATTTGTAACATACATTTAAATTAAGAACTTTTTTCGGATACAGTTTAAGAGAAAGAACTCCTTACCAATCTTGTGGGAATATGTCTTTATGTAGATTTGGCTAATTTTTATATATGTTGCAGTCCTCGTCGTTCTAAACAAATGTCTCCATGAACATAATATGATTCTATGAATGGATTTCGCGCAACGGGCCTTTCAATTACAGAATCAGCATATGTATTGAACCTGAACTAATATTCTGTCTATGCTCCCTATCCCCTCCCTCGCCTTTTTTGACAAGCAGTGAACAGTCATAGTTAATCATTTTTATCAAAAACACCACCACTATTCCTATAGTACAGTCAAGGATGCCCGATATTGTCTTCAGACAGCGCAGCGTATCATAAAACGTATTTTAATCAAGCTAAACACCAAAAAAGCTTCTGGCGCTGACGGAATACCTGCCATAGTTCTCAAAAACTGTGCGAGGGAACTAACACCAGTTTTTTGTAGACTTTTCAACCTATCCTACAGAAAGGGAATATTTCCTTCCTGCTGGAAATGTGCCACAGTTAAGGCGATACCTAAAAAAAGCAAGAAGACCCTTGCCAAATAACTACCGACCAGTCGCACTGCTTTCAATAATATCGAAAGTCATGGAAAAGGCTATCAATCAGCATCTTCTAAAATATCTCGAAGGATTCAACATTATTAGCGATCACCAATATGGCTTTCGTAAAAATAGGTCAACAGGAGATCTTCTGACTTATGTAACACATGTTTGGAACAACGCAATTGAATACTTTGGAGAATCTCGAAAGGTTGCTCTTGACATATCCAAGGCATTCGACCGTGTTTGGCATGATGGACTGTTGGCTAAGCTACGCTCTTATGGTATCTCTAAAAAGTTCTGTTTCCTCACAGAGAGAGAGGGATTTCTTTCTAACACCATCACTATCACCGCCGGTGTGTCCCAAGGCTCCATACTGTCTCCTACTCTCTTTGTCATTTACATTAACGATATGCTGGAAAAGATCGGGAATTCAATCTACAGCTTTGCAGATGACGGTACGCTTATCTCTTCATTTACTTTGAACGCTCGGACATCGGCTTCTCAGACGAATATCCGCAGACAGCAGGAAGTCATTCAACTTAACAAAGACCTGGAAGAAATTCTATCTTGGAGTGACAGTAACCAAGCGGAATTTAACGCTACAAAAACTCAGGCGGTAGTTTTTTCTAAAAAAGTTAACGTTGTTGAACCTGACATAGTTATGTCGGGGCACTCCATTCCTCTAACATCGTCACTCAATTTGTTGAGTGTTAATTTGGGAGCAAATATGTCCTGGCATAAACATGTTTCAGGCATAGCAAGGAGACCTTCTCAAACGTTGGGAATATTATTTGGAACCAGAAAGCTTTACACTCCACAATAACTGCTAATTCTTTACAAAGCTCAAATTCGACCTACTAGGGAATACTGCTCCCATGTTTGGGGCTCTGCTCCCAAACATACACTGCATTTGTTGGATTCTTTTCAGAGAAGAGCTGTTCGTCTGATTGGAGACCCGGAACTGACCGGCGGCCTTGATTCGCTGGAACATCGAAGAACGGTTGGCGACTTGAGCCTATTCTACAAGTATTTTCATGGAAAGTTTTCGAAGGATGTAGCCCGCTTAATCTCTCCCAGAGCGGTGCATTCGTATGAGGTTCAGCTTGTTACTCCTCGTACAACGCTTTTCATGGAGAACATCATCCCTTTGGAATAATTTGCCCAGGACTGTGTTTCCCACCGAGTGCAATTTACAGCGATTCAAGAACTACGTGAATCGCTTTTCCGCACACATATCGCTCCTGTAGCGCTTTAGGGACTTCCCTGTAGCACGTTTGCTAGACCCATAAAAAAAAATACCGACAAGAATACCCTCGGTCCTGCGGATACAAATTCACGCATGCAGGCCATTAAATCACTCATAAATACTAATTCTATATTAGTATTCAATACATATGCTGATTCTGTGATTGGAGGACTTGTAGCGCGAAATTCATTCATAGAATCATGTTATGTTCATGGCGATATTTGTTCAGAACGACGAGGACTAAAACATATCTAATTAGCCCAATCCACTGAAAGAAATATTTCCATAAGATTGGTACAAAGTTCTTTACCGCTTGCCTGTTCTTAGCATAAAAATTGAGTTTTTTATAATATCTCCTAAACCAAACAAATCAGCATTTGGCTTCTATCAATTACAATATTACAAACATTAATTCAAAAGAAAGAAACCTTTAAACTTTGTGAAAAAATGGACACAAACAAACTGTAAAAATGCACAAGTTTTTTTGAATTTTTAAAGAAAAATTCTATTTTGTTTTCTTGTTTTTAGCAGACAATTATCCCCATAAATTTATTAAAGCCAAATTTAAAAATTTTAAGGGAAACACCAATTTAAAACAGAAGGTTACATTTTTATGATGCACATCTAAAACGTTAGGGCACTTAATACAGCACAGTTGTGTTCATATTTCAAAAAAAATACTTTGAGGCATTAATCACGACCTCGTGGACTGAAGATGTATTTTATACCCTTAAAATGCAGGGTAAGTTAAAGTGTACTTTAGCTCCCGGACACTAATAAAAATGTTAATAAAAAACCGGCCAAGTGCAAGTCGGACTTCCGCAATTAGTGTTCCGTACGTTAATTGCTTTTAAAATATATATTTTTGTTGCGGAAGTACAAAATGATCAGTGTCTTCACAAAACAGACCCCAAATGAGTTATCAACAAAGCTTGTTTCTGATCTTTGTTGAAAACTGCGGTCCTTGAAATTTTTGTTTTTTTTTGTGTATCAGATAAATTATTATAGGTAAAATGTACTCGTGATATTTATTGTTCAATCTGCACCCTGTGGAGAATATTCCAAAATTTTTTAAAAATTTTTTGATGAATACTTTTCGAGTAAGGGGGGGACAGCGATTTTTCGCAATTTTTTAAAAAATAAGAAAAGTGTGCGCAAGTTGTACTACATATATAGTTTTGAACTCGTGTTTTCACAAGCTGTCATTTGACACCCCACTTGATGACCTAGTAAAAAATTTCTTTTTAGTCTTCCCTACGGAACACTTATAAGATGACTTCGGTGTCTGTCTGTCTGTCTGTCCCTCTGTCTATCCATCTGTCTGCCCGTCTGTTTGGCCCGTTTTCTCTGAAATTTAGCTCTAATATAGGAATTGATAGCCTCATCAGAGCCGTGTAGTTTTGAAAGTTAAAGGGTCAGTTTTGGGGGGTGAAATCGGAAAGGAAAAACCAGATCAAGTGCAAGTTGAACTTGTGCAATTAGTGTTCCGCACGTTGATTGCTTCTGAAATAAAGAATTTTGTTACAGAGGTACAAAATGATCAGTGACTTCATAAAACACACCCCAAATGAGTTTTCAACAAAGTTTGTTTCCAATCTTTACTGAAATCTGACGACCTTGAAATTTTTGTTTTTTTTTATATACCAGATAAATTATTAAAAGTAATGCACTCTGTCTAGCTGTCTGTCTATCTGTCTAGCTGTCTATCTGTCTGTCACACCCGATTTTCTCCGAAACTATTTGACATAGAAAGTTGAAATTTGGTAATAATATAGGAATTGATGGCCTCATCAGAGCCATGTAGTTTTGAGAGTTAAATTTTGACTTAGGGGTTAGTTTTGGGGGGTAAAATCGGAAGTGAAAAAAAAAATTTATTACGTCATCGAGTGTCGTGTCAAATGAAAGCTTGTGAAAACACGAGTAAAAAATATATATAAAATGTAATACTTGCGCGCACTTTTCTTTGTATTATTTTTAAAAAATTGCGAAAAATCGCTGCCCCCCCGCCTTATCTCGAAAAGTACTTATCAAAAAATTTTAAAAAAATTCCGGAATATTCTCCACGGGGTGTAGATTGAACGAAAATTATCATGAGTGCACCGCACTCGTGCCGCTCCTGGAGCGCTTTAGGGACTTCCCTGCAGCACGTGTGCTAGACCAATAAAAAAAAAAAAAAATTTCAAGGTCGTCAGATTTCAGTAAAGATTGGAAACAAACTTTGTTGAAAACTCATTTGGGGTGTGTTTTATGAAGTCACTGATCATTTTATACCTCTGTAACAAAATTTTTTATTTCAGAAGCAATCAACGTGCGGAACACTAATTGCACAAGTTCAACTTGCACTTGATCTGTTTTTTCCTTTCCGATTTCACCCCCCAAAACTGACCCTTTAACTTTCAAAACTACACGGCTCTGATAAGGCTATCAATTCCTATATTAGAGCCAAATTTCAGAGAAAACGGGCCAAACAGACGGGCAGACAGATGGATAGGCAGAGGGACAGACGGACAGGTAGACACCGAAGTGATCTAACAAGTGTTCCGTACGAAATACTAAAAAGATGAAAAGAGACATTTAACTGATGATGATTGATCAAAAAAGCAACGTGTCGAAGATTCAGAAAGCTGTTTGGCATTGGCCAAAGGAGTTTTTGCGTCGATTCGTAACAATGAACGAAAAATGGATTCACCACTACGCCTGAGTCCAATAGGTAGTCCGCAGAGTGGTTGCAACCGCATGAAAGTCGACCGAAGCGTCCAGAAACACAAACATCAGTAGGAAAAGTTTTGGCGAGTGGAATAATACCGATCGACTATCTTGAGATGGGCGAAAAATCACCGGAGACCATTACGTTGGTATCTTGAACCGTTTGAATGGTGATATCAAGAAAAAAGGCCCCATTTAGTGAAGAAAATCCATAAAATCGATGGTGAAATTGGACCAATTGGTCTATGAATTGCTTCTGCCGCACAGTGGGAAATAAGTGGAAAAAACTCTACATTTCAAAACACCTTTAAAAATTATTTTTGTAATTTTTATGTTAGTTTAAAACCCGAAGTTTCTTACCTCGACAAGCTTTTTTCCAATATAGACAAGGCGAAATCGGCGCCATCGTTGGAAAAAATTTTCTAATTGAATTTTTTTTCATAACCTTCTCCAGGAGATGCCCCTGAAAGAGGATCAACATGTTGCCGGGCGGTAACCTGGTCCGAATTTGTTTAAACAAATTTTTTTTAAACAAAGTCCAAAAATTGAAATTTTCGCCCCGGAACAAGTTTTTTTAGGTAAATTGGACCATTTTGAACAAAAAATGTCTCTTGTGAATTTTCTCTAAAAATGCGCCGTTTTCGAGATATCGGCGATTTTAGGTGCGAGAAAACGCGAAAATGGCCACTTTCACCTCCCAATATCGGGGTCAAAAATTAAAATTTTCAATGTTGCCAAGTGTCCAAATTAAAGTTTGAGATCTCCTCTACAAATTACCTTAGGAAATATTGCAATATCTTCATTTTTAAATATTGTTTTTTAACAGTTAACAAATTGCGTTCGAGCGCCCGCGGCTGCATCGAAACTGTATACATAGATATATACGCAACGCCCGTACGTAGGCGCACGGAACTGTATACGCACTGCGATGCTCTATAAAGCTTTGTTTCTTGATTTCTTATTAAAATTAATATATTTGAAAAGTATGTAAAAAATATTTATTTATTAAAGAGTAATTGTTATATCAAATTTAATTATTATAACAAATGAATATAAATAAAAATTCAATATTCGATTAGGATGGTAGAAGAATTAAAACAATTTTATGAAATATAACTTATATATATTTAATAGAATTTTCGCAAATATTTAAATTACACCCACACATGAGTATACAACTTACGTTGTTGCTTTTGCAATTACATGCATTAGTTTTACAATTTTTTGTACATTTACATTGCCTAATTAACGAATCTGGTATCGAATTTTTTAACATGAATTTGGGTAACAATTCACCTGTTTCTATAGTGTAACCAAATTCTGTTGCATCTAAATGTCGATACCGAGAATACAATGACATTTTCCATATGTACGTTTGTAGTGAAGCTCGTGAAATGTGCAATTTTAAAGCATCGGATGTACATGGAATTTTTCCAAAATTAATACCCATCCCACAAGAACGTTCTAAAATTATTTGTCTAGCATTATCTGCTGTTTCTCCAGCTTTATTCAAAATTTTCAAATACAATTTTTCTAATGCATTGAATTCCATGGCATTTAATTGTAAGCCAGTACCAAGTGGGGTTAATGCATTTTGAGTATCTAAATCAAAGACTAAATCTAAAGCTTTATTTTTAGTACCTACTTTACTAGTAGTATCACAGCCTGTAAACGCATGTAAAGCAGGCAAAACTTGACAAACTTGACTAGTTAAATATTCAGCAGCTACATTACAAGACAATAATCTTGGCTTCTGACCAACTACTTTAAAATACAATCCTGTACAACCAATTAATTTGAAAAAGCTCCAATAATGAATTGCTAATATAAAAATTGAATTTTTTGGAATGATTCAAAATTTGGTTGTTGTACAACATCATCACACTTACCACAGAAAATGCACTTATGATCACATTTAATTCGTTTAATAGAAAAAGACATAATTACACATGTACATACTTGTAAGGGCGGAAAAGAAATGAATAAACTATTAAAGTGTCCGACTCTTATTTAAGCAATAGCATGTTTGAACTTTTGCATGATACTTCACGTTACAGCGAGTTGCAGCGCGTATACAGTTCCGTGCGCCTACGTACGGGCGTTGCGTATATATCTATGTATACAGTTTCGATGCGGCCGCGGGCGCTCGAACGCAATTTGTTAACTGTTAAAAAACAATGTTTAAAAATAAAGATATTGCAATATTTCCTACGGTAATTTGTAGAAGAGATCTCAAACTTTAATTTGGACACTTGGCAACATTGAAAATTTTAATTTTTGACCCCAATATTGGGAGGTGAAAGTGGCCATTTTCGCGTTTTCTCGCACCTAAAATCGCCGATATCTCGAAAATGGCGCATTTTAGAGAAAATTCACAAGAGACATTTTTTGTTCAAAATGGTCCAATTTACCTAAAAAAACTTGTTTCGGGGCGAAAATTTCAATTTTTGGACTTTGTTTTAAAAAAATTTGTTTAAACAAATTCGGACCAGGTTACCGCCCGGCAACATGTTGATCCTCTTTCAGGGGCATCTCCTGGAGAAGGTTATGAAAAAAAATTCAATTAGAAAATTTTTTCCAACGATGGCGCCGATTTCGCCTTGTCTAATAGTGTTCATAGAAGGATAAAAACTGCCCCCAATATAGTCCGAACCAGAGATCGCTGCTTACACACGTTTATTGTATGAAAAAGTAATTTAGAGATAGTAAACTCTAAATTAATTATAACGTTTTTCGATTGTTTTTATTCTTCAAGGAACTTGTCGAAATTAAGCAATCATGCAGCGAACATGAGTACATTACTGTATATATTATATTACCGATTTTTACTTCCACGAAAATGGAAGTATGGTGATAATTTTGGTTTTCCTTGAGTTTTGAAGCCTAGCTCCACTCGCCTCCAAAGAACCTCTTCTTTGCTTAGATACTATGAGGTTGGATTTTCCGCCAAGAACGCCACTGAATATCATCGAACGCAATTTCAGTTGATAGTCCAATAAACAGGGGAAAATAGTGGCCATTTCAGGAAAAAATATAGACGTTTTTTTCTCAACTGTTCTTTATGTTTTTTGAGGTGCTAAATCCGATTTTCAACTTTGCGACTTTGTAGATGTTGTGAGTATAACTTGAAAACTGCACACTCTTCGATAAAAAACATTATACAAAAATAAACTACATTGGCTTTCCAACAAATTATGCTCCGAGCGAGAAATGAGGGAGTTGCTCTTGGCTTAAGGATACGTCCAAAATTTCACTAAATTTCAAAGTGCTCTAGCGGCTAAACTGTTTACCTGACAAAAGAAACCATAGAATATTATTTGTAGGAAATGTAATGTAATTTATTTTTATATAAAAATAGTTTTCTCGAAAAGTGCATAGTTTTCAAGTTACAAGCGAAAAACTGAAAAAAATAGCCTTTTTTTGCATTTTACTCAAAACCCACAACATTTACGAGGTGAGAAAAAACTTGTATATTTTTTCCTGAAGTGACCACTTTTTGTCCCCTGTATCAACTTAGATAGCATTCGGTGATATTCGGTAGCGTTCTTTGCGGGAAATCGAACCTCATACTCGTAGCTCCTACTATTTAAGCAAACAAGAGGTTCTTTGGAGGCGAACGGAGCTAGTCTTTAAAATTCAAGGAAAACAAAAACTATCATTGGACTTTCATTTTCATGTAATGTACTCATCTTCGCCTAATTTTGTCGAGTTCCTTGAAGAATAAAAATCACTAAAAAATGTTATAAGCAATTTAGAATTCACTATCTCTAAAGAACATTTCCATACAAAAATCGTGTGTAAACAATGATCTCTCGTTCCTACCTAAATAAAATGACTGGTTTTGAAATAATATTCCTACTATATTTTCACATTAGTTCACCCTAGTTCACCCAATCAGTTGGCATAGCATGCAGCCAGTTTTGTTCTACTCGATTCAGCACGAAAAAATACATTGAAATTGATTCCACAAATAAGTATCTGATATTACTGAAGTACTTTAGGAGGTTTTTTTCCATTTTTCTGGTGTTTTGCCCTACTGTGCACCGTAATCACCCGGTGGCTTCAGGGAAAGAGATTTGGCTCAGATGAAGAAGTGGAATGGAAAACTGAGACTTATTTTAGAGAGCTCGACCAAAGGTATTTGCTCTAAAAGATGACATTAGAAGATTTAAATATAGATAAGTAATTAATCAGTTTGTCGTGTATTTCGGGGTTAAAATATTTCTAGCTTTTCGTAGTTTTTAATTTAAGACACTTAACTGTATACATTAATGAGGACCTTACCTTAGAAAGTAGTTCATTGTATGGGGTGTTAATTTTAAATCACTGTCAAAAACACATTTTTACTTTCTACAAACAAACCACTTAACTTTATATGACTGGTAGGTAGATACAGTTTAGATTATTTACATCTGTTTTTTCGTTTATTGCAGTGGGCGTCATCTGAATGTGTACGGATTCGAGTATTTCTCTTTTTTTGTATTTATTTCGGTGTTGATAATTTTGATGTTTTCGAAATCAAAGGTATGACTTTTATTCATTTCATGATTCGTAAGAACAGTACTGTTTTTTTTTTGTCGTATTTATGGCCTTTGATTCTATTTTCTAGATATTGGCTTGTTTGCCCGACGTATATTCTTTCGCAGTTATTACATTTGATTTCGTAGACTATGTTACTTTTTTATTATTTGGGGCTTTGGTTTTAAGCCTTCAAAAATTGGATGAGAGCAGATTATATGATTTGTGACATAACCGAATTTTGTAGTTTTCAAAAAGTTTTTTGAGTGGTTGGGATAATCCATTTATAAACGGTAAAGCAATATATGTTTTATGGTTGTTGTTGGTTGGTTTTTTACTTATTATGGTATTGTAAAAGTTATGTATTCGTTGTTTGAAGATTTTGTTTATAAGGTACATCGGATATTTATTAAGTGTTAATACTTCTTTAGCTTTGGTTATTGCACTCTCTCTCTATTCTGTGTCAGAAGGCTTGATTGCTCTATCTGCTAGACCTATGATTACAGATTTTTTTTGGGAATTTTGGTGGTGTGATTCATAATTAAGATATCTAGAAGACCATGTATTTTTAGTATACCATTCAGTTTTTATATTTTCATTATTGTGGTGTAAAGTTACATCTAAGAAATTTATCTTATTGTTGTCTTCAGTTTCGAATTTTTGTAGGATATAATTAATTTGGTTTTTAGGTATAGCGGTCAAACAATCATCAACGTATCTGTAAAAAAATGGAATATTGAAGTTTAATTTTGGTATGACATCAGTTTCTAAGTCTGCCATTCTAATTGTGCAATCACGCTAGAAATAGATGCTCCCATTGCACACCCATCTATTTGTTCGTAAATTTTTTTTCGTATTGGAAATACATCGATTTTAGAATAAGTTCTGTTGCGTTAATAAATTCACTCATAGGGATGTCGGTGAATTGTTTAATTTTATCCCAGTTTATATATATATATATATATATATATATATATATATATATATATATATATATATATATATATATATATATATGTATATATATATATATATATATATATATATATATATATATATATATATATGTATATATATATATATGTATATATATATATATATATATATATATATATATATATATATATATATATATATATATATATATCACTCTTGAAGGAAATTATATTGAAAAATATAATCGATTTTCGACAAAACTTTGTTTTTCTCGGGACTTTTCATCCCATAATGCCTATAATTGCATATAATTTACGTTTGGATAAACATTACTTTTATTCATAAAGGTGCGATATTGACGACCTTCTTGCCAGCTGGGGGTGTAGGGTTTAGGAATGAACATCTGCTGTTGTATACAACTTTAAAATACCAAAGGGTGGGTTTGATCCTTTTATTGCTATTGTGTTATCTAGATTAAATATCTGTGAAATGAAATGACTTAGGAATTTTGTTACAACTAGATATTAGGGATGGGTGATAATATCGGTAATTCTAATTTATCGAGGGATTAAGCGGGCCAAATCCTTTGAACACTTTCCATGAAAATACTTGTAGAATAGGCTTAGGTCGCCAACCATTCTTCGATGTTACAGCGAATCAAGGCCGCCGGTCAGTTCCGGGTCTCCAATCAGACGAACAGCTCTTCTCTGAAAAGAATCCAACAAATGCAGTGTATGTTTGGGAGCGGAGCTCCAAACATGGGAGCAGTATTCCATAGTTGGTCGAATTTGAGCTTTGTAAAGAATTAACAGTTGTTGTGGAGTGTAAAGCTTTCTGATTCGAAATAATATTCCCAACTTTTGAGAAGCTCTCCTTGCTATGCCTGCAACATGTACATGCCAGGACATATTTGCTCCCAAATTAACGCCCAACAAATTGAGTGACGAGGTTAGAGGAATGTCGGGTTCAGCAACGTTAACTTTTTTAGAAAAAACTGCCGCCTGGGTTTTTGTAGCGTTAAATTCCACTTGGTTACTGTCACCCCAAGATAGAATTTCTTCCAGGTGTTTGTTAAGTTGAATGACTTCCTGCTGTCTGCGGATATTCGTCTGAGTAGCCGATGTCCGAGCGTTCAAAGTAAATGAAGAGATAAGCGTACTGTCATTTGCAAAGCTGTAGGTTTGATTTTCGGTCTTTTCCAACAGATCGTTAATGTAAATGAGAAAGAGAGTAGGATACAGTATGGAGCCTTGGGGTATACCGGCGTTGATAGATATAAACCCCTGTATTACGGGAGAATTCGAGATTATGGGAGTTAAGAGGAAATAATTGGAGATAATGCGGAAAAATGACAGAAAATGCAGTATATAAGACTTTATAATATGGGAAAGTTGGAGATTCTGGGAGAGAAGGAGAAATATTTGGAGAATCGCCGGAACAATGATAGATAAAGAGATATAAGCCCCTGTATTACGGAAGAATTCGAGATTATGGGAGTTAAGACGAAATAATTGGAGATAATGCGGAATAATGACAGAAAAAGCAATATATAAGCCTTTATAATATGGGAAAATTGAAGATTCTGGGAGATAAGGAAAAATATTTGGAGAATAGCCGGAATAATGATAGATAAAGAGATATAAGCCTCTATATTACGGGAGAATTCGAGATTATGGGATGAAGGTGTTAGAAAGAAATCTGTCGTCTGCCACTCGTAAAGAACGCTCTCTGAGGAAACATGAGAGCCACAAACAGAACTTTTCAGGCATACCATAAGAGCGTAGCTTAGTTAACAGCCCATCGTGCCAAACACGGTCGAATGCCTTGGAAATGTCAAGAGCAACCGCTCGAGATTCTTCAAAGTGTTCAGTTGCGTTGTTCCAAACATGTGTTACATAAATCAGAAGATCTCCTGTAGATCTATTTTTACGAAAGCCACATTGATGATCGCTATTAATGTTGAATCCTTTAAGATATTTTAGAAGATGTTGATTGATAGCCTTTTCCATGACTTTCGATATTATTGAAAGCAGTGCGATTGGTCGGTAGTTATTTGGCAAGGTCTTCTTGCCTTTTTTAGGTATCGGCTGAACTGTGGATAGGTTGAAAAGTCTACAGAAAACTGGTGTTAGTTCCCTCGCACAGTTTTTGAGAACTATGGCAGGTATTTCGTCAGCGCCAGAAGCTTTTTTGGTCTCTAACTTCATTAAAATACGTTTTATGATACGCTGTCTGAAGACATCCTTGACTGCAATATGAGAATAGTAGGTGGAGTTTTTCCTTGGAAATCGACAGTAGAATGTGAAGCAAAGAGTTCAGCCAACAAGTTCGCTTTCTCAACAGGTGTTGTTGCAATGGAATTATCTGGTGGTGGTATGGTGGATTTGGTGAAGTTTTGACTAACTTCTTTAGCGACTGCCCAAAAGGACTTGGATTGTTGGGACAAGCGGGAAGTTTGTTTCTAATTCGTTGATTGTGTGCCTCCTTGGTTTCGTCGATAATTTCTTTGCATCTGTTCCTGGCACGAACAAAGGTGTTACGATTTATGGTGTTAGGATATTTTGATAGGTAGGATTATCATAACCATTTGTCAAAATAAGATCAGAAACATCCCAAAACCTCAATTTTGTGTCTTCATCTATAATATATATAAAATGCAATATCTCTCTGTCTGTCTGTTCGTTAGTGCGCTTATCACTCGAGAACCACTTATCCGATTTACGTGTTTTTTTTTTAGATTTATATATATGTTCTTTGAAAAGGTTCTAGGATATATTTTATTACGTTAGGTAACATAACGAAAAAACAGTGATGATAATAGTGAATCAAGTCGAAAAAAGTTTGCCGTTAGCGCACTCTCTTGCAATAGGCTGCCTAAATCGTTAAATATGGAACAACATCATGTAACAAAGAATACAACATATATAAAATGCAACATCTCTCTCTCTCTCTCTCTCTGTGTTTGTCGGTCTGTTCGTTAGTGCTCTTATCACTCGAGTACCACTTATCCGATTTACGTGTTTTTTTTTCTAATTCTTAACTTAATATTGATCAAAAAAAATCTATATATAATAAAACGCAACTTCTCTCTGTCTGTCCGTCCGTTAGTGCGCTTAGCACTCAGGAACCACTTATCCGATTGAGGGTTTCTTTTATAAAATGCGTATGTTCTCTGGCCAGGTTATAGGATATATTTTATTACGTTAGGTAACATAAGGAATGAGCAATGACTATAATAGTGAATCAAGTCCACGCGAGCGGACCCACGGGCACGGCTAGTATAAAATAATTCTTTAAATTATTACAGTGATGGTGTCTTTAATCTACCCATTGAAAGAGCTACCTAACAATTACTTAAAATGACCGCCACGTAATAATTATTGTAATGTTTTAAACCTAAAGGCAAGAAAATAATTAGATTTTCAAGGGTGATGATATTGTTTGCTTTATATCCGCTACGGTTGACTTCGTTCCGCTAAATAAGCTTATTATTCGCTTAAGGTTGACAATAGTTTTAAAGTATTTTATTCTACAGATGTACTTGAATATCTCCTTCTACCGATACTAGAACATTTTTACCGGCAAAATTTGACAAGTGATATTTAAATTATTGTCTACACATATATAATAAAAGACTGTTTTTAGTCAATTTCCACTGGTTTATTTAAATTGCGATGACGCGTTTCGCTGTCGATGCAGCTTTTTCAGATTTCAGATCTACATTTTACACTGTCAAGTTAGATTTAATGTTCACAATTTTATATAATTTCTTAATTATAATATTACACCTAATTAAATTACATTGATAGTATTGGAAAACCCACACAGATTTGGAACTAGGAGAATAAATTCAATAATGGTGAATTGCTTAAATCTACCTGGTCGTTGAGTAAAGTACCTGTAGTCCTTAATCGATTTATTTGCATTGTCTCTAAAAGGTTTAGTTTTAAACCTTTTTGTTGGGTGTGTAAAATTTTGAAATTCTTGTTAAATGTGTGATTTTCTGTTAAAAGATGATTAGCATATGTTGGATTAGATTTTCTATGGATGAAACTTTTTTCGGGTTCTGTAATTCTTTCTATAAATGTACGTCCAGTTTGTCCAATGTATGTTTTAGGACATGACCCACATGTTAATTGATAAACCCCTGATTTATTGTCTTTATTGATTTGTGGTTAGTAGTTTTTAAGATATTTCCCTATAGTATTGTTAGTCTTGTACGCTATGTTGATATTTTTTTGATTTATAAATTTCCCCAGTTTTTCCGTTGGTTTGCCGAAATAGATTAAGCATTTAAATGTGGTATTTCTGTCCTTAAAACGTGGGTATATTTCTGAGATTGCCTGGTTTCTAAGTTTTTTCCTAACGATATTATTGATTAAAGTAATAATAATAACCGTTGTTAACGACTACTTGTTTTATGTAGTTTAATTCTTTAGTAAAATTTTCCTCTGATAAGGGGATCTTAGTTAGTTTATGTATAAAACTATGATAAGCTGCAAGTTTATGATGGTTAGGGTGGTGAGAACTATTGTGAATTGTGGTCTCTGTATGACAAGGTTTGTGATATATTGCAAATTCATGCTTTTTCATGGTTTTACTAATTGTTAAGTCTAGGAAGTTGATTTTCCCTTCGACTTCTTCTTCCATTGTAAAACTGATATTTCTATGTAAAGAATTAATATACTGTAAAAAGTGAGTTAATTGTCTCTCCGTACCTGTAAAGCAAACAATTATATCGTCTACGTAGCGATACCAGAATAGACAATTATTACTATTGTTAATATGGTTGTTAAATATCATTGTTTCAATACTGTCCATGAAAATTTCGGCAAGTAATGGACTTAATGGACTCCCTATAATTAACCCTTCCTTACTTTTGTAGGGTTAATTATGGGGAGTCCATTAAGTCCATTACTTGCCGAAATTTTCATGGACAGTATAGAAACAATGATATTTAACAACCATAATAACAATAATAATTATCTATACTGGTATCGATACGTAGACGATATAATTGTATGCTTTACAGGTACGAACAGAATTAACTCACTTTTTACAGTATATCTGTTTTACAATGGAAGAAGGAGTCGAAGGGAAAATCGACTTCCTAGATTTAACAATCAGTAAAACGATGAAAAAAACATGAATTTGCAAGATATCACAAACGTTGTCATACAAATACCACAATTCACAATAGTTCTCACCACCCTAACCATCATAAATTCGCAGCTTATCATAGTTTTATACATAGACTAACTAATATCCCCTTATCAGAGGAAAATTTTACTAAAGAATTAAACTACATAAAACAAGTAGCCGTTACAACGGTTATTCGGTTACTTTAATTAATAATATCGTTAGGAAAAAAACTTAGAAACAAGGCAATCTCAGAAATATACCCACGTTTTAAGGACAGAAATACCACATTTAAATGCTTAACCTATTTCGGCAAACCAACGGAAAAACTGGGGAAATTTTTAAATAAAAAATATATCAACATAGCTTACAAGACTAACAATACTATAGGGAAATATCTTAAAAACTACAAACCACAAATCAATAAAGACAATAAATCAGGGGTTTATCAATTAACATGTGGGTCATGTCCTAAAACATACATTGGACAAACTGGATGTACATTTATACAAAGAATTACAGAACACCAAAAAAGTTTCATCCATAGAAAATCTAATTCAACATATGCTAATCATCTTTTAACAGAAAATCACACATTTAACAAGAATTTCAAAATTTTACACACCCAACAAAAAGGTTTAAAACTAAACCTTTTAGAGACAATGCAAATAAATCGATTAAGGACTACAGGTACTTTACTCAAAGACCAGGTAGATTTAAGCAATTCATTATTATTGAATTTATTCTCCTAATTCCAAATCTGTGTGGGTTTTTCAATACTATCAATGTAATTTAAATTAGGTGTAATATTATAATTAAGAAATTATATAAAATTGTGAACATTAAACCTAACTTGACAGTGTAAAATGTAGATCTGAAGAAGCTGCATCGCCTGCGAAACGCGTAATCGCAATTTAAATAAACCAGTGGAAATTGACTAAAAACAGTCTTTTATTATATATTTATAATGAATTTCCATCAAGTAGAAGCTACAAACTTCCAAAATATTGTCTACACGTCAAATTTGACATTTGCCTGCGAGAAGCTTAGACGCGATATGAAAAAATAGACGGTATACTGCAGCAACACTAGTTGAGAAAGCCAACTTGTTAGCTGAACCATTTGCTTCACATTCTACTGTCGGTTTCCGAGGAAAAACACCACCAACTATTCCCATAGTGCAGTCAAGGATCTTCGATATTGTCTTCAGATAGCGTATCATAAGACGTATTTTAATAAAGCTAAACACCAAAAAAGCTTCTGGCGCTGATGAAATATCTGCCATAGTACTCAAAAAATGCGCTAGTGAACTAACACTAGTTTTATGTAGACTTTTCAATCTACCCTACAGAAAGCGTATATTTCCTTCTTGCTGGAAATGCGCTACAGTTTAACCGATATCCAAAAAAGGCAAGAAAACCTTGCTAAGCAACTACCGACCAGTCGCACTGTTTTTAATAATATCGAGAGTTGTGAAAAATGTTATTAATCAGAATGTCCTAAAATATCTAGGATTCCATCTTATTAGCGATCATTATTTCGTAAGCAAAGATCAACAGGTGATCTTCTAACTTCAGTAATAGTGTCTGAGTTTTGGACCTCGAAAAACTTGTGCTCTTTTGTTTATAAACAATTTAAGTTTCAAAACGCGTTTTTTGAGCTTAAAATGTGCATAACTCCGGTTATATAAGTCGGGTCTAGATAAAAAAAAAACCAACAAGTCTTCGTTAGTTTTAAGTCGCTCAAGTGCGTACATAACCTACAAAATTGAAAAAACAGACAAAAACTGTTTTTTTTTTCATTTTATTGTACAGGTCGAATAAGTGAACTGATCGGCTTGAAACTTTCAGAAAATATTTCTTTTATTATAGCAAGAATATCCTGAAATTTTTGTACAAAAATATTGAACCTAGTGGGCACAATTGAATTTGTTATTTCAAATTTGAATTGCGCGCCATTACATGCCATTTGGTCCAAAGTGATTTTTTTTTCAAAATTTAGGTCTCGACGTTAGCTTTCCGATGCCATTAAAAAATTTTTTTGAAGTAATTTTAACTGTTTTTTTTTTACATTTGTTTATTAATCAAATAACAACAAATTCGTTTTTTTTGGTCATTTTGAAAAAGAAAATTGAAAAATTTTTATGACATCTGGTAGAGAATCACGAGACCTTTATTAAAAAAAAATCATTTTTGTTACCAATTTTTTTTGCAATATGACCGAAAAAATGCAATTGTTGTTATTTGATTAATAAAAAAACGGTTAAAATTACTCCAAAAAAAAGCTGACATCGAGACCTAAATTTTGGACCAATACCAACCCCAAAAAAACCCCAAGGACACCAAATCAACCACTTCAGGCAAGGGCCCAACAACCAAACACAATGGCACAACAAGGCAACAACCAATCCAGGCAACACCACAACCACAGGCAAGCAACAAGGGCCGCCAGCCAAAAACCCCAACGGCAAACATTCAAACAATAAAAACAAAAAAGCACACCACAGGCGGCAATTAAGGGCCCAAAGGCCACCACATTCTCGGCAATTCCCGCCCCACAAGCCACCCAACCAAATTCAAAACCACAACAACAAAGGGGCACCCAATAACAACAGCCACGGCAACAAGGCCAAGCACAAATTCAAAAACACAAATTCAATATTCAGGCAAGGGGCCATTTAGCATAAAATGGGGGGCAATTCAAATTTTAAATAACAAATTCAGTTGTGCCCACTGGGTTCAATATTTTGTACGAAAATTTCAGGATGTTTTTGCTATAATAAAGGGCATATTTTTTGAAAGTTTCAAGCCGATCGGTTCATTTAGTCGACCTGTACAATACCAGGTGTACAAGTATGAAATGCGGATTTCAGACAACCAATGCAGTTTGTGCTTTAAAGATTTGACACTGCGCCATTTTATTGTGTCATCAACAAGTGTCCGACGCGCACGAGTAATAAATTGGAAAAGTGTGTGCATAGTGTTGTGTTGTTGTGTTCAATATGTCGAAATTTCTACCGAACGAAGAGCATTTGTGGACAGCATTAATTTTTTGTTTTCATTTGAAGAAAACTGCTGTTGAATCATACGGATTATTTCGAGAAGCTTATGGTGAACATGCTCCATCGCAAGATACGTGTGAACGATGGTTTCAGCGTTTCAAAAGTGGTGAATTCGATGTTGTAGACAAGGAACGCGGAAAACCGCCAAAAAAATACGAAGATATGGAATTGCAAGCATTGTTGGACGAAGATGATTCGCAAACACAAAAACAACTTGCCGAGCGATTGGGCGTTAGTCAACAAGCTGTTTCCAATCGGCTACTAGAGATGGGAAAGATTCAGAAGACCGATAGATGGGTACCACATGAGTTGAAATGGAAAAAGCGCAAAAACACGTGTGACATTTTGCTCGCTCGGTACAAAAGGAAGTCGTTTTTGCATCGTATAGTTACAGTTACAGCGGGGAAGTTCTACCCATGCGGCTTTACTCACCAGACTTGGCTCCTTCCGATTACCACTTGTTTGCATCGATGGGTCACGCACTTGCTGAGCAGCGCTTTGGTTCGTACGAAGATGTGAAAAAATGGCTGGATGAATGGTTCGCAGCAAAAGGGGAAGATTTTTACTGGCGTGGCATTCACAAATTGCCCGAATTTAACATGTTCTTTTAGAAAAAAAAAATCCGCATTTCATACCTGTACACCTGGTAAAATGAAAAAAGAAAAACGGTTTTTTGTCGGTTTTTTCAATTGAGCCACTCAAAATTAACGAGGATTTGTTGGAAATTTCATTACGAAGAATTTGGTTAACAATTTGTTTATAAAAAAACGAGCAAAAGTTTTCGAGGTCCAAAACTCAGGACAATACTCCTGGTGATACCTCAGAGAGGATAAAGTCGTAATATTGCTGTATCTATCTCATTATTATTTTGACCTTTTTTACTACACTATAAAATCATACTTGGAACAACGCAATTGAACACTTTGGGAATCTAGAGCGATTGCATTTGATATATCCAAGGCATTCGACGCCTGTGTGCACCAAGGCTCCGTACTCTCTCCTATTTTTTTTCCTTCAATCCGCAGGTCTGCAGATGACTGTGCGCATATTTCTTCATTCACTTTTAACGCTTGAACATCGGCTACTCATGCAACTTGGGTGACAGTAAGCAAGTAAAATTTGACGCTACAAAAACCCAGGTGGCAATTTTTCTAAAAAAGTTAAGTTCCTGAACTCGATATAATTATATCCAGACACTCCAATCCTGTAGCAACGTTACTTAATTTGCTGCGCGTTAATTTGGGAGCAAATATGCCCTGGCATGAACATATTGATGCATAGTATAGAGAGTTATATATATTACACTGCTTTGCTCACATGTTATTTTACTTCCAAATTAGCCCGTTAGTAAATATGTTGGGTGCATTCAAAATTATTTATACGTGTTGCGTGAGTCCGTTAATCCCTGTTCGTCCAGTTTTATTTTTATTTTATGACTAGCCGGGCCCGCGACTCCGCTCGCGTGGACTTGATTCACTACTATCGTCACTGCTTATTCCTTATGTTACCCAACGTAATAAAATATCTTCCATTATTTCTCCTTATCTCCCAATATTTCTCCTTATTTCCCATTATCTCTACATAATTTCCATTATCTAGGCTTATCTCTGCTCATCTCCCATTATTTCTCCTTATCTCCCATTATTTCTCCTTATCTCCCATTATCTCATCTTATTTCCTATTATCTAGACTTATCTCTGCTTATCTCCCATTATCTCTCCTTATCTCCCATTATTTATACTTATCTCCCATTATCTCACCTTATCTCCCATTATCTAGGCTTATCTCGACTTATCTTCCATTATTTCTCCTTATCTCCCATTATTTCTCCTTATCTCCTATTATCTCACCATAACTCCCATTATCTAGACTTATCTCTGCTTATCTCCCATTATCTCTCCTTATCTCCCATTATTTATACTTATCTCCCATTATCTCACCTTATCTCCCATTATCGAGGCTTATCTCGACTTATCTCCCATTATTTCTCCTTATCTCTCATTATCTCACCTTATCTCCCATTATCTAGGCTTATATCGAATTATATAGAACATATGTATAAATTTATAAAAACACGTAAATCGGATAAGTGGTTCTCGAGTGATAAGCGCACTAACGGACAGACAGAGAGTCGTTGCATTTTATGTATATTGTATTCTTTGCTACATGATATTGTTCCATATTTAATGCTTTAGGGAGTGTATTGCAAGAGAACGCGCTAGCGGCAAACTTTTCTCCGACTTAATTCACTATTATCGTCACTGCTTATTCCTTATGTCACCTAATAAAATATATCCTATAACCTGGCCAGAGAACATACGTATGGTTAAAAAAAAAGCACGTAAATCGGATAAGTAGTTCTACAATGATAAGCACACTAACGGACGGACAGACAGACAGACGGACAGAGAGACATTGCATTTTATATATATTATAGATATTTTCTGCTACATAATATTGTTCTATATTTAATGGTTTGGACTGTGTATTGCAAGAGAACGCGCTATCGGCAAACTTTGTCCGACTTCATTTACTATTATTGTCACTGCTCATTCCTTATGCTACCTATCGTAATAAAATATAGCCTCTAACCTGGCCGGAGAACGTATGTATGGTTTGAAAAAAAAGGTACGAAAATCGGATAAGTGGTTCTCCAGTGATAAGCGCACTAACGGACAGACAGACAGACAAAATACGTTGCATTTTATATATATTATAGATGTAATAAAATATATACCTATAACCTGGTCAGAGAACATATGTATGAATTTAAAAAATCACGTAAATCGGATAAGTGGTTCTCGAGGGATAAGTGCATTAACGGACAGACAGACAGACAGACAAATATTGCATTTTATATCGGTAAATCGGATAAGTAAGTAATCTATTTCTTAAATTGGTTTTTTGATGCCTTTTATTTTGTCGCAAGATTACGTTGTGTGACTTGTGGATAGACTTTAAAAACAAGAGTCTTTTGGGTACCTTGCATATAGTACGATTTGTCGAGTTCTCCAACATAAACCTCACATTCTTCTACTCAGTATATATCACCACTACACTAAACACTTTATTTTTGCATTCGACGCGTGTTTCTCTAACCATACTAGCTTCATCAGGAACGATGATTGACTGTCAATCATCGCTCCTGATGAAGGTTAGCAAAACGCGCGTCGAGTGCAAAAATAAACAACATAGCTTACATTTTTCGTTTGTGCCAAATCTCTTTCCCTGAAGCCACCATTCTAAAATTTGGAAAGAGGTAATAATCGCTTAGGGCCAGATCTGGTATATATGGCGGATGAAAAAGCAATTCATAGCCCAATTGGTCAAATTCACCATAGATATAATGGAGTTGTGGTGGATTATCTCGGTGAAACAACAGTTTAGTCGATCCGTATTATTTCATGTGCATCCTAAAAAATACTTGCCAAAACCTTTCCAGATGGTGTTTATGTTTTTGGACACTTCGGTCGGCTCTCATGCGTGCCAGCCACTCTACGGACTGCCTGTTGGACTTAGACGTGTAGTGGTGGATCCATGTTTCATATGTTGTTATGTGATGACGTTGAATCGACGCAACAACTCCTTTGGATTACGATAAAACAGTGCCAAACAGCTTTCTGAATCTACGACACGTTGTTGTTTTTTTATCAATCGTGAGAGTGCGTAGCACCCATCTGGCACATAGCTTTTTCATATGCAAAGATTCATGCAAAATGTGCCTCATGCGTTCTGTTGATATGCTCACGATCACTTTACGGTCATTTAGAACAATATGGTGAATTTTTTTGTGTTTTTTTTGGAGTGACTGCCTAATTTAGATATCCGAAACGTGGTGCATCATCGGTGCGACTGCATTTAAGTTAACTAAACCATCGAAATATACTTGATTTCGACGGAGCAGGTGTGAAAATCCACACACGAAATTCTTCTTGTTCCATCGTTTTGCAAAAAACGAAAGTAGCTTCACTCAAACAGCTATAACTCGCAAACTAATAGACAAAATGTCATGAAAAGTTTACACGAATCTTCTGAAAGTTGACCCTAACTGAAAATCATATGTTTTTTTTTGTTTGTGCTGCCATCTCTAGGAAAGTCTCGGAACTTTTCGCCCTATGTCTGTAGTGACGAATTAGTTAGAACTTATTTGCAAATATAATAATTTTTTTAAAGCTCAGTGAGTTTACCTTCATAGGTAGATAGATAACTATAAAAAAAACGCCCTCGTATTATTAAGGGGGGAGTAGGGTTAATTCGGTCAAAAAACAGCATATTTTTATGAATTTTTATTGAACAAACAATAAAGATAAATGAATGGATTTTAATATGGTATTATCAGGTGACATTTCACGGATATTGTGGGCAATTTTCGTAAAAAAATATCAAGATGTGAGCCAGCAGTAATTCTTAATGGGCGCCTCAGCAAAAAGGTGTTTTGCGGTGGACATCAGAACTTATGACTGGATCATCTAAAACAAAAAAACCAAGAAAATTCTGTTAGTTCATAAGTTTTTCTAGGTAGCCCTGTCGAGATTTTTTTTTTTAAATCTTTGGATTTTTTGTGTTACTTACAACTAAGTTGGGAATGTGGGAATCTTTGGCACAATGACACTACTCAGTATATATCACCACTACACCAAACACTTTATTTTTGCACTCGACGCGCGTTTCGCTAACCATGTTAGCTTCATCAGGAGCGATGATTACTTACAAGTCAAAATACCGATTTTTGACGAAAAAATCAACAATCAACATACTTAAATTAAAAAAAAAACTCGACAGCCTTACCTCGGTAATTTTGTGTAGAAAGAGTGTGCAAAATTTTAAAAAATTCGGTACAGTAGATTTCGAGTGACAGTGTCCACCGACTTTGAAAAAGCAAGTTGTGGGAAAATCGATTTAAAGTTTTACACTGAAAAATTTAAAAATTCATCATACGGGGCTGGTTTGAAAATTCCGTGCAAAGTCCGAGAGATGGCACCACCGGCGCGTATCGAGGTCATGTTTAGTTAGTAGCATCTCTTGAATGAACGCACACCAAGTTTCAGCCATATTGGTCTATTTCTTTGTGTTTGGCCTTCGTGTGAATCAAGGAAGTCGAGTGATTTTCAAGAAATGGACGAAAAAGAATTTCGTGTGGTGATTAAACATTACTTTATGAAAGGCAAAACGCCTCAGGAGACTAAAGAGAAGCTTGATAAACATTATGGTGACTCTGCACCTTCGATTAGAACAGTTTGTAAGTGGTTTCAAAATTTTCGGACTGGCCATATGGGCACAAGTGACGCTGAACGTTCTGGACGGCCTGTGGAGGTTACGACTCCAGAAATCATTGATCAAATCCATGATATGGTGATGGATGACAGAAGAGTTAAGGTGCGTGAGATTGCTAGTGCTGTGGGCATCTCGACTGAACGGGTACATAATATTTTACATAAACATTTGGACATGAGAAAGCTATCCGCAAGATGGGTGCCGCGATTGCTCACGCTTGACCAAAAACGGAATCGTGTGAAGTGTTGCAAGGATGGTTTGCAGCTGTTCCAGAAGAATCCGGAGGACTTTAAGCGTCGTTTCGTCACTGTGGATGAAACATGGATACATTACTATACTCCTGAGACCAAACAACAATCTAAACAATGGGTTACCAAGGGGGAATCTGCACCAAAAAAGGCGAAGACCGTTCCTTCGGCCGGAAAGGTTATGGCGACTGTCTTTTGGGATTCGCAAGTGATAATCCTCATCGACTATCTGGAAAAGGGTAAAACTATTACAGGTGAATATTATTCATCGTTATTAGACCGTTTGAAAACCGAGCTGCAAGAAAAACGCCCGCGATTGGTCCACAAGAAAGTCCTTTTCCATCACGACAACGCACCAGCACACACCTCAGCAGTTGTGGTCGCAAAATTAATGGAAATAGGATTCCAACTCGTTTCACATCCCCCCTATTCTCCAGACTTGGCTCCCTCGGACTACTATTTGTTCCCCAATTTGAAGAAATGGCTGGCGGGACAAAGATTTTATTCAAACGAGGAGGTGATTGCAGACACTAATGGATATTTTGCAGACTTGGACAAATCCTATTATTCGGAAGGGATCAACAAACTAGAACATCGTTGGACGAAGTGTATAAGCCTAAAAGGAGACTATGTCGAAAAATAAAAAAGGTTTACCCCAAACACATAAGTAGTTTTTATTTTTGCACGGACTTTTCAAACCAGCCTCGTAAGTAAACAAGTATTTTTTTTTTACTTACATAGAGTCGTCAATGCCAGAACCATACATTACGGAGCTGTCATCGTGGGTGTCCAGAGCACGTTGCTGCTCTTGTCTACGGCTAATCCGGCCTTGTTTGCTTTCAACCGCAGTTTTGAGCTCAGCTCGATTTATCCGATTTTTGTCGACTTCTTTCGCCCATCCATGAGAACTTGGCCCTGCAGGGATACCCATATCATGCATGATGGACAGCAGAGCAAAACAACCTTCATTGAATGTACATGCTGCTATATAAGCAGCAATGTCAACGAGATTAGAGGTACCACTCAATATTTTTGGAGTAATTTTCCATGTAAGTTGGTTTCAACTTTCATTATTGTTCTGTGTAAAACCTCCGAGACATCGCTCCAAAAGTATCTCATTAGTCAAGTCCTCATATATAGGTTTTATTGCTTGTAAAACCTCGCTTGGAAGAGCGGTGTAACTATGTTTGAATGACTTCAGGTTATTCGTTGCTGCAGCTCTCTGCCATTCACACCACGAGTCCTTTGTCACAATTCTGATGCTGCGGATTCTTGTCTGATGAGCTATAATGAAAATAAGTCGCCCAAATGGCATTTTTCATTTTTTCCACAGAATCACAATTACGTCGAACGGCCAAACCGTAATATACAGTCAACTTGTCTATCATTTTTCCAGTAAGTTTACCTTTACCAGATAGACTTTTTCTGATTACTTTTTTTCCCGCCGCAGTTGTCGATTCTTGTGTAGTTTTATTCACTATGTTACGCAATCGGGTACCCATTCGCTTCTGAACATGACCTATACATTCTTTTTTGTTTATCAAATAATCATCACCATAAGGTTTAGATTTCAGTACTCCAGAGTATGTTTTTGAATCGGCGTCGCCGATATAGTTGCGATATTTCACTTTATTATCTTTTGAATGCTCAAACATTAATTTTATTGCTTCAAAATCCATATTTCCAGATGGACCAGTATGATTAGCTTGACATTTTCCTTCTTTCACATGAGCAGTATACTACTCTTCGTACTCTGCAGAATTTAGTTTTGATTCCCAAGTTTTACAGTCATGACAGTAGGCGCTTTTTACACAAATATCCAGAACTTTTCTGGTATAATAACCGATCAAGGAAGACGCGCCAAATAAAGATGCAAATCCTCGTTTTTTCCAGGTGCCGTCACCTGATGCGGTCAACTCCGTGGTATCTTCTACATTATTTTCTTTACACGTGGCTTCTCTCTCTTCATCCACATGCACGCGCGGTATTTTTTATGACTAAACGCATTTTTTGTAACTACGAACTGTAGGTTGTTTTTGATAAAAAATGAGCTGATAAATCCATCAGGCCGCAAAACTTTTCACATCCAGCTAATCCTAAGCCTAAGACTCGCATGGCAAAAGCGAATCGATAATTGATTTCGTACACTCCAGACTGAATTCTGTTATTAGAAGGAAAAAAGCAGAGGTTTTTACACTTTTCACAATTAACTTGGATGGTGAATCCAAGACCTTCACTTTTACACAACTTAAAAGAAATTTTGCCATCACACTTTACACACTTTATTAAACTCGCGATGGTTGAAAAAACTAGCATAAAATTAACTATTCTCTAATGTTTTTCCAGATCCTCTGGTATGTCCCGAGCAACTTTTGTTTTTATTTTTTTTTGCCGAAGCGCTGTTTGTTTCGACTCGTCTGTTTTACGTTTCTGTGGAGGTACTACTTTTTTTCATCTGTCCAATCTCGACCCATTGCTTTTACGATCTTCTCTGGTAACTTTTTTATGCATTTTGATTATTGAATCGTTCATTTCAAAAACCACATAAGTAAAAATTTAGCAAAATTGAGTTTTTGCTAGGAAACGTCTCCTCAAGGGTACCTACATATTATATGCAAAAGCCACGTAAGTCGTATTTACGGTTAACGAATTGCCACCTATCCACTTCCACCGTTTGTTGCAAAAACCACATTAGTCACAGACTTATGTTGTTTTTGCACGGATTTTCTAGCGAGGGTTTGAGTTGAGTGGGAGATAAAAAGTGTTATCTCTGTTCAGATACCAGTCAAATTGATGGCAAACCGATCCCAAACTATCCAACTCATGCGCACTTTGATATGGGGACCCCAAAAAAATAGAAAATATTAAGCAAGTTAGAAATAGTATCCTTGAACAGCATATTCCATTTTATGACGGGATTTTCCAGGACAGAACCAGGAAGAATATTATGTCGAAAATGACCACGAGTTTGATTATGTCCCTTAATTAATTATTAAAATCAGGAATATTATTGTTTGTTTGTATTTTGAAGCATTTTTAATAAACCCTTTTGACAGTTTGTTGACTTGTTTTCTTTTAAAGAAGGAAAATGATAACTTCAAAATTATATTCAGTGCAAAAACCACCTAAGTCTCAAGAAAAAAAACATTTTTTTCTTAATAACAACGAAAATAAACTACATGTATTATGTGATAAACTATGTAACTACTTAAATAATTTGAATTAAATTAAATTTTTTCCTCTTATAAAGGATAGTTTTAGTTTAATAAAGTTTTTTTCGCCTACTGAAAATTTTACTTTTTTGACTTATGTGGTTTTTGAAATGAACGATTCAATTAATATAAAATCACTGAGAGAACTAATAGAAATACACAGAGCACGTGTTGGGTAAAATACCTAACCTAAACTGAACTATACGTTATTCACTGAATTTATTGAGGCACATTGGAAATCGCATTGGAGGGACTCAAACTAAAAACGCTCTATCTCCGTCAGTTTTTTTCGTATTGACTTGAAATTTTCACACAATATTCTTGAAATGTGGTACTTTCATCTCACAAATTTTGAAAAAATCAAAAAAAATAATTTTAAAACCCTACCCCCCCCTTAAGAAAAAAAAATTGTTACTTATTTCGCTCGGAATATTGCAGGGCATGAGATCAGAAACGCTAATAAATTTACAGTATAACTTAAAATAGTTAATGCGTTAATTTCGCAGGCTGTAAATTTTCCTAAAAATTAAAGTTTTAACAATCCAAGCCATTGTTATAGAAGGTTATTAATGCCCAAATGTGCGCCGGTTCTCGTAGAACATTTTAACTGATAATTATTGCTGTTTAATAATAATTTATTAGCCCGGAACGCCATATTAAATTATTGCAGTTGCACTACGACCTAGTTCTAGTGTTATGGTTTCGCTCTTTTCTGTTCCACATTATTCGGGAATGAAATGTAGTTTTCGGGGAAAATGGGATAAATGTTGAATATGCTTTGTTCTATTTCAACTGCATTTTATAATTGAACCGTCGTTTGTTCGATAATGAGATTTTCAGTAAGCTAAGATTTCAAAGTTTCATTAACTTCATTGAATTCTTACAGTGATTACCGGGAAAAATATTGTTGGAAAAACAAACAAATTGCGATAATAGAGACCTATCGGGAGATTTTCAGCAAGTTGTTAACATTTATGTAATATGGACTTTGTTCAGTTTTAGTAGTTAATACTGATATTAACAAATAAATTGTTTTTTTTACACAATCCATGCTGTTAAGGTGAAATTGGAGATTTGGTCCATCGGTGAGATTGCAAGTGCAATCCTGCCAAAAGAAATTACCAAAAAAGCGATATTTTTTAGGGTTATCACTAAGGAAACCCAAATATGCAAGTGAAAAACTTTAAAATATGCGCATAAATATGCAAATAATTTTCTCAAAATATGCACATACATGTTGTAAATATGCAGTAAAAAAATTCGAAATAGACTTGAAAAATGTAAATTTATTGTTTCACATTACATGATACGAGTACTATACAAATGTAGCAATAAAAAACCCATTTTAAATTTTCAACATACAGGGCGAATGAACTAAATCTAAATATAATATTATACAAAGTCAAAAATAAATATAAATAATAATGTATTTTATTACTTTACTTAAAGATGAATATATAAATAATAATAATAATGTAGGTACATATTATAAAAAATTTATATACGTAGTAAACAGCATAATAAAACATACATTTTAAATTTGATACATACAGGGCGATGCAACCAAATAAGTGGAAATATGCAAATATTGCAAAAGACAGGGTCGCCGTTAGTTATAAAAACAATAAACTACTGAATGTTTCTCAAACTTCCCCATTAAAAAGTTTTGTTTTCTATCGTTGTATAAAAAATTTATAAATTGAGAAACTCCCTTCCACATAGACTGATGTAATAGGGGCGTTTTTAAAATTATTTAATAGCATAGGATCTAAATCAATGGAATCAGTAAAATCCCCCTTTAAAACATTAGCTACTTGGCTGACAAATTGAAACCCACTCCATTCCATAACATTCCGAAATTTTTGAAAAATTTTGCTCCCAATTTTACCTGCGACATTTTCAAAAGCGACCTCACATTGTTTTATTAGTTGAACACTTCGGGTTAATGGCAAATTAGATTCCTCTATTTGAGTTATGGTTTTAGAAACAAAGCTATAATTTGGTTTAAGGAAGAAAAGTTGTTGTTTTATCTCCTTGTTTTTGAATAATGGTTTAAGTTCTGTAAGGGATTGGGAAGATTCGTCTGATAATTCTGCAATTAGACCATCTAGTTGACACAAGTTGTCGCAATAAAAAAAATGTTACTTCCAACCAAGTGCCCCATCTTGTAATAACAGGCTGAGGTGGAAGAGGAGTGTTTGGTAGTTTTTTTTTTGTAGAACTGAATCCTTAAAGGCGCTTTAAGGAAGATTTTCTTCATGTTAGAAATTAAGCTATTCACAAGCGGAAAATGATTCCTAATTTCCTCAGCAACACTATTTAAAGCATGAGCGAGACATGTTACATGTATTAAGTTTGGATAAAAAATTTTCAAATTTTACCCGGCCTTTATCATGTACGGTGCTGCATCTGACAAAATAAGCAAAAAATTATCTCCTGGAAGAAAAAACTTCGATAGTTCCTCTTGAACAAATCTGGCCACTGTCAATGCATTTGTTTTTTCTAACTGTTTGGAAGCAATCAGATAAAATTTTGGCAAAATATCGTCGCTAAGAACTCCAATCAATAAATGCGCAATATACCGTCCTCTTGAATCAGTGGTTTCATCAATACATATGTAAAAATGTTCGTTGCGAATTTTACCTTTAATTTCCTCAATTACCTGTGAATACAAGGAGCCTACGTCGTTTCTTCGTATTGTTGTTTCACCTGGGATATTAAATTTGCTTATTCACTGAGGTAGCCGTTACTTGATGGAAATTCATTGTAAATTAATACCGAAGTAAAACAATAAATGTTTTTAGAATTCCACTATATTTATAAACCGTAACAATTGTTTCGACATACAATGTCTTCATCAGACGGATGATAACTTTAAACAGTTTAAAGTTATCATCCGTCTGATGAAGACATTGTATGTCGAAACAATTGTTACGGTTTATAAATATAGTGGAATTCTAAAAACATTTATTGTTTTACTTCGGTATTAATTTATTAAATTTGCAATACTTCTGGAGGAAGGAAGTAAAAATTTTGATTACGTAGCTTCGATAACGGAATGTTTGATGTCATCATTGCACGGCATAGATCTCGGTTAAAGATGTCTTGTTCATTTAGCTTTTTATTTTTGTACGTTGGTTGGAAACATTGCATTAATGTGTGTTGTGGCCTATCTCCAGGTTTCATCTTACTCAATTTGGCAATATGGCAAGCAGTTTTCACGTGTTGCTCTATTTGAAATTTTTTATCGCATGGTATCTGCAATAAAAAAAAAGAAAATTTAATTAAAACCCCAAGGAAAAAATTCGTTAAATAGAAATTTCGTTAAATAGAAAACTAGGTGCTTAGGGCAGGCAAAAATTAAAATTCTGCTTTGTACCTTTTTTATTAGATTACCTAGAAATACATGCGTTTACGTATGTATATCTATTTCATGGTTTCGTTGAATAGAAATTTTGTTCGTTAAACGGAACAAAAATAACTTAAATAATATTGAAAATAGCATCAACGGCAAAATCCTGACAAAAATTTCGTTATGTTTAAATATTAAACGAAAATGAAAGACCCTGTATATTCAATAGGTATTCAAAAATTATACTTACAATTTTAACACGTGCAGAACACTAGATTTTTCCCATGTCTATCTTAGTTCTTTGTATGGTTTAATCCACACTGACACACTACTGGCTTTGGGCATTTCACTGTAGTAAAATACGACTCACAAGATAAAAAGCACAAATCGACGTAACCACTTTAAAAGCACAACCAAAAATGAAATCTAATAAATTAATAATACAAGTATGCTCTGATGGCCGTCTGGGGTTTACTGACTGGTTTTTAGTGACCTTAAAATAATAAAATTTATTTGGGGAAAACCACCGGCGTGGCGGCGGCGGCCTAAACATTGACCCTTATTCCGAAAAATGAATGAAAACGCCTGCCAGAGACCTACATTATTATAAATTCCTTCAAATATGCACATATATGCTATTTTTAAAGCATTTATGCAAATATTTAGAAAAATGCATATAATATGCAAAACATGCAATATATGCGCTTTACGTAATTGGGTGTCCTTAGTTATCACTAAACATCCAATACTGGTAATTAACACTCTAGTTTTTACAATTACTGCTATTCATTTAATAGCTATATTCATAATATAAGAAAGGTACTAAATCTTGTTATACCTGTGCATTTTGCTCTTGAATTAAAAGTTTTGACGGTTTTACACCGGATGGCGTTGAGGTTTGTTAGTTACTTTTATGGACGTATGTCTTTTAAATGTCTCCTACTGATACTAAGGTTTCACAATTTGTCTCTTCACCTAGACCGGCTGACGAGCTTTGATATGAAGCGAAACATGCTTGTCCTAGTTTGATGATTCATAGAACCCGCACTTTTGATGCAAAAGCACATACAATATATATATATATATATATATATATATATATATATATATATATATATAAACATCTCATCATAGATCTCTTGTTCAATCATTAATTAGGTATGGTATACTGGTACGGGGGAACTGTATAAGAATATGGTCTACAAGTTGAATAAAAATATATATTAAAAATTATTTTTAGAAAAACTAAAAGGTATCCCTCCCCTGTATACTGAACACACAACTAACATACAAACAATATACATAACGATCATGTTCGGCTTCGTAAGGTTTAAAACTACCAACAATTATATAAGCCATCTCTACAAAACCCGCTTAAAGGCACACAAAATCCTGGAGATTCCATACAGTCAAAAAAACATAAATCTAAAATACCAGAATTATCTTGCTCCAGAATCTTACAACTTGCTTCCAGGATATATTAGAGAAATAAAAAATAAAAAGAAATTTGATAAGGCTTGCACAAAATATATTTATGAAAACTACAGTACCTTTGCACCATTATTCGGATTGGTCACTGAAATTGGTTTTTCCACAGTCTCTGAGAGGCAAAGTAGATATGAATGATTATGTTTGGTCTGGATATTGCACGAACTCGTGTTTTTTTCCGAAAATTGTGAGTGTTAAATATATAGTAAGGACTAAGATGGGATGCATACAGGTATACTTTTTGCCTAGGCATCATTAGTATCCAGAATATAAGGTTAGTTATAGTAATTAGTTATAGTAATTTCATTGTATTTTATATTTCTATTTCTTGATAAATGGATATATATATATATATATATATATATATATATATATATATATATATATACATATATATATATATATCTATATATACAGTCCCTGGCCAAATTATTAGATGCACTGTATTTTTTTTAGTAATTTTATGTTTCTTAAGAGTTTTTATGCAATAATGGTATATTTAAACTACAATATTATTGATTTTTATTTAAAAGAATTGTTGTAGACTACATATTTGTATTTATTTTTAACATATGGCAACACTGTGTTGACAAAGTGATACATGAACGTAAATAAGTACAAACCTGTATCAGTCGCGATCGGAATCGAGTCAGGTACGGACGTGTTTCTGGGGCTTTATGGACTGTGATTGTTTGTTTAACAGTTTTATACTACTCAGTTATTAGTTTATTTTGTATGCAGTGTTTTAAAAAAGTAATTGGACTATTTTCATTATGGGTAGAAAAGGCGATCTTTCACCACGTTAAAAAGCTGAAGTGAAGGCCCTTGTGATTGCGAAAACATTTACAAACCGAGAAATATCACGAAGATTGGAGGTTTCTGAAGCTAGTGTACGACGCATAAAAAAAAGAAAATTGAGTCAGGGAAGGAATTAAGCCCGAAAAGAAAGAAAAGATGCGGTAGAAAACCAATTTTCACTCCACGGTTAGAGAGATGTTTGAAGAAAATTTGTGTAGAAAAATAGATTTGCTACCACAAAGGTAATAAAATCACAACTCCAGGATGCTAACGTAAATGCTTCTGAGCGCACTGTTCGAAGAAAATTGAAAGAATTAGATTTTAAGGCCTGTCGCCCCGCCAGGAAGCCCAAGTTAACAGCTGCAATAAAAGCAAAGCGCCTGAAGTGGGCCAAACAATGGCAAGACAAAGATGTGGACTTCTGGAGATCGGTAAGATACAGCAATTTAATCAATAATTGATACATTATTATTATTTTCAGTTAAATAAAGCAAATAAACATGGAAGGTTATATATTTTTCCTATTTTTGACAGGTCTGCTTCAGTGACGAAAGCACATTCGAAATTTTGCAGAATAAAGCTCAGTATGTGCGTCGTCGTCATGGAGAAAAGTTTCATCCTGATTGTGTCGTCCCGACGGTTAAAAGGGCACTGGACGTCTGTATGTCGTCAAAGGAATAATGAGGCAAGATCAGTACAAAGAAGTATTACAAAATCGGTTGATTCCGCAGCTCAGAGAATGGTTTCCAAATGGGGAACCATTCACTTTCATGCAAGATGGAGCTCCCTGCCACACTGCTCGGTCTGTTAAAGCTTTTTTGGCAGAAAAAAATATCCCTCTGTTGGATTGGCCCTGATATGAACCCCATTGAAAATGTGTGGGAGCTGATGAAAAGAGAAGTGGCTAAAGATGTGATTACCAACAAAACCCAGCTCCTAGAAAAGATTATTCATGTGTGGAATCATCATCCTCAAATGCAGGAGACAGTACAATCTTGCATTGATAGCATGCCGCGCAGAATTAAAGCTTTGATAGCGGCTAAAGGTGGCTCAACTAAATATTGACTTTTACTAACATTAATTTCACTTTTCTTTAAAACTTAATAAACTTATGCTTTTCTAAATTAATGCTGTTTTATTTATGTCAAATAAATAGGTAATTGATTGGATAATATGAAAATAAAAAACAAATCAATTTAAAATAATAAAACGGTACAATATCACTCGGTAATTAATATTTTACATGAAATCTTGCAGTGCGTCTAATAATTTGGCCAGGGACTGTATGTATATATGTATATTGAATAAGTGAGGAAATGAAATAAAATTGTATCATTACATCACGGTCATACATTCTTATAAAAAAAAATAAAAACATAGCTTAAATCATTTTTCTTTTTCCTATAAAACGTTACTTAATAGCGATATATCTGACCTTAATATGTCAGAAAGTACCAAAGTGCGGTATTAAATTTCAAGTGCAATTTCTTGGATCAATGAAACATGTAACCAAATCTGCGTTATGTCATGGAAACCCGGAAAGTTATTTGATATTCCTAAGTGATAGCCTAAGTGCAACTCTAATTTCTTTCAGTTTGCATATCTATTGAAGTTAATGTAGGGTTTATCACGAATAAAAATGCATACCAAATATCTTTAGGAATTGAATGGTGTTTTCGATTTATCGATTCGAAATAGTTTTAAATTATATATATATATATATATATATATATATATATATATATATATATATATATATATATATATATATATATAGAGAGAGAGAGAGAGAGAGAGAGAGAGAGAGAGAGAGAGAGTCAAAATAAGGTAAACGGGCTACCTGAAAAAAATATAACTATGTTTTTTGATCGAGGTACAAGTACCTTTTTACCCCCAATTTTTTTTTGCAATACTTTATTTTGCGAATAATCGCTAGTTGAATAATTATATACAGAATTTTTCATTTATTTATTTTTCGGAAACGAATAGAGATAACTGATTTTTTTTAATGAAGCGAAATGTTTATATTTTTCAGTTGAATTCATGTAGTTGTAAAAATGTAATTTGTTGAAGTTATAAACAATTATTTTAAACAATTGCGAATTAAACCCCGTTCTCGGTTTCACTCGAGAATGAGATCGCCCTTTTTTAATGTGTAAAACGCTACTGAGTAAATTAAAACTGAAAGTCTTCAGAGAAATAGTGAAAATCGAATAACATCTCCCAAACGCTTGTTTGATTGGACAGTTAAGAATTTTAAAAATGTAAGTTTCGATTATTGTACAAATGAATGAATCTAGAAACGTTTATCAATCGAAACATCAAACTTGTAAAGCTATATTTATACCGAAAGAAAATAACCATTCATGTGCAAAATATTTTCAAGTTCTGAAGATGCAGTAATAGTTAATGTTTAAAATAATTTATATTGTATAATTTTTACTCCATTATTCATTAAATAATAAATACAAAAGGTCTTGATATTGCTATTATGATTCCTTCATTAAAAATTAATGAGTTTTTCGAGAGCGTCAGCGTTAGCGTTAGAGTCCACGAGCGCGTTGGAGGTCGCGCGTCATCAGAAAAATATTAATAACTTCTTTAATATAAGAGATTACTAACTTTTTTAAAAATTTATTCAGTGGTGTTTTACATATTAAAAGAGTGCGATCTCATTTTCGAGTGAAACCAAGAACATGGTTTAATTCACAATTATTTAAAAAATGGTTAATAGCTTTAAGAAATTAAATTTTTACAACTGCATGAATTCAACTGAAAAGTATAAACATGTAGCTAGCGCAATAAGGTATTTGTACCATTATCGAAAAACGTAGTTATATGTACAAAAATTGAGTGTACGTTGGGTTTTTTTGTTTAAAAAAAATACATTTGATGTTTCGCCCCTGGATTTAGGCATTTTCAAAAATTTTTCTTTGGTGTAATGTTCATTTCTCGAAAATCAGCGAACCTGACCAATACACTTCGGTCTATGGCCAACGGTGAGGCTGGTGAAGACACATGTGTGTTTGAAAACGGACCTACATCCAAGATTAAAATTAAAAGATTTATATATATATATATATATATATATATATATAAATATATATTTTATATATATATATATATATACATATATATATATATATATATATATATATATATATATATATATATATATATATATATATATGTATATATATACATATATATATATAATATAATATATATATATATATATATATATTATCTATATATATATATATATATATATATATATATATATATATATATATATATATATATATATATATACAGTAATACCCCGCTTAGCGCGACCCCGTTACGCGCGGTTTCACTATAACGCGAATTTCAAATTTCGCGCTCATGTAGTCATTAACTTCTCTATGGTCGCGGGGGATCCCCGCTTTCTCTGAATATTCTCTTTGAAGAATTGGGAATTCCCTGTCCTTCGACTTTGTTCTATGGGGATTTCCTCGTTCGTTTCGTGTGTTCATTTGTTCCGTAATGTTAGTTCGGTCGGCTGGCAGTTTTGTTTTAATATTTATTGGAGATACATACATACATAATTTAACCCTACGTTAAAAATGCCGCCTGTAAAGAAAAAAGAGCGTAAAAGCGTCACTTTGGAATTGAAGATGAAAGTGTTAAGAAGAATGGAAAATGGAGGCAAAGCAACAATTGTTGGGAGAGATTTTGGACTCTCAGAATCGACTGTGAGAACGATTTATAAAAATCGGGAAAAAATTAAAATCTCCAGCGAAGGTTCAACACCTATAAGTGCAACAAAACTTTCTCGTTCGAGATCATCTATCTTAGAAAGAATGGAGAAATTACTGTCAGTCTGAATCGAAGATTTGAATAAGAAGAACACACCACTAAGTCAAGATCTCATATGCACAAAAGCAAAATCTTTGTATGAGATGCTGAAAACAAAAGAAGGAGAAGGGAGTGCCACTCCGACTTTTGCTGCCAGCAGAGGCTGGTTCCATCGGTTCAAGCAGCGTTCTAATCTTCACAATATCCACATAACAGGCGAGGCGGCCAGCGCGGACATTCAAGCTGCAGCTGAGTTTCCAGACAAGTTTCAAGACTTCGTTAGACGAGAGAAAATTCCTGCTTGTCTCATCTTCAATGTTGATGAGACCGCACTTTACTGGAAAAAAATGCCATCTCGAACATTCATTTCTAAGGAAGAACGTCAAGCCAGTGGTTTCAAAGCTGCGAAAGATCGACTAACACTTCTGCTGGGTGGTAATGCCACTGGTGATTTCAAACTGAAACCTTTACTAGTGTACCATTCAGAAACACCCCGTGCAATGCGAGGCACAGACAAGACAAGTCTACCAGTTGTGTGGCGATCAAACAGAAAGGCGTGGGTTACACGGGAAATTTTTCAAGAATGGTATTCTAATAGTTTTTGCCCATCAGTCAAATCATACTGTGACAGAAATGGGCTTGAACCTAAAGTTATATTACTCTTAGACAATGCCTCAGGACATCCAACCTCACTTGATACGCCCAGAGACTTAAAAGTGTACGTAAAGTTCCTTCCACCAAACACTACGTCAATATTACAACCTATGGACCAGGGAGCAATAGCAAACTTCAAAGCTTATTACCATCGCCGCACTTTTAGCCAACTAATTCATGAAACTGACGGGGAAGGAAGACAGTCTATGCGAGAGTGGTGGAAGTCATACAACATTATGAAGTCTATTCACAACATAGAAGAGGCTTGGAAGGAAGTTAAAATGAGTTGTATGAATGGGGTGTGGCGTAATCTTTGGCCAGATGTAGTGGAAGCACCTAGAAGAATTGTCCAGATGCAGAGACAAGTGCTTGAAGACATTGCTGCAATGATTGAGGGGTCTGAACTTGAAGATGTCACGGTAGAAGATCTCGTAGAACTTGTAGCAACGCACGACGATCCTATTAGCAATGAAGATCTGATCGAGTTACAGAATAATCCTATCTACGATGAGGAAGAACAAGTAGAAGAGAAAGTTTTATCTTCAGGGGAAATACAAAATGCACTTTCAAAAATTTATTCAGGTTTGGACATATTGCAGAGTATAGACAATAATGATGACCGTGCCTTGACCGTGTGTCAAACAATTAAAAACAGTGTTGGGTGTTATGAACGTATTTTACAAGAACGTAAACAAAACGTTACCCAAAAGACAATAGATGTATTTTTCCGTAAAAAATAACAGTATGTATTGCATAAAGTGTTCTTAGAATTAAAGTGATTGAATAAAATGATTTGTATTTTTTTGTATTAAATTTTGACTATGTTTAATCATAAACCTCGATATACGCGAATTTCAGTTAACGCGATTTTTTTCGGAACGTATCCCTCGCGTAAAGCGGGGTATTACTGTATATATATATATATATATATATATATATATATATATATATATATATATATATATATATACACACATATATATATATATATATATATATATATATATATATATAAATCCTATAATGGATTTTACCAGTAAAACTGTAATTTTTAGAAATTTGCAACCCACCCCTCAATAGTTTTCAATGTACAACATGTATTTTTCTTAATTTACGAAACTGAAATGAAAAACACAAATGGTGCCGCTGTTGCGTGCGGTCTACCATGGATCATGGATTTTATCAGTAAAGCTGTAAATTTTAGGAATTTGCAACCTATCTCTCAATAGTTTTCACTGTACAGAGTACATTTTTCTTAATTTACGAAATTGAAATGAAAACATAAATGGTGTCGCTGTTGCGTACGGTCTACCATGGATAATGGATTTTATCAGGAAAACTGTAATTTTTAGGAATTTGCAACCTATCTCTCAATAGTTTTCAATGTAAGCATACATTTTTCTTAATTTACGAAATTGAAATGAAAACACCAATGGTGTCGCTGTTGTGTACGGTCTACCATGGATAATGGATTTTATCAGGAAACTGTAATTTTTAGGAATTTGCAACCTATCTCTCAATAGTTTTCAATGTACAGCATAAATTTTTCTTAATTTACGAAATTGAAATGAAAACATAAATGGTGTCGCTATTGCGTACGGTCTACCATGGATAATGGATTTTATCAGGAAAACTGTAATTTTTAGGAATTTGCAACCTATCTCTCAATAGTTTTCAATGTAAGCATACATTTTTCTTAATTTACGAAATTGAAAAATGAAAACACCAATGGTGTCGCTGTTGTGTACGGTCTACCATGGATAATGGATTTTATCAGGAAAACTGTAATTTTTAGGAATTTGCAACCTATCTCTCAATAGTTTTCAATGTACAGCATAAATTTTTCTTAATTTACGAAATTGAAATGAAAACATAAATGGTGTCGCTATTGCGTACGGTCTACCATGGATAATGGATTTTATCACTAAAACTGTAATTTTTAGGAATTTGCAACCTATCTCTCAAAAGTTTTCAATGTACAGCATAAAATTTTTCTTAATTTACGAAATTGAAGTGGAAAACACCAATGGTGTCGCTGTTGCGTACGGTCTACCATGGATAATGGATTTTATCAGGAAAACTGTAATTTTTAGGAATTTGCAACCTATCTCTCAATAGTTTTCAATATACAGCATAAATTTTTCTTAAATTACGAAATTGCAATGAAAACATAAATGGTGTCGCTGTTGCGTACGGTCTACCATGGATAATGGATTTTATCACTAAAACTGTAATTTTTAGGAATTTGCAACCTATCTCTGAACAGTTTTTCAATGTACAGCATACATTTTTCTTAATTTACGAAATTGAAATGAAAACATAAATGGTGTCGCTGTTGCGTACGGTCTACCATGGATAATGGATTTTATCACTAAAACTGTCATTTTTAGGAATTTGCAACCTCAAACTCAATAGTTTTCAATGTACAGCATACATTTTTCTTAATTTACGAAATTGAAATGAAAACATAAATGGTGTCGCGCTGTTGCGTACGGTCTACCATGGATAATGGATTTTATCACTAAAACTGTCATTTTTAGGAATTTGCATCCAGTTAGTTTTTCATGTGTTTGTACTCGGAATGTCGTACACGAACATAAAAACCAATTCCAAAATATGACATAAACTTAAATTACAATGTAACTTGCCGTTCAAATCCGTATAATGGAAGATTTCATTTCCGCTTCTAAACGATTTTATTGTTTTGCAGCCTTTTCTAGAACTACGTAAAACAGATGTTATTTTCGTCATTCTGCATAAGTAGATTATGCGTTGATAAAAGGTCACTAAAAATTACAGTTTTACTGGTAAAATCCATTATAGGATTTATATATATAATATATATATATATATATATATATAAATATATATATATATATATATATATATATATATAATATACATATATATATATATATATATATATATATATATATATATATATATATATATATATTATATAATATATATATATATATATATATATATATATATATATATATATATATATATATATATATATATATATATATACATATACATACATATATATACATAGCTTCTTGAAGAAAAGTGAAATGTTTTGTGCAGTAGTTCACTAGGTTCTAAATTTTATTTCGATAAAAGTAGAAATGCTGCGCAGGCCTATGAAGAAATTTGTAATGTTTTTGATCAAGATACATTATCAAAATCAATAGCCAAAAGATGAATCAGGCGAATTTTAACAAGAGTTAAGAAAAGATCGGTATTTAAAGTAGCCATCTCATTGCTAAGCAACTAAACATCCATCACCAAACAGTTTTAAACCATTTGGAGAAAGCTGGCTACAAAAAGAAGCTCGATTTTTGGGTGCCACATGATTTGACGTTAAAAAATTTTCTCGGTCTAATTTTCATCTGCGAATTTTTGCAGAAACATAACGAAATCGAGCCCATGCAAAAAAAATTGAAAAATTTGTTGAGGTTGATTACTTACAGAAGTGTATTTTTTGCATATAACATATTATATTATTGATTGGCATTCCATTTACCAGCTTCTTATCTTGTTTCTTCTTCCGGTGCTTTTCTCATGGATTTATTAAACACAATTAATTTAAAACACAAATTTTCGCTACATTTGTGTGCTTTAAGATAGATTAGGATTCTGAAGTTTTCAACAAAAAAAATTTGAGTGTTACTGTAGTGTGCGGTCTACCTGCAAATCTTAATTGGTGCGTGCGGTTTACTTGCAGTAAATACATTTCTAAGCAAAGCAATAAAATAATAGTGTAAGTTTTAATGACAATGACAAGTTACTAATACGTATATTTCAAAAGAAGCCATGCTTTTGCGAAATGCAGAAGTGACTTTTTATCAAACGCATAATCTACTTATGCAGAATGACGAAAATAATATCTGTGGTAGGTGTTGTCCAGTTTTACGTAGTCCTAGAAAAGGCTGCAAAACAACAAAATCGTTTAGAAGCGGAAATGAAATCTTCCATTATACGGATTTGAACGGCAAGTTACATTGGTTTTTATGTTCGTGTACGACATTCCGAGTACAACACATGAAAAACTAACTGGATGGTCGACACATACCATAAGTGATTGGTATAACATATGCTGCGAAGTGTGTTCCTCAATTGTGATAGTCAATCGCAGAGCACAATTAATCGACAGCAATGACGATTCCTATACAAATTGATGAAGCGCGATTCGTGAGTCGCCGCAGGGGAAGGCTCTTACAAGGTGATAAACAAGCTAAATCTGAAGATAGCGATGCATCGGTGCAAAACAATCGAAACCATGGTAGACGAATAGATCGACCGTGGGGTTTTGGTTTGAAAACAAAAGGAGAAGTAGGATATTTTATTGTGGAAAGGAGAGATAAAACACATTAATGCCAGTTATAGAAAGTGGCAGGCGAGGCTTCGACTATCAAACCGTTAATCACCAGTAAAAATATGTTGATCTGCTTACAGGAACTCAAATACAAGGTATTGAACGGTCGTCGTTAGATGTCAAAATTTACATCTTAAGAAAATGAGTGGAGTAATCATTAAGTCATCTTCACATCACATCTGGACCATTTAATTGAAAGATATTAAAGAAGAATGAAGACGACCAATTTTTCCGCTTTTTAAAGGATATTGCCCCTGTTTATAGATATTAGTTGTAAATATATTTGTAATAAAATCATTATTAATAATAAATTGTCCGTCTTATGAAATAATATTGTATAGCAAAATTATAGCAGAGTAATCTCAACACGCGACAGCGGCACCATTTATGTTTTTATTTCAATTTCGTAAATTAAGAAAAATGTATGCTGTACATTGAAAACTATTGAGAGATAAGTTGCAAATTCCTAAAAATTACAGTTTTAGTGATAAAATCCATTATCCATGGTAGACCGTACCCAACAGCGACACCATTTATGTTTTCATTTCAATTTCGTAAATAAAGAAAAATTTATGCTGTACATTGAAAACTATTGAGAGATAGGTTGCAAATTCCTAAAAATTACAGTTTTAGTAATAAAATCCATTATCCATGGTAGACCGTACGCAACAGCGTACATTTATGTTTTTCATTTCAATTTCGTAAATTAAGAAAAATTTATGCTTTTCTGTACATTGAAAATTATTGAGAAAATAGGTTGCAAATTCCTAAAAATTTACATTTTTACTGATAAAATCCATTATCCATGGTAGACGGTACGCAACAGTGGCACCATTTATGTGTTCATTTCAATTTCGTAAATTAAGAAAAATGTATGCTGTACATGAAAACTATTGAGAGATAGGTTGCAAATTCCTAAAAATGACAGTTTTAGTGATAAAATCCATTATCCATGGTAGACCGTACGCAACAGCGACACCATTTATGTTTTCATTTCAATTTCGTAAATTAAGAAAAATGTATGCTGTACATTGAAAACTGTTGAGAGATAGGTTGCAAATTCCTAAAAATTACAGTTTTAGTGATAAAATCCATTATCCATGGTAGACCGTACGCAACAGCGACACCATTTATGTTTTCATTGCAATTTCGTAATTTAATAAAATTTATGCTGTATATTGAAAACTATTGAGAGATAGGTTGCAAATTCCTAAAAATTACAGTTTTCCTGATAAAATCCATTATCCATGGTAGAACCGTACGCAACAGCGACACCATTGGTGTTTTCATTTCAATTTCGTAAATTAAGAAAAATGTATGCTGTACATTGAAAACTATTGAGAGATAGGTTGCAAATTCCTAAAAAATTACAGTTTTTAGTGATAAAATCCATTATCCATGGTAGACCGTACGCAACAGCGACACCATTTATGTTGTCATTTCAATTTCGTAAATTAAGAAAAATTTATGCTGTACATTGAAAACTATTGAGAGATAGGTTGCAAATTCCTAAAAAATTACAGTTTTCCTGATAAAATCCATTATCCATGGTAGACGCTACGCAACAGCGACACCATTGGTGTTTTAATTTCAATTTCGTAAATTAAGAAAAATGTATGCTGTACATTGAAAACTATTGAGAGATAGGTTGCAAATTCCTAAAAATTACTGTTTTAGTGATAAAATCCATTATCCATGGTAGACCGTACGCAATAGCGACACCATTTATGTTTTCATTTCAATTTCGTAAATTAAGAAAAATTTATGCTGTACATTGAAAACTGTTGAGAGATAGGTTGCAAATTCCTAAAAATTACAGTTTTCCTGATAAAATCCATTATCCATGGTAGACCGTACGCAACAGCGACACCATTGGTGTTTTCATTTCAATTTCGTAAATTAAGAAAAATGTATGCTGTACATTGAAAACTATTGAGAGATAGGTTGCAAATTCCTAAAAATTACAGTTTTAATGATAAAATCCACTAGCCATGGTAGACCGTACGCAATAGCGACACCATTTATGTTTTCATTTCAATTTCGTAAATTAAGAAAATTTATGCTGTACATTGAAAACTATTGAGAGATAGGTTGCAAATTCCTAAAAATTACAGTTTTCCTGATAAAATCCATTATCCATGGTAGACCGTACGCAACAGCGACACCATTGGTGTTTTCATTTCAATTTCGTTAATTAAGAAAAATGTATGCTGTACATGGAAAAACTATGAGAGAGATAGGTTGCAAATTCCTAAAAATTACAGTTCTAGTGATAAAATCCATTATCCATGGTAGACCGTACGCAACAGCGACACCATTTATGTTTTCATTTCAATTTCGTAAATTAAGAAAAATTTATGCTGTACATTGAAAACCTATTGAGAGATAGGTTGCAAATTCCTAAAAATTACAGTTTTCTGATAAAATCCATTATCCATGGTAGACCGTACGCAACAGTGACACCATTGGTGTTTTCATTTCAATTTCGTAAATTAAGAAAAATGTATGCTGTACATTGAAAACTATTGAGAGATAGGTTGCAAATTCCTAAAAATTACAGTTTTAGTGATAAAAATCCATTGTCCATGGTAGACCGTACGCAATAGCGACACCATTTATGTTTTCATTTCAATTTCGTAAATTAAGAAAGAATTTATGCTGTACATTGAAAACTATTGAGAGATAGATTGCAAATTCCTAAAAATTACAGTTTTCCTGATGAAATCCATTATCCATGGTAGACCGTACGCAACAGCGACACCATTGGTGTTTTCATTTCAATTTCGTTAATTAAGAAAAAATGTATGCTGTACATTGAAAAAACTGTTGAGAGATAGGTTTGCAAATTCCTAAAAATTACAGTTTTTAGTGATAAAATCCATTAATCCATGGTAGACCGTACGCAACAGCGACACCATTTATGTTTTCATTTCAATTTCGTAAATTAAGAAAAAATTATGCTGTACATTTTGAAAACTATTGAGAGATAGGTTGCAAATTCCTAAAAATTACAGTTTTTCTTGATAAAATCCATTATCCATGGGTAGACCGTACGCAACAGTGACACCATTGGTGTTTTCATTTCAATTTCGTAAATTAAGAAAAATGTGTTGGGGGGGGGATGCTGTACATTGAAAACTATTGAGAGATTAGGTTGCAAATTCCTAAAAATTCACAGTTTTAGTGATAAAAAATCCATTGTCCATGGTAGACCGTACGCAATAGCGACACCATTTATGTTTTCATTCCAATTTCGTAAATTGAGAAAAATGTATGCTATACATTGAAAACTATTGAGAGATAGGTTGCAAATTCCTAAAAAATTACAGTTTTTCCTGATAAAATTTCATTATCCATGGTAGACCGTACGCAACAGCGACACCATTTATGTTTTCATTTCAATTTCGTAAATTAAGAAAAATTTATGCTGTACATTGAAAACTATTGAGAGATAGGTTGCAAATTCCTAAAAATTACAGTTTTCCTGATAAAATCCATTATCCATGGTAGACCGTACGCAACAGCGACACCATTGGTGTTTTTCATTTCAATTTCGTAAATTAAGAAAAATGTATGCTGTAATAGTGAAAACTATTGAGAGATAGGTTGCAAATTCCTAAAAATTACAGTTTTAGTGATAAAATCCATTATCCATGGTAGACCGTACGGAACAGCGACACCATTTATGTTTTCATTTTAATTTCGTAAATTAAGAAAAATTTATGCTGTACATTGAAAACTATTGAGAGATAGGTTGCAAATTCCTAAAAATTACAGTTTTCCTGATAAAATCCATTATCCGTGGTAGACCGTACGCAACAGCGACACCATTGGTGTTTTCATTTCAATTCGTAAATTAAGAAAAATGTATGCTTACATTGAAAACTATTGAGAGATAGGTTGCAAATTCCTAAAAATTACAGTTTTAGTGATAAAATCCATTATCCATGGTAGATCGTACGCAACAGCGACACCATTTATGTTTTCATTTTAATTTCGTAAATTAAGAAAAATTATGCTGTACATGAAAACTATTGAGAGATAGGTTGCAAATTCCTAAAAATTACAGTTTTCCTGATAAAATCCATTATCCGTGGTAGACCGTACGCAACAGCGACACCATTGGTGTTTTTATTTCAGTTTCGTAAATTAAGAAAAATGTATGCTTACATTGAAAACTATTGAGAGATTGGTTGCAAATTCCTAAAAATTACAGTTTTAGTGATAAAATCCATTATCCATGGTAGACCGTACGCAACAGCGACACCATTTATGTTTTCATTTCAATTTCGTAAATTAAGAAAAATTTATGCTGTACATTGAAAACTATTGAGAGATAGGTTGCAAATTCCTAAAAATTACAGTTTTCCTGATAAAATCCATTATCCATGGTAGACCGTACGCAACAGCGACACCATTGGTGTTTTCATTTCAATTTAGTAAATTAAGAAAAATGTATGCTGTACAGTGAAAACTATTGAGAGATAGGTTGCAAATTCTTAAAAATTACAGCTTTACTGATAAAATCCATGATCCATGGTAGACCGCACGCAACAGCGGCACCATTTGTGTTTTCATTTCAGTTTCGTAAATTAAGAAAAATATATGTTGTACATTGAAAACTATTGAGGGGTGGGTTGCAAATTTCTAAAAATTACAGTTTTACTGGTAAAATCCATTATAGAGAGTTGTTAATTTTCAAACCTCTGGGTTTCGGGTAACATTTTCACTGATCATTGTTTCTGTTTAATAATTTATTGAGCCGGAACGCCCAATTAAAATTTTCGTACTTGGAATACAAACTAGTTTAGTCGTTATGGTTATTTTCGTTGCTCATCTACATAATACTGAAATGAATCGGGGAAATGGGATAAATGTTGAATATGCATTGTACTATTCCAACTGTATTTGCTCTAATATTAGATTTCCATCTTATTTTCCACGTCCAGAAATTGCAGTATTTTAACGTTTTCGCTGAACAAATAAACAAACTTCCCTAAACTGATAATAGAATTAATTAGGTTTGCGTTATTATGACCTAAAGAGCTTACAATAATTGCCTTCTTAAGTGGTCAAAATTATTGTGTATTATTTAGTATCTGTACATAAAATTGATGATATGAAAAGAGACAATTGATGAAATTAAAGACTGAGATTATGAGCTTATCGAACAATCTTTATTGTATTAAATACAACAAATTGTAACTCTGGCTAGAGTTTAAAAACATACCTGCCGCCGTTAGGGTTCTAACCCAATAATAAACATCTAAATGACCTACCGGAAATAAACAACGTTCATATTTCAGCAGTGACCACTGTTCTCTCATTTGTTAATCCATCTTGAGAGCTAGAAACGACCTAGCTTGGCTCTTCCTCTGTCGATTTGGGGCCTTAAATAACCCTCGACGGAGGGAGATACAATTTGCTATATCTTACCGCGATTTTACTCCAATACTACAGTTTTCTTCTCGTTTTGTCGATCCTACCTTGTCTGATGAGGCAAAACGCGTCCCGATGTAGATTAACAGATGAAAGACTAGTGGTCACGGCTGAGCTGTTCATTTATGGCAGTTGATTTAGACTTGCATAGTTTCTGGAACTGTAAAAGTCTACTGCACAAGATAGATGACAAGACAATATAAACGTCATGAACGTGGGATTTGAAGAACTGCCTGATATCACAGTGGAGGAAATACAAGCTGTATTGAAGCAGATGAAAACAATAGATGCCCTAGAGAAGGTCAAATCACTGTGGAAATACTGAAACTGGGTGGTAAATCTCATGTGTGCGTTAAAAGTCCTTTTCAATAAATGTTTCTGCGAGGGAAAAACTACAACAAAATGATGGTGGCTTTAAGAAGGATGATAATACTGATATCGAAAATTATCGACCAATATCTCTTCTGTCATTCTTATATAAGCTGTTCAATAAATTCTTAACAAATTGCTTAACAGCAAAACTAGATTTCTATCAATCAGCGCTTGAACAAGGCGCATAATTGACCACCTCTACACAGTATGTACGGTAATAGAGGAATGGCCGAAATACGAGGTACCAATACATTGGGCCTTTATCGATTTTCATGACGCATTTGATACTGCTGAAATCTGGTCAGTTCTAAAGTCCCTGGCGAATACAAGAATAGATTCCAGATGTATAAAAAATGTAGAGAATATGTTTAAAGAAGCATCTATGCATATTAACATTGACGAAGCAACTGTTACTAACGCCATTAAAAAGAAGAGTGTGACAAGGAGACACTATCTCACCTAAATTGTTTACGATGGCTCTTGAAGACGACCTTAATCAGTTAGATTGGGATGAAAAAGGCATCAATATCGACGGCACAAGCCTGAATTACCTTAGGTTTGCCGACGATATAGTCGTGATAGCTAACAATACGAGTGAGCTACAGGAAATGTTAAATGAGCTGAATGAGGACTCTGCAAGAGTAGGTCTTAAAATAAATTTAAAAAAAAAACTAAATTATTGAGCCCTGAAGATACCAACATATAGATACGAAATAAGTCCACACAACGCATCGAGGAGTATATTTACTTAAGTCACACTATTAAGATCAGAAAGGAGAACCAGCATGCGAAAAATTACCAGGCGGATAGAGTTGGCATTAGCAGCTTTTGAGAAACTAGGGCATATCTTAAAAAGTAGTACGATACTCATAAACCTAAAGACTAAATCCTGCAAAACCTGTATCCTCTCGGTCAGCACAGATGGACCGGAAACGATTTGTTTCACTAAAGTATTTGTTAAAAAGGTTCAACTTCACAGAGATCTATGGAGAGAAGCATGCTTGACACCTCCCTAGGGGATAGAATTCATAACAAGCAGGTAATGAGACGAATCAAAGTCAATTACATAATTCTGGAGACGGCAAGAGTGGGCGGGTCAAGTGGCTATATCATCCGGAGACAGATAAGTATACAAGATCACAGATTGGAGATCCAGAGAAACAGAAAGAGGGGAGGGACGTCCAAGTGGGCCGATGATATACCAGGTGTACAAGTATGAAATGCGGATTTTTTTTTAAAAAAAAAGACGTGTTAAATCGGAAGAATGATAAAAAGTGCTTTATTCAAAGTATGCTCCATCACTTGTTATACATTTTTCCCATCTTTCGGGCAATTTGTGAATACCACGCCAGTAAAAATCTTCCCCTTCTGCTGCGAACCATTCATCGAGCCATTTTTTCACATCTTCGTACGAACCAAAGCGCTGCTCAGCAAGTGCGTGACCCATTGATGCAAACAAGTAGTAATCGGAAGGAGCCAAGTCTGGTGAGCCGCATGGGGTAGAACTTCCCAGCTGAGTGCTTCCAACGTATCGCGAACTGGTCTTGCCATATGAGATGGAGCATTGTCATAAAGAAAAATCACTTTGTGTTGCCTCTTTCGGTATTCTGGCCTTTTTTCAAGCAGCGAATGGTTCAGATCGGTCAATTGTTGTTGTTAACGTTTAGTATTAACCGTTTCCCTAGGTTTTAACAGCTCATAATAGACCACGCCCCTCTGGTCCCACCAAACATAGAGCATCGTCTTTCTGCCAAAGCGATTCGGTCTTGCGATCGATGTGGATGGTGCGCCTGGGTCTACTCATGATTTTTTGCGCTTGGGATTCTCAAAATGAATCCACTTTTCATCCCCTGTAACTATACGATGCAAAGAGGACTTCCTTTTGTACCGAGCGAGCAAAATGTAACACGTGTTTTTTCGCTTTTCCATTTGCCTGTCGTTCAACTAATGTGGTACCCATCTACCGGCTTCTGAATCTTTCTCATCTCTCGTAGCCGATTGGAAACAACTTGTTGAATAACGCCCAATTGCTCGGAGAGTTGTTTTTGTGTTTGCGAATCATCTTCGTCCAACAATGCTTGCAATTCCACATCTTCGTATTTTTTTGGCGGTTTTCCACGTAACTTGTCTGCAACATTGAAGTCACCACTTTTGAAACGTCGAAACCATCGTTCACACGTATCTTGTGATGGAGGATGTTCACCATAAGCTTCTCGAAGTAATCGGTAGGATTCAACAGCAGTTTTCTTCAAATGCAAACGAAAAATTAATACTGTCCGCGAATGCTCTTTGTTCGGTATAAATTTCGACATATTGAACACAACAACCCAACACTACGCACACACTTTTCCAATTGATCACTCGTGCGCGTCTGACGCTTGTTGATGACACAACAAAATGGCGCAGTGTCAAATCTTTATAGCACAAACTGCATTGGTGCACCATCTGTTGTCTAAAATCCGCATTTCATACTTGTACATCTGGTAAGAGTGGTAGCGGGCAAGCAGTGGTTAATTTTGACAAAAGACAGGGAAGCATGGAAGAGACCTACGTGCAGGAGTGGACAAACATTCCTTTGTCGGTTTGTGGGGGCTTGTTATTACTGCTTTGTTCTTGTGAGATTACAATCTTTATTCTTGGACTATAATACTTGCGTTTTAACACACTCTTTCGATTTAATCAGGACTAGACTTACACTTTTTGTAAGTGTATACGTTTATCCCCCCGCTCATTGCGTTCGCGCAATTAGCTAAACAAATTTGAATTGATTGGTGGAATACCTTAACGGTTTAGGAATAACCAATAGACAAGGCGAAATCGGCGCCATCGTTGGAAAAAATTTTCTAATTGAATTTTTTTTCATAACCTTCTCCAGGAGATGCCCCTGAAAGAGGATTAACATGTTGCCGGGCGGTAACCTGGTCCGAATTTGTTTAAACAAATTTTTTTTAAACAAAGTCCAAAAATTGAAATTTTCGCCCCGGAACAAGTTTTTTTTAGGTAAATTGGACCATTTTGAACAAAAAATGTCTCTTGTGAATTTTCTCTAAAATGCGCCGTTTTCGAGATATCGGCGATTTTAGGTGCGAGAAAACGCGAAAATGGCCACTTTCACCTCCCAATATTGGGGTCAAAAATTAAAATTTTCAATGTTGCCAAGTGTCCAAATTAAAGTTTGAGATCTCTTCTACAAATTACCGTAGGAAATATTGCAATATCTTTATTTTTAAACATTGTTTTTTAACAGTTAACAAATTGCGTTCGAGCGCCCGCGGCCGCATCGAAACTGTATACATAGATATATACGCAACGCCCGTACGTAGGCGCGAATATATTTATTCAAAACTGTGATACAAAAATTCCAAAAAATATTAAAACTTTAATGATGAATACAAATAATAAGTTTCAATTGGTTCAATATTTATCTAATAATGCTGTAAATTACGTTTGCATTAAGTCACACTCAACAATTAATAATATCAGGTGGATTCTATAACATTGAAAAAGTGCTATTGTATACAGGGAAATAATATACATGAAATTATTGAGTTAGAAAACAATCACTTAGAGGCTGATACAAGGATATTTTGTCATGCTCGATATATGTTACCTTATAATTCTGAAATAATAATTCATTCCGTTGATACCGACGTTTTTATATTAGCAATTCATTATTGGAGCTTTTTCAAATTAATTGGTTGTACAGGATTGTATTTTAAAGTAGTTGGTCAGAAGCCAAGATTATTGTCTTGTAATGTAGCTGCCTGAATATTTAACTAGTCAAGTTTGTCAAGTTTTGCCTGCTTTACATGCGTTTACAGGCTGTGATACTACTAGTAAAGTAGGTACTAAAAATAAAGCTTTAGATTTAGTCTTTGATTTAGATACTCAAAATGCATTAACCCCACTTGGTACTGGCTTACAATTAAATGCCATGGAATTCAATGCATTAGAAAAATTGTATTTGAAAATTTTTGAATAAAGCTGGAGAAACAGCAGATAATGCTAGACAAATAATTTTAGAACGTTCTTGTGGGATGGGTATTAATTTTGGAAAAATTCCATGTACATCCGATGCTTTAAAAATTGCACATTTCACGAGCTTCACTACAAAACGTACATATGGAAAATGTCATTGTATTCTCGGTATCGACATTTAGATGCAACAGAATTTGGTTACACTATAGAAAACAGGTGAATTGTTACCCAAATTCATGTTAAAAAATTCGATACCAGATTCGTTAATTAGGCAATGTAAATGTACAAAAAATTGTAAAACTAATGCATGTAATTGCAAAAGCAACAACGTAAGTTGTATACTCATGTGTGGGTGTAATTTAAATATTTGCGAAAATTCTATTAAATATATATAAGTTATATTTTCATAAAATTGTTTTAATTCTTCTACCATCCTAATCGAATATTGAATTTTTATTTATATTCATTTGTTATAATAATTAAATTTGATATAACAATTTTTAAAAATTTAATAAATAAATATTTTTTACATACTTTTCAAATATATTAATTTTAATAAGAAATCAAGAAACAAAGCTTTATAGAGCATCGAAGTGCGTATACAGTTCCGTGCGCCTACGTACGGGCGTTGCGTATATATCTATGTATACAGTTTCGATGCAGCCGCGGGCGCTCGAACGCAATTTGTTAACTGTTAAAAAAAATCAATATTTAAAAATGAAGATATTGCAATATTTCCTACGGTAATTTGTAGAGGAGATCTCAAACTTTAATTTGGACACTTGGCAACATTGAAAATTTTAATTTTTGACCCCGATATTGGGAGGTCGCGTTTTCTCGCACCTAAAATCGCCGATATCTCGAAAACGGCGCATTTTAGAGAAAATTCACAAGAGACATTTTTTGTTCAAAATGGTCCAATTTACCTAAAAAAACTTGTTCCGGGGCGAAAATTTCAATTTTTGGACTTTGTTTAAAAAAAATTTGTTTAAACAAATTCGGACCAGGTTACCGCCCGGCAACATGTTGATCCTCTTTCAGGGGCATCTCCTGGAGAAGATTATGAAAAAAAATTCAATTAGAAAATTTTTTCCAACGATGGCGCCGATTTCGCCTTGTCTACAAGTTATGTGTAATAAATTGAGAAGAGATGTAAAAATAGAGTTTTAAAATTTTCATTCCTCGTCGTATTTAGCATTTATCTCGAAGTTGTTCTTTTAAAATTCGAACAAAAGTACAAAAATACCAGCGAATAAAAGACTCTAAATAGAGAACTGCTTTTAAATCAGAGCGCATTGCTTGAATTCATCTGGAACATAAATAAAAGGCATCATGTTTTTTTACTGTTCTGGAATTCTACGTCACAAGCGGGTTAAAAAGCCATATCGTAATATAAAAGAACGTGCTATACTTTAGGTTTTCTGGCTTTTTAAAATAAAAAATTTAAGATTTATCTACCGAAATTATATGTCTTCTTTGCTCAACAGATTCACAGTCAACATTTGATGGGCTCCGGTAAAAATAAGGATACTATCTTTAAGTCCTTTGTGTTTGAGAAAAACTTGTTTTTAGTGTTCCGTACGGAACACTTATAAGATCACTTCGGTGTCTGTCTGTCTGTCTGTCTGTCTGTCACACCCGATTTTCTCCGAAACTATTTGACATAGAAAGGTGAAATTTGGTAATAATATAGGAATTGATGGCCTCATCAGAGCCATGTAGTTTTGAGAATTAAATTTTGACTAAGGGGTTAGTTTTGGGGGTGAAGTCGGAAGCGAAAAAAAAAATTTTTTACTAGGTCATCGAGTGTGGTGTCAAATGAAAGCTTGTGAAAACACGAGTAAAAAATATATATATATAATATTATACTTGCGCGCACTTTTCTTTGTATTATTTTTAAAAAATTCGCGAAAAAAAAACCGCTGTCCCGGGCCTTATCTCGAAAAGTACTTATCAAAAAAATTTCGAAAAAATTCTGGAATATTCTCCACGGGGTGTAGATTGAACGAAAATTATCACGAGTGCATTACCTTTAATAATTTATATGGTATATAAAAAAAACAAAAATTTCAAGGTCATCAGATTTCAGTAAAGATTGGAAACAAACTTTGTTGAAAAACTCATTTGGGGTGTGTTTTGTGAAGTCACTGATCATTTTATACCACCGTAACATAAATTTTGACTTAAGAGGTTCGTTTTGAGGGTGAAATCGGAAGTGAAAAAAATTTTTTTTTACTAGGTCATCGAGTGTGGTGTCAAATGAAAGCTTGTGAAAACACGAGTAAATATATATATATATATATATATATATATATATATATATATATATATATATGTATATATATATATATATATATATATATATATATATATATATATATATATATATATATATATATATATATATATATATATATATATATATATATATATGTATATATATATATATATATATATATATATATATATAACACATGGGCTGAAAAGTCCCGGGCCTAACAAAGAAAACATGGTTTTTTTGGTTCAAAATTAGCTTTATTCATCAACGTAATCTCCATCAAGAGCAACGCAATCATTTCAGCGCCGCTCTAACAATGGCCAAACACTGCTCAGAATCATCAACACGTTCTTGTTTTTGATAAACAGTGAGCAAACGCGGCACCCACTTTGAACAGAGCTTTCTCATAGCCAAATGCTCATGCAATATAAAGCCAACACGTTCTTTTGATATCTTTACGATGTCAGCTAACTCACGCAACTTCACTTTTCGATCATTCAAAAACGATTTTATGGATTTTTTTTTTATGTTTTCTGGTGTTACCGCCTCATTTGGACGTCCACTGCGTTCTGCATCATCGGTGTCTCTACGACCACGTTTGAAGTCAGCAAACCAACGTTTTATTGTTGTTTCTGATGGAGCGGAGTCCCCATAACACTTTTCAAGCCATTGCTTCGCTTGAACGGTATTTTTTTCCATCAAAAAGCAGTGTAAAATTAAAACACGAAATTGTTTTTGATCCATTGTTTTGAAAATAACAAAAGTAGCGTCACTCTTAGCACAATAACTCACAAACTAATGAATAGAATATCTTGAAATTTTAACAGCTGTCTTTTGAAGGTTAGTATTAACTGAAAAAAAGGTGACTGCAATAAAACTAGCGCCATCTATGTGTTAGGCCCGGGACTTTTCAGCCCATGTGTTATATATATATATATATATATATATATATATATATATATATATATATATATACATATATATATATATATATATATATATATATATATATATATATATACATATATATATATATATATATATATATATATATATATATATTATATATATATATATATATATATACTCGTATATAATGTAATACTTGCGCACACTTTTCTTCATATTACTTTTAAAAAATCGCTGTCCCTACCTTATCTCGAAAAGTACTGATCAAAAAATTTTGAAAATATTCTGGAATATTCTCCACGGAGTATAGATTGAACGAAAATTATCACGAGTGCATTACCTTTAATAATTTATTTGGTATATAAAAAAAAAAACAAAATTTCAAGGTCACCAGTTTTTCAGTAAAGATTGGAAACAAACTTTGTTGAAAACTCATTTGGGGTGTGTTTTGTGAAGTCCCTGATCATTTTATACCACCCTAACAAAATTTTTTATTTTAAAAACAATCAACGTACGGAACACTAATTGTGCAAGTTCAACTTGCACTTGACCGGTTTTTTCATTGTTAGGTAGCTATTGATAAACTTTTAGGCATCAAGGTTGAATTTAATAAAAAGGAAATACTAACAAAATCTCATTTTATTACTTTCCTGCTTGTAAAAGAAGGTTACAATAATCTTATAACCTAGGAAAGTAGTTATAGTATTCACCAAATAAAGTTATTTCTCGTGTAAGAGTACTTTTAATAATGACATTGTAAAACAACCGGTCAAGTGTAAGCCGGACTTGCGCAATTCGTATTCCGTACGTTTGATTGCTTTTCGAATAAAAAATTTTGTTGCTGAGGTATAAAATGATCAGTGACTTCACAAACCACATCCCAAACGAGTTTTCAACAAAGTTTTTTCCGATTTTTAGTGAAAACTGATGACTTGAAATTTTAATTTTTTTTTTTATATACCAGATAAATTATTAAAGATAATGCACTCTTGATAATTTCGTTCAATATACACCCTGATAGAGATAAGAGGGTGAGAGCGACTTTTCGCAATTTTTGAAAAATAATACAAAGAAAAAATGTGCGCAATTATTACATTATATATATTTGGGCTTTTACACGCTTTCCTTTGACACCCCACTTGATGGCCTAGTTAAAGAAAACTTTTTTTGCTTCCCATTTCACCCCCAAAAAATAATCCCTTAAATCCAAATTTAACTTTCAAAACGACACCACTCCGATGAGGCCTTCAATTCCTGTATTAGTGCCAAATTTCAACTTTCTATGTCAAATACTTTCGGAGAAAATCAGGTGTGACAGACGGACAGACAGACACCGAAGTGTTCTTATAAGTGTTCGCTACAAAACACTAAAAACAGCTTAAATATATATAAAATGGTATTTATTCGGGCACTGTCATCATTTTATTGCCCATGTCTCTTCGTATTCAAGACTCAGTATACGCAGATAAAAGGGAAGAATACCCTCATTGTCTTCATAACTTTTCGCATACTTTTCAACGTAGTGTTTCCATTGTGTGAATTTTTATTTTTTATACAAAATTTTTCAATGTCATCGCAGTGTTAAAAATCGTAGAGATTGCGGTCTGGTGACCTTGGTGGCTCAGAAATTGGTTTATTTCTTTCCGTCAATTAATTAGAAAACTAGATATTTAATTATTTAAATAAGTGCTTACTTCGCGCCTAAAATGTGTAGACACTACATTGCTCCTTTAACATTTAAACACATGTCTTGCAGTAAGCCAAGCCAGTTATTCTCTAGACGAAAGTTACTGTTATAAGAATAAAAATTATTTCTTGCATATTATATTCCGTAATAGTTTTAATCTTTATAAAGCCCCTAATACAAATGTCTTAAATTAAAATCAATATTTAGAATTCTGCCACGTACCATGTTTCTAGTTTAATTAATTCATTAATTGGTTATTGGTAATTAGTTATTAAAATCAAGCCTCAAGCTTTAATGAAAAGTAGGTCGAAAGCAGCTCTTAGCTATCGCTCCGTTCCCCTTGGAAATATTAAGTGGTTTGAATGAAAATAAAATCAAAAAATATTTTTGAGCAGTTGATAATATGTACACGATAATGTACACTTTACCAGGTGTACAAGTATGAAATGCGGATTTTTTTTCTAAAAAACATGTTAAATTCGGAAGAATGATAAAAAGTGCTTCATTCAAAGTATGCTCCATCGCTTGTTATACATTTTTCCCATCTTTCGGGGAATTTCTGAATATTCAGGCAATTTGTGAATACCACGCCCTTTTGGTGCGAACCATTTATGGAGCCATTTTTTCACATCTTCGTACGAACCAAACCGCTGCTCAGCAAGTCCGTGACCCATCGATGCAAACAAGTGGTAATCGGAAGGAGCCAAGTCTGGTGAGTAAGCCGCATGGGGTAGAACTTCCCAGCTGAGTGCTTCCAACGTGTCGCGAACTGGTTTTGCCGTATGTGATGGAGCATTGTCATTAAGAAAAATGACTTTGTGTTGCCGCTTTCGGTATTCTGGCCTTTTTTCAAGCAGCGAACGGTTCAAATCGGTCAACTGTTGTTGGTAACGTTTAGTATTAACCGTTTCCCCAGGTTTTAACAGCTCATAATAGACCACGCCTCTCTGGTCCCACCAAACACAGAGCATCGTCTTTCTGCCAAATCGATTCGGTCTTGCGGTCGATGTGGATGGTGCGCCTGGGTCTACCCATGATTTTTTGCGCTTGGGATTCTCAAAATAAATCCACTTTTCATCCCCTGTAACTATACGATGCAAAAACGACTTCCTTTTGTACCGAGCAAGTAAAATGTCACACGTGTTTTTGCGCTTTTCCATTTGCCTGTCGTTCAACTCATGTGGTACCCATCTAACGGTCTTCTGAATCTTTCTCATCTCTCGTAGCCGATTGGAAACAGCTTGTTGACTAACGCCCAATTGCTCGGCGAGTTGTTTTTGTGTTTGCGAGTCATCTTCGTCCAACAATACTTGCAATTCCACATCTTTGTGTTTTTTTTGGCAGTTTTTCCACGTTCCTTGTCTGCAACATCGAAGTCGCTACTTTTAAAAAACGACGCCGAAACCATCGTTCACACGTATCTTGCGATGGAGCACCATAAGCTTCTCGAAGTAATCGGTATGATTCAAACAGCAGTTTTCTTCAAATGAAAACACAAAAAATTAATGCTGTCCGCGAATGCTCTTTGTTTGGTATAAATTTCGACATATTGAACACAACAACACAACACTATGCACATACTTTTCCAATTTATCACTGGTGCGCATCTGACACTTGTTGATGACACAACAAAATGGCGCAGTATTAAATCTTTATATCACAAACTGCATTGGTGCACCATCTGTTGTCTGAAATCCGCATTTCATACTTGTATAGCTGGTAAAAGAACACACACATTAACAGTACTTTTTTTTAAGAAAAATCTTGATTCCGGATAAAGTTATAATTGTCAACTAAGGGGTTACATATACCTGGGCGCTGCAAAAAGTATGTGAATAATACAAAAGAATGGCGATTATATATTTTTATTGCACTTTAAGTTATTAAAACAAAAAATAAATATGTTTTAAATGTTAACATTATTTTTATCGGGTTAAATGGACCACTGAAAATTGTGGCGCCTCCTTGTCTGCACGATAACTTCACAAAAAGTAATCCAGTATGCAAAAATCAAAATTAATCTTGTAAAATAATGCTCTCTCTTCTCCTTAGTGTGCCTTTTCTTCTAAGGACGTTGTCGATCACATTTGCCCGTCTGATTTTATATATTGCTCCTCTAAACAGTTCAGTTCAGTTTGTCCGCTATCGTAAGTTTTTGCACCAGGAGTTGCGGCGCCTTCCTGGTCCTCGCTTACCGATTATTTTTCCTTCAATTATAAGTTGCAGGAGCTTATACTTTTGGCTTCTCATAATATGACCAAAGTAAGTGCTTTTTCTTTCTTTAACAGCTGGAGTCAGCTCTCGTTCTTTTCCCATCCGATTAAGTATTTCCACGTTTGTGGTATGCGCTGTCCAAGGAACAGGCAGCAGTCGGTGATAGCCCTACATCTCGAATGACTCCATTCTTTGTTGTGTTTTGTCTGTGATTGTTGCAGCTTCTATACCGTGTAACATAACCGAGAACACGTATCATCTTAGCACTGTTGTTCTTGTTTTTAAGTTGAGTTAGCAGTTACAGAGTTATTAAAGGAGTTTCGTGCTTTTTCCAATTCTTGAGCGTATTTCAATAGAGTGGTCCCAATCGTCACTAATTACGCTTCCGAAGTACGTTATTTTTGTTACCCTTTCAAGTGTTTGTTGATGAATCTTAATATTTATATTTGTACTAGCCGTGCCCGCGGCTCCGCTCGCGTAGACTTGATTCACTACTATCGTCACTGCTTATATATGTAACCTAACGTAATAAAATATCTGCCATTATTTCCACTTATCTCCCATTATTTTTCCTTATCTCTTATTATCTCTACATAATTTCCATTATCTAGGCTTATCTCTGCTCATCTCCCATTATTTCTCCTTGTCTTCCATTATTTCTCCTTATCTCCCATTATCTCACCTTATTTCCCATTATCTAGGCTTATCGACTTATCACGCAATATTTCTCCTTATCTCCCATTATTTCTCCTTATCTCCCATTATCTCACCATAACTCCCATTATCTAGACTTATCTCTGCTTATCTCCCATTATTTCTTCTTATCTCCCATTATTTATACTTATCTCCCATTATCTTACCTTATCTCCCGTTATCTAGGCTTATATCGAATTATATAGAACATATGTATAAATTTATAAAAAAACACGTAAATCGGATAAGTGGTTCTCAGGTGATAAGCGCACTAACTAAACAGCAGACAGACAGAGAGACGTTGCATTTTATATATATTATATTCTTGGCAAAATGATATTGTTCCATATTTAATGGTTTAGGCAGTGTATTGCCAGCAAGAGAACGCGGTAACGGGAACCTTTTTTCCGACTTGATTCACTATTATCGTCACTGCTTATTCCTTATGTTACCAAACGCAATAAAATATATCCTATAACTTGGCCAGAGAACATATGTTTGTTTTAAAAAAAAGCACGTAATAACGCACTAACGGACAGATAGACAGACAGAGAGGCGTTGCATTTTAATATATATTATAGATAGATAACCTGGCCAGAGAACATATGTATGTTTTAAAAAAAAAGCAAGTCGGATAAATGGTTCCCAAGTGATAAGCACACTAACGGACAGACAGAGATACATTGCATTTTATATGTATTATAGATGTAATAAAAATATAACCTGGTCAGAGAACATATGTATGAATTTAAAAAATCACATAAATCAGATATCTCGAGGGATAAGCGCACTAACGGGCCGACAGACAGACAGAAAGACGTTGCATTTTATATATATTATAGATATAGATTATTATCATTATTATTATATATAACCTGACCGAAGAATATATGTATGAATTTAAAAAAAGACACGTAAATTGGATAAGTGGTTCTCGCTTGATAAACACACTAATGGACAGACAGATAGACAGAGAGACATTGCATTTTATATATATTATAGATTATAGATATTCTCTGCTACATAATATTGTTCCATATTTAATGGTTTAGGCTGTGTATTGCAAGGGAACGCGCTAACTGCAAACTTTTTTTCCGACTTCATTCACTATTATCGTCATTGCTCATTCCTTATGCTACCTATCGTAAAAAAATATAGCCTATAACCTGGCCAGAGAACATATGTATGTTTTAAAAAAAAAGTACGCAAATCGGATAAGTGGTTCTCCAGTGATAAGCGCACTAACGGACAGACAGACAGAGAGACGTTGTATTTTATATATATTATAGATTAGGTTTCTTACTGATCACCATTGTTTTTGTTTTGTTCGTATTCAGTTTCATTCCATATCCCTCACATGTATCAACGATTTCATTCATGAGTCTTTGTAGGCCTTCTTCACTGTCCGCTAGAATGAGAGTGTAATCAGCGTAGCGGAGGTTATTTACATACACACCATTAATTGTCATTCCATCTTTTTTATCAGAAAGTGCTTTATTGAAGATTTCCTCTGAGTAGACATTGAAACAACCCTGACGTACGCCTTTCTAATAACAATAATGTAGTAGTTAAAAATTGTCGAAGGGAGTTTTTTTTCAAAAATAAAAAATTTACGGTGTTTAAAACTTTGGTGTGCAATTTTCGACCAAAACATTTATGTTTAATTATTTATAAAAAATTTTCTATTAGAAAAATTAAAAAAACCTCTGGACATTTTGGAGAAAAAGTAATTATTAAGATTAAAAAAAAAAGTTAGAAAATATTAACAACTGACTAAGTAATATTGGAGACAGTCTGAAAACAGTTAGCGATCCCAATCCGACACCAGGTCATATTTAATGCTATAACTGGGTAATGGAATGGAATTTTCTCAATTTTTTTTTAATAATTCTTAGAAGTATAGAGAATAAAAATTCGTAAAAAAAATCGAATTTTTGAAAATTCGAGGTGTATGTAACCTTTTAACAAAATAAAATAAAAATAAAAAATGTATTTTCAATAAGAATTGAACAAACAATATTCAATGTAATGAAAGACTAATATTGTCAAATTTCCACTTTATTTAGTTTCACTGAAACTGTATGACGCGTTTCGCTATACTATAGCTTCTTCTGATACAAAATGATATTTGAATATTAGTGTTGTTACATTTATATAAATACCCTAAGGTAGATAGGTAATAAAATTAATACTATATGCTAATGAATTTGCTGGAAAATCCATTCTGAATATTAATTGTATAAATTGAGTAAAGGGGAGTTACCATGGGCCAGACAGGTATCTTTTTGTTCGTTTAAGATGATGTCTGAATTTTTAATTCTATTTATTTCTAAATTTTCTAATAGGTTTAATTTTACGCATTTGTTTTGTATGTGTAGAATTTTAAATTTATCGTCAAAAAGATGATTTGCTTCTGTTAAATGATTACTGTACGCTGAGTCGGTTTTGTTTTTTAAATAGCTTCTTTTATGTTCTAAAATCCGAGTTTCGAATGAGCGACCTGTCTGACCTATGTAACTTTTATGACAAGAACCACAATTCAACTGATACACTCCAGATTTTTTTGATCTATTTTGTTTTCCCTTTGCGTTTTTAATGAATTTTCCTAATGAGTTATTTGTTCTAAAAGCTATGTTGATATTATATTTGTCTAAGTGGTTTTTAATTTTCTCTGACGTGTTACCAAAATAGGTTAAAACATTAAATTTTTTCCCTGTGTTTTTTTTCTTGGGGTATACTAAAGAAATAGCTTTATTTTTTAATTTTTTGTTTAGAATTTATTCTATGGTGTCAGGAGAATATCCGTTGTAAACAGCAATTTGTTTTATTAGATTTAATTCTTTATTAAAATCATCTACAGATAAGGGGACACTTACAAGTCTATGTAACATACTACGGTAAGCTGCCAATTTTTGTTGTAGCGGGTGAACTGATTTTATGTTTATTGTAGTATCTGTATGTGAGGGTTTGTGGAAAATAGAGAATTTGTGTTTGTTGTAATGCCTGGTTATCGTTAAGTCAAGAAAATTAATTTTATTGTCGACTTCTAGTTTCATAGTGAATTTAATATTTTTATGTATTGAGTTTATATAGTTAAAAACATTGTCAAGTTGACGCTCTGTACCTATTAGACCTGTAGCCTCCTACATATCGGCCCCAGCTTACAAACTCTCAAAATTTCTCATAGATATCATTAAAACGAACATTAACTTCACCCCAACTTACACAATAAAAAAAAATTCGTTAGAATTAACGTAAAAAATTTCCAACGTCTTTCTACCAGATAATTCAAAACTAGTATCATTTGACGTCCAAAACCTTTTCCCTAGCATACCCCCGGATGAAACAGTAAAAATCATAAAAACATTTCTAATCAAAAATAAAGTTAATATCGTTATACAACAAGACATACTAAATTTATTAAACACGAGCCTCAATCAAAATTATTTTTACTTTAATAATACGTTTTATAATAGTTCTGAGGGTCTCATAATGGGTAGTCCACTTAGCCCACTTTTAGCAGAGATATTTATGGATAACCTAGAAAAAACAAATACATCGACAAGAATTTAGCAAATCATTTTTGTAGTGGTACCGATATGTAGACGACATCTTTGCTTGTTTTAATGGTACAGAGCGTCAACTTGACAATGTTTTTAACTATATAAACTCAATACATAAAAATATTAAATTCACTATGGAACTAGAAGTCGACAATAAAATTAATTTTCTTGACTTAACGATAACCAGACATTACAACAAACACAAATTCTCTATTTTTCACAAACATTCACATACAGATACTACAATAAACATAAAATCAGCTCACCCCCTACAACACAAATTGGCAGCTTACCACAGTATGTTGCATAGACTTGTAAGTGTCCCCTTATCTGTAGATGATTTTAATAAAGAATTAAATCTAATAAAACAAATTGCTGTTAACAACGGATATTCTCCTGACACCATAGAATAAATTCTAAACAAAAAATTAAAAAATAAAGCTATACACCCCAAGAAAGAAAACACAGGGGAAAAATTTAATGTTTTAACCTATTTTGGTAACACGTCAGAGAAAATTAAAAACCACTTAAACAAATATAATATCAACATAGCTTTTAGAACAAATAACTCGTTAGGACAATTCATTAAAAACGCAAAGGGAAAACAAAATAGATCAAAAAAGTCTGGAGGGTATCAGTTAAATTGTGGTTCTTGTCATAAAAGTTACATAGGTCAGACAGGTCGCTCATTCGAAACTCGGATTTTAGAACATAAAAGAAGCTATTTAAAAAACAAAACTGACTCAGCGTACAGTAATCATTTAACAGAATCAAATCATCTTTTTGACGATAAATTTAAAATTCTACACATACAAAACAAAGGCGTAAAATTAAACCTATTAGAAAATTTAGAAATAAATAGAATTAAAATTCAGACATCATCTTAGACTAACAAAAAGATACCTGTCTGGCCCATGGTAACTCCCCTTTACTCAATTTATACATTTAATATTCAGAATGGATTTCCCAGCAATATTCATTAGCATATAGTATTAATTTTATTACCTATCTACCTTAGGGTATTTATATAAATGTAACAACACTAATACTCAAATATCATCCAATGGGCAACCACCATCAAGTACCTGGGAATCCAGTATGACAAACACCTCATCTGGAAAGACCAGGTCTGTGCTGCCTCAAGGAAAGCTAATCAACTACTGGGCAAGCTGTACCCAATCATCAGCCGGTCCAGTAAGTTGCAACCAAAAATCAAGCTGCTAATTTATAAAACCATCGTGAGGGCAGGACTCACACACGCCTGCCCTACTTGGTCTAAACTCACCAAGACACGCAGAGCTCAACTTCAGGCAGTACAGAACAAGGCCCTGAGGATGATCACGGGAGCCCCATGGTTCGTCCGAAAACCGTCAATTGCATAGAGACCTCGGTGTGCCAACAATCAAGGCACACATGAGGTCCACCAACATCAAGTTCTTCGCAAAGGCGCTACAACACCCAAACGCCACCATAAGGAGCGCATTCCACGTGCCCGCCAACGCCCGCCATCACTATCCAAGACCTTCTGACCCCATATCCGACGAAGACGATGGCCCTCCCCCACCCCCATGAAGATTGTAACCTAGATTAAGTTTAGAATTAAGTTCTAGATTAGTTTAGAATTAAGCTCTAGTTAAGTTAGATTAGTCAACCAATGTAATTAAAACCCAATGTCCTAGGTTAAGTTAATTAGGATTACTGTATAGAACCTAAGTTAAGTAGTATAGGAATATAAGCTATCATAAATGTAAGTAAGAGGCATAGCCTAACTTAAATTCAATAAAGACAATGACAATGACAATGACAATACTCAAATATCATTTTGTATCAGAAGAAGCTATAGTATAGCGAAACGCGTCATACAGTTTCAGTGAAACTAAATAAAGTGGAAATTTGACAATATTAATCTTTCATTACATTCGTTATGATTTCTATCAAGTAACAGCCACAACAGTTCAAACAATATTCTACAGCCGACTCGAAATTGTGAAGTAGGTTAGTTGTTACATTTAATCATCCACCACATGCAATACTTATCCTTCCTGGGTGTAAGATTTTTTCATTTTTATTACAGCTATGTGCATTCCTGTTTACAGTCGGTCAAGTCAGAACGTGACGCCTATAACTTGTAATCGGTAAAAAAAATTCCTTTTTTTTTGAAATTATTGTTGGTACTCTTGCAAACAATTCTTTGTGGAAATAAATTAATTTCTAACCTTGTTTATGTTTAAATAGTACATTAGCGAACATAAGCGCTGCATACGCAGTATAGTCAATGTAGCAATGTATTAATACATTTGCTGTAAGAGTAATATCTTTAAATAGAACATTTTTAATTTATGGCTATTTCTGAACAAAAAGTGGCTAAAATCTGACCATAACTTGGAAACGATATCCTAATATCGACTTCCGGTCGACAGTTCGTAGCACGCGGACGCGTTCTCCCTCCCCTCTGAAGGCGAAGTACGAGCATTTTGGGGCTTCCGAGTGTGGATCGGGGGTTCACAAATTGCTTGGTAGGGGTTCTAATTGCATAGGGTTGCTAAGCGCTGTGAGGGGTGATTCCTATAACGTCGGTTGAGGTTAGGTGATTTGAGCAGTTGGCGAACACGTGAGACCGTGTTTTTTGTATCAGTCACGTAATCAGACGGGCGGTCTGACAGAAAAGGTTATACCCAAAACCAGTAGCAGTTTCCGAGGAGATCCTTTATCAGTGCCAAAAAAGAAATTACGACAAATAAATATTCTTTTGGGGGAGCAATATCGCCTAGAGCGAGACTACGTTGCTCTCCACCTGTAGAAAGGACCCAAACTCGAGAATATGTAACGTATCACCGAAGGGTCGCCAGTGCTCTGCCTAAGCACGAGACGGATTCAAAGCTGAGTAAATTATCCAAAGAAGGATAGAGCTCAATAAAAGATAGAGAAAGGAGAAAGAATCCTAATATCAACAAGGTACATAAAAATTCGAAGACAGCACGTCAAAGATCATAAGAAAAGTGTACCTAGCTTTAATTTGAGTAGAAGATATAAAATGGGCAAAAAAATGAGCAAAAATGGCCATTATATAAAACAGAATTCACAATGAATAATTTCAATAAATCGCATGAATAAACTTAGCAATTTAGCGAGTTTTTCCATTTTTTTTCTGCAAAAATTTGCATATTAATCTGCAAAAAAAGGTTTTTAAGAAAGTCCTGTCCAGCTGTAAATAATTGTTTCTGGAAGACCAAGAAACGATTTAAATCCTAATGTGTCTCACTTTCAAAAAAATTTCTCTCTTTTTGAACCGCTAACATATCAACAATTTACGGAAATGCTCATATATAAAGGCAGACTTTGGGTTTTATTTACAATATATAGATATATAAAATTCTCACAGTCATAAATTTCATGGAAAATATCCACAAGACATGACCTATTTCTTTCATGTCTAAATAAAAATTTAATTTAAAAAATATTAAATCAGCACACTCACTGTCACTCTAAACTTATATATATCAGAGGAGGGATTCAAATTTTGCCGTTTGAGAAAATCTTATTTTTATAGTTAAGGGATATTTGAAATTTGCGTTTGAATAGATCGGTAGGGATTTAAGTGGTCAGATTTTAGAGTTATAACGTTGATATTTGAAAATAATTTAATTTGAACAACTTTTTTTAAAGTGCTAGCAATTTGGTAATATGTCTATATCGTCGTTGACTAGTTGATTGGTCGTGGTTGGTCGTAATCTAATGCTGGTTAGGATAAGGTGACTTGTGGGTCTCGCGATGTTTTTGGTTTCAGCTTCAACCATCGAATTCCAACGCTTGGTTGGGTTAATGGAGAGGCCGTTGACTTGGTCTGTGGAGTCATCTAAAAGACGAATAGTAATGATAAAATAATTTTTTGACCATGCAGCCGTGCGGTTCCTAAAAAGGGAGTATGCCAAACGTCGTTCCAACTTAATACGGTTTAACACCAAGAGCCGTGAGTTCGCAAAGCTACATAACGCAAAAGTAACGTCAACTTTAAAGGTCTTCAACGAACAAAAGGACAAATTTTGTGCTGTATATTGCCGAGGACTTTAATGCTAGAGTAGGCAGAAGAAACAATAAAAAAACAACATCAATAGGACAGCACGGTGAAGAACTTAGAAATAATAATGGAGAAAGGATGCTAGACTATTGCCAAATACAGGATCTCATCATAACAGACACATTTTTCCAACATAGAGACATATATAAGTTCAACATACAATACAAGAGAGGTCAATTATAAACCATATACTGTACAAAGGAGCAAAAGAAAATATGTGACAAACGTGAGAATAAGAAGAGGAGCCGAAATATACAATTATCATTACCTACTAGTAGGAATAATCAAAGAAAGGTTGCCAAAAGATGAAAACCCAACAATAAGAAAATATAAATCAATAAGGACATATAAACTAAGATATGAAGAAATTATGATCTAATACCGACAAATAACAGATGAGAAATTCGAAAAAGGATACAGAAATATAAAATATGCAAATTTGGAAGAAAAATGGAGCATCTTCAAGAATATAATCCTGGACGGGGCTACCAAAGTATGCGGAGTGAAACAACAGTAAAAGACAAACAGCTTGGTGGAATAGTAATATCCAAGAAGAAATTATTGCGCAGAAGAAAGAATGGGAAAAATATCTCAAAACAAAAACACCAGAACAATATGAACTATTTAGTTGGGAATGTGGAATCTTTGGCACAATGATACTACTCAGTATATATCACCACTACACCAAACACTTTATTTTTGCACTCGACGCGCGTTTCGCTAACCATGTTAGCTTCATCAGGAGCGATGATTGACTGACAGCGAAACGCGCGTCGAGTGCAAAAATAAAGTGTTTGGTGTAGTGGTGATATATACTGAGTAGTAATATGAACTATATAAAGGAAAAGGGTTAAAGAGTTGGTAAGAGAAGCAAAAGAACAGCATGGAAAGAATTCGGAGATAAAATGGAAGAAAATATTAAAGAAAATCAAAAGCTTTTCTACAGAGTTCTTAAAATCATTCAGGAAGGAGCAACCTATAACCGAATTATATGTGAAAAACAAAAAACCAATAAATCCTAACAACAGACAAAGCAATAATGGAGAGATGGAAAGAATACTTTGAAGAACTATTGGGAGGTAATGAAGAAAAAGAGAATACAAATTATAAAGAATTTGAACAACGAACTATGAAAGAAACAGAAAATAGGGAACAAATAGAATGGAAGAGTTGAAGGAAGTTATAAGAAATTGAAAAATGGGAAACTCTCAGGCAGCGATGAGATAACGTTTGAAATGATTAAATACATGGGGAAGAAAGGAAAAACAATAGTGTTAGAAATAATTAATAATGCATGGGAAGAAGAAAAATTTCCGGCCGAATGGGGAATAATCGTTTATTACACCAATCTACAAAAAGGGAGATCACAAGATTGCAGTAATTACAGAGGAATTACTATACTGAACACAATTGTCAAAATTTATGAGGCATCATTAATAATAGGATAAAGAAAGTAATAGAACCACAACTATCGGAATCGCAAAGTGGATTTAGACCAGCAAGAAGTACACAAGACCACATATTCACACCGAAACAGATTATCGAAAAAAAAAAATCAAAACAAAATAAAAGTCTACACCTTGTTTTCACAGACTTAGAAAAAGCATTTGACAGTGTGTCGAGAAATAAACTGTGGAAAAGCCTATAAAAAAAGGGAATAAACAAAACGATAATAAGAATCATAAAGGGAATATACAGCAACAATGTGCAGTATGTAATAAAAAACAAAATGAAGTCGGCGGGATTCAACAAAGTTTGTTTCCAATCTTTACTGAAATCTGATGACCTTGAAATTTTTGTTTTTTTTTATATACCCATATAAATTATTAAGGGTAATGCACTCGTGATAATTTTCGTTCAATCTACACCCCGTGGAGAATATTCCCGAATTATTTCGAAATTTTTTGATAAGTACTTTTCGAGATAAGGCCCGGGACAGCGATTTTTCGCGAATTTTTAAAAATAAAAGAAAAGTGCGCGCAAGTATAATATTATATATATATTTTTTACTCGTGTTTTCACAAGCTTTCATTTGACACCACACCCGATGACCTAGTAAAAAATTTTTTTTTTCACTTCCGACTTCACCCCCCAAAACTAACCCCTTAAGTCAAAATTTAATTCTCAAAACTACATGGCTCTGATGAGGCCATCAATTCCTATATTATTACCAAATTTCACCTTTCTATGTCAAATAGTTTCGGAGAAAATCGGGTGTGACAGACAGACAGACAGATACCGAAGTGATCTTATAAGTGTTCCGTACGGAACACTAAAAAGAATAGAAATATAAACTACAAGTGGAACAGTATATGTATTTGGGAGTGATAATGGATGAAATTGGAAAACAAGACAAAGAAATTAATGAAAGAATCAAAAAAACAAACAAACTTTACTATGTGATAAGTAATAAATTTATTAGAAAGAAAGAAGTGACGAAACAAACAAAAATAAAAGTGTTCAAAGCAATTTATAGGACAATCCTAACATATGGATGTGAATCATGGACCCTAACAGACAGGCAGAAAAACATGATACAAGCCGTCGAAATGAAATATCTGAGAGCAGTACAAGGAGTTACACGGAGGGACAGAATAAGGAATACAGAAATAAGGAGAAGGCTGAGAGTACAAGCAATTATGGAATACATACAACAAAGACAGCTGGGTTGGTGAGGACATATACAGAGAATGAAGGATGGTAGACAGGTGAAACAAGTGTATGAAGCACGAATACAGGGAAAACAGAAGCGAGGAAGACCTAGACAGACCTGGAATAGGAGTATTAGAGGTATACTTAAGGAAAAGGAAAAATCCTGGTAAAGAAGCAGTGAAAATGGCAAAGAATAGAGACAGATGGAAGAAGTTTATTTGTGGAGATTAAGAGGGAAAAAAAGGACAATGTATAAATTCCCTACACCATATGGTAGAAGGGATATTTATACATATATATATATATATATATATATATATATATATATATATATATATATATATATATATATATATATATATATCTCACAAAACAACGTTTGGCTCGTTTTACAGAGAATAAAACTTATTTTATGCGTTGATTTGTAACTATGGTTGAAACTAGTATGCTCCTGAACTGCGACAACAAGCCACACGCAAATCATCAATCTTTATGAAAATGCCCACGGTGGTGCTTTGGCAACGGCAAAATTGGCCGGATTAAAGTACGAATTGTTGGAAAATCCACCTTATTCGCCAGATCTGACTCCGCCTAACTTCCATCTGTTCCCAAACCTCAAAAGATTTCTACGTGAGAAGTGTTTTTCATCAAATGGGTCCCCGGAAAACTATTTCAGAGATGGGGTAAATGAATTGGAAAATCGCTGGAATTTTTGGATTGAGCTCAAGGGAGACTCTACTGAAGAATAAATGTATTTCGACTCATTAATTCATCTTGTTTTATTTCCGCTTTCAAAACTTATTGACCGACCTACTTGAAGACTTCAACCTACCCGAGACAGTAATTTTGACAACATGATTGTGTGGGTTTTGCAACATAAAATTAACGAAATTAGTTTTTTTTGTAGTATTCTAATTTGTTTATTTATTTATTTTAATTATGCTGCAAAATAATTAATAATTAATCGATACCTACAAATCTTCAGGTGCTAGTTGCCACAGACTAACTATTTTACCACCATTTTCCGTCACAATAAAAAATTAAAGTTAAATAATGACCGTCGAGTCTAAGTAAGACAATACGGCCTAATCTTCGTTTATTCTTTATTTTTCTTCATTTCTTTTAATTAGTCTTAATAAGTGTGAAAGGGGAATAAACTTCAGCTCAGCGCTGAAAACAAATAGAAATTAATTAGGGACCATTTTAAAAAGAGATATTTCACTTGACACTTAGATAAATGTGACGTTATTGTTGTTTAAAACGGCCTTTCAGGCCAACAATGGGTAAAATTAAGGGGTGTTGTTAAGTTTAGTAGCCAGGTTAAATCGCACATAATGCGGGTTTTAAATTTCTAATCGTCAGATTAGATATCAGTAATGCGGGATATATTTTTTCGATTTCATTATCTTAATAGACGTTTTAATAAGAAGTTGGAACTTAGATTAGATATCAGTTTGGAAATTTAACGGAGATATATTTTTCGATTTCATTATCTTAATAGACGTTTTAATAGAGGACTCTTGGAACTTAGACTCATTTTGACAGGATATTCTACTGGGAAGCTAATAACTAAGGAAACCCAAATATGCAAGTGAAAAACTTTAAAATATGCGCATAAATATGCAAATAATTTTCTCAAAATATGCACATACATGTTGAAAATATGCAGTAAAAAAAATAGAAATAGACTTGAAAAATGTAAATTTATTCTTTCACAATACATGATACGAGTACTATACAAATGTAGCAATAAAAAACCCATTTTAAATTTTCAACATACAGGGCGAATGAACTAAATCTAAATATAATATTATACAAAGTAAAAAAATAAATACAAATAATAATGTATTTTATTACTTTACTTAAAGATGAACATATAATAATAATAATAATGTAGGTACATATTATAAAAATTTATATACGTAGTAAACAGCATAATAAAACATACATTTTATGTATCAAATACAGGGCGATGCAACTAAGTAAGCGGAAATATGCAAATATTGCAAAAGACAGGGTCGCCGTTAGTTATAAAAACAATAAACTACTAAATGTTTCTCAAAATTCTCCATTAAAAAGTTTTGTCTTCTATCGTTGTATAAAAAATAATTGAGAAACTCCTTTCCACATCGACTGGGGGCGTTTTTAAAATTATTTACTAGCATAGGATCTAAATCAATGGAATCAGTAAAATCCTCCTTTAAAACATTAGCTACTTGGCTGACAAATTGAAACCCACTATTTTTTTCCATAACATTCCGAAATTTTTGAAAAATTTTGCTCCCAATTTTACCTGCGACATTTTCAAAAGCGACCTCACATTGTTTTATTAGTTGAACACTTCGGGTTAATGGCAAATTAGATTCCTTAATTTGAGTTATGGTTTTAGAAACAAAGCTATAATTTGTTTTAAGGGGGTCACTACCGAGGTCAATTTACATTGAAAAGTAAAACCCATTTTCTCAGCAACCGTTCATCCTATTTCAACGAAACTTTGCACACTTATTATTTATTATTATATAATTTAATGGGACTAAGGGTTTAAAGAAATAATTTAAATTACATTTTCTAGAAATTTTGAAAGTTCATGAATTTTATTTGTATGTTTGAATTGACGCGGTAAATTACCAGCTGTTTCGTTTGACATTTCCTTAGTCCGAACTGTAGACAGTGTTGCCATGGATATTTAAAAAAAAAAAATAGCTCAATAACTTTTATAGTTTTGAAGATAATGGGGCAAATGTACAAAAAAGTCAATTTTTCAGGAGAGCCGAAAAACTAAAAAGTTGTAGTTTTGACTGCTTTTTTTATTATAATCAACTTTTTTTAATTTATTTCTAGAGTGTTTGTCTTCTTTTTTTTTTGCAAAAACAAGTTTGGCAACACTGATTGTTTACAACAAAATATGTTTTTTTCCAAATTTTTTTTTTTTAGTTTTGTTTTGTTTGGTTATATTTTACGTGAGAGATTGTTTTTGTTTACATATTTACAAATTTTTTTCCTGTTTTCTGTTACTATTGCTGTTTTAAATTTTATTATATTGTTATTTTATTATAGTTTTTAGTGTTCCGTACGGAACACTTATAAGATCACTTCGGTGTCTGTCTGTCTGTCTGTCTGTCACACCCGATTTTCTCGGAAAACTGTTTGACATAGAAAGGTGAAATTTGGTAATAATATAGGAATTGATGGCCTCATCAGAGCCATGTAGTTTTGAGAATTAAATTTTGACTTAAGGGGTTAGTTTTGGGGGTGAAGTCGGAAGTGAAAAAAAAATTTTTTTACTAGGTCATCGAGTGTGGTGTCAAATGAAAGCTTGTGAAAACACGAGTAAAAAATATGTATATAATATTATACTTGCGCGCACTTTTCTTTGTATTATTCGCGAAAAATCGCTGTCCCGGGCCTTATCTCGAAAAGTACTTATCAAAAAATTTCGAAAAAATTCTGGAATATTCTCCACGGGGTGTAGATTGAACGAAAATTATCACGAGAGCATTACCTTTAATAATTTATATGGTATATAAAAAAAACAAAAATTTCAAGGTCATCAGATTTCAGTAAAGATTGGACACAAACTTTGTTGAAAACTCATTTGGGGTGTGTTTTGTGAAGTCACTGATCATTTTATACCACCGTAACATAAATTTTGACTTAAGAGGTTCGTTTTGAGGGGTGAAATCGGAAGTGAAAAAAAATTTTTTTTACTAGGTCATCGAGTGTGGTGTCAAATGAAAGCTTGTGAAAACACGAGTAAAATATATATATATATATATATATATATATATATATATATATATATATATATATATATATATATATGTATATATATATATAATGTAATACTTGCGCACACTTTTCTTCGTATTACTTTTAAAAAAATCGCTGTCCCCTACCTTATCTCGAAAAATACTGATCAAAAAATTTTGAAAAAATTCTGGAATATTCTCCACTGGGTATAGATTGAACGAAAATTATCACGAGTGCATTACCTTTAATAATTTATTTGGTGTATAAAAAAAAAAACAAAATTTCAAGGTCACCAGTTTTCAGTAAAGATTGGAAACAAACTTTGTTGAAAATTCATTTGGGGTGTGTTTTGTGAAGTCACTGATCACTTTATACCACCCTAATAAAAAATTTTATTTTAAAAACAATCAACGTACGGAACACTAATTGTGCAAGTTCAACTTGCACTTGACCGGTTTTTATTTATTATTGTTTTGTGAAGAAAAATGACTAAGCCAAAGACTAGCTTCAAGAGCAAGAAAAGGAATAAACCTTTTAGTGGGACACATATTTCTGTTGCTCGTAAATTGGTCATGTCCTTACCATCTGTTGAATCAACACCATCAACCTCATCTGAAAATCGTACACCTTCTTCTTCTTCAAAAAAACTAGGTAATCAAAATAAATTTGAGTCATTCGTGGGCAACCATGCGTATGATTTGGTGGATGTTGGAGAGCTGAGTAAAGCACTGAACTCAACAGTGGACTGCAAAAAAATGTGGTGGTGAAATCACCCTAAGTGTTTGTTTGAGAAACGGTTTGGCATCCACTATAAAGATTGTTTGTCAGAATTGTCAAGTCCTAAATAAACTAAGGAACTCCAAGAAACTGGATTATGAACTCGAAGGTAAATCTGTGAAATTAGATACAATAAATATTAGATTTACTTATGCACTTAGGTGTACTGGTAAAGGATTTGCTGGAGCTAAACTTCTTTGTGCTATGATGAACATTCCTCCCCCACAAAGCAAGCACTTTTTGCACCAAAATGTTATTCGTTCAACTCTTGAAGTAGTTGGAAAAGATATAATGGTGGCTGCCGTAGAGGAAGCCTGTATTTCAAATAGTGGCAACAGGGATTTGGCCATCTCACTAGATGGCAGTTGGCAAAAAAGGGGCCATACTTCTTTGAATGGCGTGGTCTCTGCTGCGAGTACTGACTCAGGCAAAATAGTGGATATTGTGGTACTCTCCAAACACTGTCGTTGTCCACTAAAATTTCAGAATACACATAATGAAAATTGCATAGCCAATCATAGTGGTACCAGTGGGGCTATGGAAGCAGCTGGTGCAGAGCAAATTTTCCTGAGGTCAATGGACAAATACAATGTGAGATATTCTCACTACTTAGGTGATGGAGACTCAAAGGGTTTCTTGAAGGTTGTTGTAGAACAAAACCCTTACGGAGATAGTCTCTTAGTTCAGAAGTTAGAATGTATAGGACATGTACAAAAAAGGATGGGATCTAGACTCAGAAAGCTAAAAACTTCCTACACGTCCAAAAAACTGCAAGATGGAAAGCCGATAGGAGGAAAGGGCAGACTCACGGATGTGGCAATAAACGACATTCAAAAGTTTTATGGCTTAGCCATACGAAGAAACGTTGGCAGCTTGGCTGAGATGAAAAAAGCAGTATGGGCAGAATTTTTTATCTCGGCTCAAACGACCAGAATCCGGCACACAATTTATGCAGCTTGGACTGGTGTAAGTTCCTCAAGGCCCAGGCAGAAAAAAAAAAAAATTATATGAGCACTCAAAGCATTTTCATCTACCAAAAGTAATAATGGAAATTTTGAAACCTGTCTTCAGGGACTGGCGAATCCAGCCCTGTTAGAAAAATGTGTTCACGGTAAGACACAAAACACAAACGAAAGCTATAATAATGCATTGTGGGTTAGATGCCCAAAAAATATTTTTGTAGAGAAAAGCACACTAGAATTAGGTGCATATGATGCACTATGCTGCTTCAGTGAAGGTAATATTTCCCGCTGCCGAGTACTTGAAAAACTTTTCATTGACCCTGGAAAATTTACAATTGCTGGGCTGATGAAGGAAGATGAACTGAGAATAGTGAAAGCCGAGAAAGACTTACAACAACATCGAAATGCGAGAGGCAAAAAATTTCAAGAGCAAGAAAAAGTTTAGAAGAAAAATTTAAGAAGTTAGAAAAAAAAGAAGGCTCGTCATATGAAGCGGGTTCATTTTAGTTAAAAAAAAGTATAACAAAATAATAAAATCTTATTATTACTTTTCAAAATATTATTGTAAAAATAAAGTTTTTTATTTGTATATAGTAAATAGTATTTCAAAATATTTTTGTAAAAATAAAGTTTTTTATTTGTATATAGTAAATAGTGTTATATAATTATTCCTAAGCATTGTTAATAAAAAGTGGGATAATAATAATAATAGTGAAAATAATAATAACTTCATAATGGGTGGAATGGGGTGGTATATTGAAAGGTGCGTAATGCGAAGCTAGGCGAAGGCTGAGCGGGACTCATATCTTGGCGATACTGACTGATGGCTCATACCTTGACTACTTTATATAAAAATTTCAGGCACTTATACTCATCGTATAATTGTGGGGGTTGGATTGTTTTGTGCAGAAATGATTGTAGATTATAAAAATGGAAAAAAAAAAAACGAAAAACGTATTTTTTTTCATTTTTCTCGGTAGTGACCCCCTTAAGAAAGGAAAGTTGTTGTTTTATCTCCTTGTTTTTGAATAATCGTTTAAGTTCTGTAAGGGATCGGAAAGATTCGTCTGATAATTCTGCAATTACACCATCTAGTTGACAGAAGTGGTCGCAATAAAAAAAAAATTAAGCTATTCACAAGCGGAAAATGATTCCTAATTTCCTCAGCAACCCTATTTAAAGCATGAGCGAGACACGTTACATGTATTAAGTTTGGATAAAAAATTTTCAAATTTTGCCCGGCCTTTATCATGTACGGTGCTGCATCTGACAAAATAAGCAAAAAATTATCTCCCGGAACAGGCGTAGGAAGAAAAAATTTCGATGGTTCCTCTTGAACAAATCTGGCCACTGTCAATGCATTTGTTTTTTCTAACTGTTTGGAAGCAATCAGATAAGATTTTGGCAAAATATCGTCGCTAAGAACTCCAACCAATAAACGCGCAATATACCGTCTTCTTGAATCGGTGGTTTCATCAATACATATGTAAAAATGTTCGTTGCTAATTTTACCTTTAATTTCCTCAATTACCTGTGAATACAAGGAGCTTACGTCGTTTCTCCGTATTGTTGTTTCACCTGAGATATTAAATTTGCAATACTTCTGGAGGAAGGAAGTAAAGTTTTGATTACGTAGCTTCGATAACGGAATGTTTGATGTCATCATTGCACGGCATAGATCTCGGTTAAAGATGTCTTGTTAATTTAGCTCTTTATTTGTACGTTGGTTGGAAACATTGCATTAATGTGTGTTGTGACGTAACCACTTTAAAAGCACAACCAAAAATGAAATCTAATAAATTAATAATACAAGTATGCTCTGATGGCCGTCTGGAGTTTACTGACTGGTTTTTACTGACCATAAAATAATAAAATTTAATTGGGGAAAACCACCGGCGCGGCGGCCTAAACATTGACCCTTATTCCGGAAAATGAATGAAAACTCTTGCCAAAGACCTACATTATTATAAATTCCTTCAAATATGCACATATATGCTATTTTTGAAGCATTTATGCAAATATTTAGAAAAATGCATATAATATGCAAAATATGCAATATATGCGCTTTGCATATTTGGGTGTCCTTACTAATAACATTATAAAAAATTCGTAAAGTGATTGACCCAGTGTAGTGTTCCTTGCAAACATGTAGTTCTAAAATAAGTACTGAATTTTGGTCTCTCAAGTGAAGATTAAGTAAAGAGTAACCGCAAAAAAGTCTGAGCTCGTTTTTGCAACCTTCACAACTTGAAGACCAAAAAGTAAACTTAAAACAAAAGGTCTTAAATTAAAGTTAATTAAAAACCTAGGACATATTTTTCAGTTTTTTTTTATTTAGAAGTAACTGCCTCCGGTTAAAAGTGTGAAAATAAATGGAGTGAATTCAGAAGGTAACATCTGAAGAAGCTACTGTGATAGCGAAACATGTTACGGTGTATTACAAATATAGTGGAAAGTTTGTGTAAACAATTGTTTTATTATTTTTTCACACTTCACATAATAATTTTTTTTTGCAAAATTCCACTTTAAATTTTGGATGGTTGTATCGATTTATTAACATTTCCAATACACCTTTTTCGGACAGGGAAAAAAAAGGTTTCAAACACAATATTCAAACTAACTTCAATATCAAAGAATCGGAGACACTAGGTATTGATTCTGAGATTGCCTTGAAAGATAGTCCTAACAACATATTATCAAAATTTCAAACAGCCGAAATTATTAAAAAAGAATTCATGTCTAACAATAACAACATCAACCAAGACTTAAGGACAATAAAAACCATTCAGAGTAAAGCAAAACAAAATGATGTAATCTTTACCAAAGCAGATAAAGGTAACCTAGTAATAGCAATAGACAAAATCGACTATATTAATAAAACGTTAAATTTTTTCAAAACTGGAAAGTCCGAAATTTTGAATAAAGATCCAATAAATATTTTTCAAAAAGAAATAAAACAACAAATTGAACAGGCTAAAAGTATAATTCATGATAAAGATAAATTTAAATTGATAAATATGAATCCCCAAATCCCACAAACTTTATTCAATCATAAAACTACACAAACTTGACCACCCAATCAGACCAGTTGTTTCCTATATGTCTGCTCCAGCATATAAGACGTCATCCTTTTTAATTGATTTAATCAAATATCATACCAAATTTGAACCTAATAATATAACAGATAATTCTAAATTAGTCTCTTTCGATGTCAAAAACTTATTTCCAAGTGTTCCCCCAGATGAAACAATAATTTTAATAGAGAACCTAATAACAAAAAACAAAGTAAATGAAGTTATAAAAATGGACATAATTAATTTATTAAGAACTTGCCTAAGACAAAATTATTTTTCATTTAACAATACATTCTACAATAGTAAGGAAGGATTAATTATGGGGAGTCCATTAAGTCCATTACTTGCCGAAATTTTCATGGACAGTATTGAAACAATGATATTTAACAACCATATTAACAATAGTAATAATTGTCTATATTGTTATCGATACGTAGTCGATATAAATTGTATGCTTTACAGGTACGGAGAGACAATTAACTCACTTTTTACAGTATATTAATTCTTTACATAAAAATATCAATTTTACAATGGAAGAAGAAGTCGAAGGGAAAATCAACTTCCTAGACTTAACAATCAGTAAAACCATGAAAAAAACATGAATTTGCAATATATCACAAACCTTGTCATACAGATATCACAATTCACAATAGTTCTCACCACCCTAACCATCATAAACTCGCAGCTTATCATAGTTTTATACATAGACTAACTAATATCCCCTTATCAGAGGATAATTTGACTAAAGAATTAAATTACATAAAACAAGTAGCCGTTAACAACGGTTATTCGGTTACTTTAATCAATAATATCGTTAGGAAAAAAAATTAGAAGCAAGGAAATCTCAGAAATATACTCACGTTTTAAGGACCACATTTAAATGCTTAACCTATTTCGGCAAACCAACGAAAACACTGGGGAAATTTCTAAATCAAAAAAATATCAATATAGCTTACAAGACTAACAATGCTATAGGGAAATATCTTAAAAACTACAAACCACAAATCAATAAAGACAATAAATCAGGGGTTTATCAATTAACATGTGGGTCATGTCCTAAAACATACATAGGACAAACTGGATGTACATTTATACAAAGAATTACAGAACACGAAAAAAGTTTCATCCATAGAAAATCTAATTCAGCATATGCTAATCATCTTTTAACAGAAAATCACACATTTAACAAGAATTTCAAAATTTTACACACCCAAGAAAAAGGTTTAAAACTAAACCTTTTAAAGACAATGCAAATAAATCGATTAAGGACTACAGGTACTTTACTCAACGACCAGGTAGATTTAAGCAATTCACCATTATTGAATTTATTTTTTTAATTCCAAATCTGTGTGGGTTTTCCAATACTATCAATGTAATTTAATTAGCTGTAATATTATAATTAAGAAATTATATAAAATTGTGAACATTAAACCTAACTTGACAGTGTAAAATGTAGATCTGAAGAAGCTGCATCGACAGCGAAAAACGCGTCATCGCAATTTAAATAAACCAGTGGAAATTGACTAAAAAACAGTCTTTTATTATATAATTCCACTTTATTCATCAATATAGTCTCCTTCAAGAGCGATACAATTAGTCCAACGCTTTTCTAACATTTCTATACCTTTCTTGTGGAAGGATTTGTCTTTGCCTTCAAAATAGGCCTCCGTTTCGGCGATAACTTCGTCATTGGAGCCAAATCTCTTTCCCACGAGCATTTTCTTGAGATCTGCGAATAGATAATAGCCGCTGGGAGCCAAATCTGGAGAATACGATGGATGAGGAAGCAATTCGAACTTTAATTCATGCAATTTTGCCATCGTAACTACTGACTTGTGACACGTGTCTTGATGAAAGAGCACTTTTTTCTTGTCCATTTGAGGCCGTTTCTTTGCGATTTCTGCCTTCAAACGCACCAATAACTTTATATAATATTCGTTATTGATGGTTTTTCCCTTCTCAGCATAATCGATGAAAATTATTCCTATTCATTTTCGGTAGTTCTGGGTGGTGGGCTTATCGCTGCCTGAAGGATTATATCCAAAGTTGGAATTCTTTTTTCCATAAAAAAGTCATGAACAATACGCCTTACTGCTTAATTTGTGTTGTCTGTCAGCTGCAGTTCTTTTCTGCTTGGTCTCTATTTTGGAGAGTCTATAACCCCCGCATTGTCTTCTCTTAAAGTTCTATAAACTGTGGCTTTACCAACTCATTAAGGAACATTTTGTCACACAATCGTCCACACTTAAACCACAATTTTGATCGTTTTTAACGTAGGCAAATACATTTTTAACTACACGCTTTTCATTATGGGTTAGTTGCCCGAACTTTTGGCATTTCGCTAGAGAAGACATTTGTTAACATACTAACAGACTTGTCACTAACTGGCTTGACACTTGGACATGCTGTTCTAAATATGTATTTATAGTTGGGGCAACAACAAGGTAGATAAATAAAATGATTTTATCGGCAATAAAACTTCGGTACAAAAGAGCATTGTTACCTGAAAAATACCTAGGAATAGATAGCACACCTCTGTTATAGGACCGCCGGTCAGTCAACTGTCAAATATTACTATCAATTTCAAATAAATATAGTGTATTTCTGAAATTATCGCCAGTTAAGGACTATCATACGTATTGTTTTAATATTCTCCTATTAAAAATTGAAGAGATATCTTAGATTTAGTGAGTGCACAATTCTTATGTATTAATTATTTATTAAATCCTAATTGAAGAATCATCCCTAAAGTTGTTCGTATTGTTTTTGAGACATTTTTTACTTGCAATTCATTTTTGCACCAAACATAAATAAAAATTAAATTTTTGAGGATTGGTTTCGTAAAAATCATAAGCTATTTTAACCATGGACCTGATTATTAATCGAGCTGCAAAAATGTATTGTTTTTCTGTAAACCACTATATTTTAATTGATTTCATCGTGTTATAATAATTAAAATAAAGCAATTCCAGTTACGTATTTACGACAAACTTTTAAATTAAAAGTACGGGTGGTGAAGGGTGTTTGCAAGATGCAGAAATGGTCGGACAAACTTCGTCAGTTTGCAGTCAGTTGCAAACAATAATATGAATTCTTGTTCTGTATGTGAGATACTTCGAAACAAAATATACATTAGGTAAATTATGTAATTAATTAATTAAAAAAAAACTTAATTATTCCATAAATTAACCTGATCAAGACTATTTATACCAAAATTTCGATTTATTCGAATTAATTCGATTAATCATAGGCGGCAGTTTAGTTCCAATTAACCAGAGATAATACGAGGCTGGTTTGAAAAGTCCGTGCAAAGTCCGAGAGATGGCACCACCGGCGCGTATCGAGGTCATGTTTAGTTAGTAGCATCTCTTGAACGAACGTACACCAAGTTTCAGCCATATTGGTCTATTTCTTTGTGTTTGGCATTCGTGTGAATCAAGGAAGTCGAGCGATTTTCAAGAAATGGACGAAAAAGAATTTCGTGTGGTGATTAAACATTACTTTATGAAAGGCAAAACGCCTCAGGAGACTAAAGAGAAGCTTGATAAACATTATGGTGACTCTGCACCTTCGATTAGAACAGTTTATAAGTGGTTTCGTTCTGGACGGCCTGTGGAGGTTACGACTCCAGAAATTATTGATCAAATCCATGATATGGTGATGGATGACAGAAGAGTTAAGGTGCGTGAGATTGCTAGTGCTGTGGGCATCTCGACTGAACGGGTACATAATATTTTGCATAAACATTTGGACATGAGAAAGCTATCCGCAAGATGGGTGCCGCGATTGCTCACGCTTGACCAAAAACGGAATCGTGTGAAGTGTTGCAAGGATGGTTTGCAGCTGTTCCAGAAGAATCCGGAGAACTTTAAGCGTCGTTTCGTCACTGTAGATGAACCATGGATACATTACTATACTCGTGAGACCAAACAACAATCTAAACAATGGGTTACCAAGGGGGAATCTGCACCAAAAAAGGCGAAGACCGTTCCTTCGGCCGGAAAGGTTATGGCGACTGTCTTTTGGGATTCGCAAGGGATAATCCTCATCGACTATCTGGAAAAGGGTAAAAACTATTACAGGTGAATATTATTCATCGTTATTGGACCGTTTGAAAACCGAGCTGCAAGAAAAACGCCCGCGATTGGCCCACAAGAAAGTCCTTTTCCATCACGACAACGCACCAGCACACACCTCAGCAGTTGTGGTCGCAAAATTAATGGAAATAGGATTCCAACTCGTTTCACATCCCCCCTATTCTCCAGACTTGGCTCCCTCGGACTACTATTTGTTCCCCAATTTGAAGAAATGGCTGGCGGGACAAAGATTTTATTCAAACGAGGAGGTGATTGCAGACACTAATGGATATTTTGCAGACTTGGACAAATCCTATTATTCGGAAGGGATCAACAAACTAAAACATCGTTGGACGAAGTGTAGAAGCCTAAAAGGAGACTATGTCGAAAAATAAAAAAAGGTTTACCCCAAACACATAAGTAGTTTTTATTTTTGCTCAGACTTTTCAAACCAGTCTCGTAGTTGACCAGTACTAAAACGTCGTCTGTTACGGGTCGATTCCGCTCGAATAAATAAAAATTTTACTATAAATAGTCTACTACTACCCCTGATGATGCTAATATGGTTAGCCAAACGCAATTGCGTTGGGGATAACAATTGCTCAAAATGTCCACCGTTAACAGCGAGGCAATGACCCAATCTGTCATAAACAGCCTGAACAGAGTTTTGCATAGAATCCGTGGTGATCTGTGCTACTTCATATTGAATTCTTTGCTGTAAATCTTCTACAGTTTCAGGTCGACTTCGGTAAACTTTGGTTTTCAAATGACCTCATAAAAAAAAGCAAGTGGCATAAGGTCGGGACTCCTTGCAGGCCATTCATTATCCAGTGGGCTTACTCAGTAGACCAGTACCGGCAGTTATGCCTGTTAACTCTTTCGTTAAGACAGAATGTGACCTTGTCAGGAAGAACAATATTATGAATTAGGTTAGGATCATGATTGATTCTTTCCATCATGACCTCTCAAAATTCAACGCTATTCAGTCAGATAATTCTTGCAATAGAATGGGTTTGTATGGAGGCAGTTTTTCTTCATTCAGTATACGACTTATGTTGTGGTCTAGGCACAGCTGCCGAGTGGCTGTATGAGGATTTTTTGTAATTTCCAATAAAACATCTAAGTTTTTATCATCGCTTGTTTTAACTTTTGGAGGTTCAGATTTAGAACGATCGTTAACATGACTTGATTGTCTAAATCGTTTTAATGTTTTGCTAACTAAGGATTGGGTAATAGGTTCTCGATTCGAATATTCTGCGTTAAAAAGATCACACACCTCCTGTTGTGTTCTCCTACGGTCTCCGTAACCAACCATCACTAACAAAGTGCTTTTTTTAGTTTCTGTTAAATGTGCCATTATGATATTACGCTCAAATTACAGTTAACAAAATGCAGGACGTTTTCGTCAATACGTCTTTTTCTGACACGTTAAGTCATTACCTGACAGTAAATGTTTGACACAAGCCAGCTTAATTTTTTTTTTTTTTAATTGGATCTCCTTAATTTTAAATATTAATAATTTCGAAACAGTTTAATTTAGACATATGGTATGTTGTAATGTATGACAAATAAGATCTAGAATTTTTAGTAGGACTTAAAAATAAAATAAGCACACGGCTTTCCATTTAAAAAAATTCAAGATAACGGAACTAACAGTTCAAAATATTTTATTGTCAACGTCAGCATATGCGCCGTGTAACACCCTATAACCTTAATTTTTTTTTAAACACTGATTAATAAATGCTGTGGAATTATTATTCCATACATATGGGGCACCCTGTAGATATATATATATATATATATATATATATATATATATATATATATATATATATATATATATATATATATATATATATATATATATATATATATATATATATATATATATATATATATATATGTATATATATATATATGTATATATATATATATATATATATATATATATATATATATATATATATATATATATATAAGCTTGTCTGCCATAGTGGCAGCCTACGTTTTTTAACGTCACCTTGTGGACTCGGAGAAACATAACTCTAAAGTAGTAACGCTACTATATATAGATATATATATATATATATATATATATATATATATATATATATATATATATATATAAGCTTGTATGCCATAGTGGCAGCCTACGTTTTTAACGTCACCTTGTGGACTCGGAGAAACATAACTCTAAAGTAGTAACGCTACCTTTTAAGGAAATACATTAATATTTTTTAGGACTAATAATGTTCAGTTTTACCTTTTGCTTTAAAAAATCCTTATAGGCTTAAATAATATACATTTTCGTATTTGTTATGATATTCGTATTGTATAAACTTTTCAAGTAGACATAATTTATAGCCCACCAGGAGATCTATTACTTGCTTACTATCAGAAACAAAATCAGATAAACCTATTCAAGTAATATGTATCTCATTTTATAAACTAAGTAGCTTTACTACAATAACTATTCTTCTGTAAGCATAATCCCCGAGCATTTTTCATCGTTAATAAGCCTGGACATAATATGAAGAAAAAGGAAAATGATATATAAGTCTTATAGAGTCAGTAGTACTTGATTTTTTTTTTTTCTAATAATTTAGTTTAATTTATAAAATTTAGGTTTTTCAATATAACTTCTACATTATACTGTCGCAGAATAGAAGGGTAGAGAATAAAACAAATATATTTGTTTATCAATTTTAAGTGCATTAGATGACCAAAAAATATAGCGGTGTAAAGGGCATTTTTGAAAATAAATTAAAATAATTCAGTTACCCCCAGTTTCCCTGGCGATAAATATTTCTTTTGTTTAGAAATTAATATCAAAACTTTATATCAATTAATTTATTTTTTATTAAAGATTTTTTAAAATTATACATACATAATCCACACAGTAACGTCTCTATAACATTAAATGCTCTCTAAATTCGAAATATCCATTCTTTTGAACCGTATAAACGCTCGCTACTCAAGAGAGATTTAGAGATATAAATCTTATCTTTAACTAAATGTAGGAGCCATCAGTACCTGAATTACTCCAGTCAGATGAAAATTAAAGATATGGAAGTCCAATTAAGAATTAGGAAGGAAGAGAGTCGTCGAGATTTCGGCTAGAAAGGAAGGGTTTTTATGTGTTTGTAAAAGGGCCGTGCGATTTTTTGCAAACCTTGAGATTCCTTTGATGTTTATTACGATATCCTGATAATGAAATTTTGGTGGGGTATTATAGTCTTAATATACAGTATGCGTTCGTACATGCAGTCTGTCAAGTAAGAACGTGACCTCTCGTATTCTTGAAAAAATGTGTTTCGAAAATATTTTTTGCCATCAATGTATTTTTTGGTGTGCTACCAAGGGCGCAATTACCTTAGTAAGTTGTCCAATCGCCTTCTGCATCAATAATCGCCTGGGCATCTTCGAGGCATGCTGTCGACGAGATTTTCTGCAAACTCTGCAAATTTTTCGAATCTCGCGGGACAAGTCCTCAGAGTCTTTCCTCTGAGCTCTCTCTTTATAAGGGACCAAATGTTTTCAATAGGGTTGGCGTCCGGTGATTATGAGGGCCACTCTAGTATCTTATTGTGGTCCCAAGCAAGTCGCTTCGCAACGTGATTTTCGCCCAGCTTCTTCAGTTCTTTGAACGTGTTTCGGAATTTGACATCATGAGCGCGAAGATGTTGCCAAATGGTCTTATGGGACACATTCAAACCACACTTTCTTACCAGGTGTACAAGTATGAAATGCGGATTTTTTTTCCAAAAAAATATGTTAAATTCGAAAGAATGATAAAAAGTGCTTTATTCAAAGTATGCTCCATCGCTTGTTATACATTTTTCCCATCTTTCGGGCAATTTGTGAATACCACGCCAGTAAAAATATTCCCCTTTTGCTGCGAACCATTCATCGAGCTACTTTTTCACATCTTTATACGAACCAAAGCGCTGCTCAGCAAGTGCGTGACTCATCGATGAAAACAAGTGGTAATCGGAAGGAGCCAAGTCTGGTGAGTAAGCCACATGGGGTAGAACTTCCCAGCTGAGTGCTTCCAACGTGTCGCGAACTGGTTTTGCCGTATGTGATGGAGCATTGTCATGAAGAAAAATGACTTTGTGTTGCCTCTTTCGGTATTCTGGCCTTTTTTCAAGCAGCGAACGGTTCAAATCGGTCAATTGTTGTTGGTAATGTGCACCATCTATTGTCTGAAATCCGCATTTTATACTTGTACACCTGGTAATTTTACCGCTCCTTGACGGAGTGTCAATTTGGGGTCCCGTAAAAACAAAGACACGATTCGTTTTTCGATTTTCGGAGTGTCGTTGCCTACCGAGCTACGTTTTGGCAAGTCGTCGATATTTCTGCATGGGAACAACTTGAACGGACGCGCAAACAAGTGACTCATTTTGGATTTTACGTGATTTCGACGAAAGTTCGGAATCGACTGATATTTTAGTAAAATGCGTCGTAGACAAAGGTTCCCTCTACCGATCGTTTGTTGAATTACTATAATCGCATCTTTCAAAAATGAATTATCGCGGACACTTTCTTACTGGACAGTTTGTATGTCAAATTTTCGAGTTTTTAACTACAAGTTTGTCAAAAAATCATTTGCTCAACATGCTTTTCTAAAATAAATACTAAATTTGACTATTTCAAACTAATGAATAACAATCCACTTTATGTTGAAATATTAATAACACAAATTAGAAATTTACCTTGTTTAAATACTCAAAAAAAGTATTTAATGATTAAAAAACTACAATTCTCTCTTTTAAAATCACGACGAAAAAATATAGGCTCGCTGCCAACGAAATACGTACGTACGTTAAAAAATATACTTCAAATGTGTACTATGCATATTAAACCTCTTGATGTGTAAATAAAAATGGACCTTTTTTGTGACCTGTAGCGAGATTATTCTTTTTGCGATATTTAATATTATTTATTGTGAAGTCGGAAGGTAAAAAAAAATATGTTTTTTGTAATTTAAAAACCCTAAGACCTGAAAAAAAATCCACGAATACAGTACTTTCCGTTAGTAGCTCAAGTGAATACAATAATTTACTTGCTGTCCAGAAGTATAGTTTCGCCCACCTAATCTTTTCTATTTCTAAATTTTGTTCTATATTCAGTTTAACATTTTTTCAATTACTCTATAATCAGATTTTTATCCTTTTTATGTATTATTTCTGTTAAAAATTGGAAAAGTCAACACATATACGTAATTACTCTTTTAGCCCCCTACTTAATCCCATTCACACCGTATATATTTGCTGCAGGAAAATTATTTTATATTAAATGTCCAATAACCCTATCAAAAACCAGGAAAAATTATCATAATACTATTGAAACCCACCCTTTTTCCAATTCACAATGAAAATAATGTTTTGATTGCTTGCCTGCAAGAACTCCGAAAACGACCTATAACAAAACAAATACGAAGTCACTCTCCTACCTCCTTTCTCCATCCCTTATATATTTGATTATAAATGATTATGCTTAAAATTTTTCGATTGTCTCATTCAAAAAATCTGGAAAAATCTTCATAGCACTATTGAAACTATTCAAGATTCTCTCTGTTACCCCCTTCTCTAATCAAAATTGACACTCATGAAAAAATTACTTAATTTTCATACTCTCACAGTCCCAGGACCTTGAAATGAACAACTCCTTCCCCAACTCATTAGCCCCTTATATATTTTACTATAATAATATGCTTAAAATTTTTCAATTACTTCAATCAAAAAACTGGCCAAAAATTTTCAAAATACTATTTAAATAATACATAGCCTAAAATATAATTTGTTATTTTTTAAATTTTGTTAAATCTTATTTAAAAAAAAAAGAAATGACGTTGTTCTCTTGCGACCCTTTTTTTTTAAGGGGTTACATGCATCTGAGCGTTACGAAAAGTATGTAAAAATATATTTTTAAAGTTACTAGTCGTGCCCGCGGCTCCGCTCGCGTGGGCTAAATTCACTACTATCGTCACTGCTGATTCCTTATGTTATGTAACGTAATAAAATATCTGCCAGTATTTCCCCTTATCTCCCATTATTTTTCCTTATCTCTCATTATCTCTCCATAATTTCCATTATCTAGGCTTATATCTGTTCATCTCCCATTATTTCTCCTTATCTCCCATTATTTCTCCTTATCTCCCATTATCTCAGCTTATCTCCCATTATCTAGGCTTATCTCGACTTATCTCGCAATATTTCTTCTTATCCATTATTTCTCCTTATCTCCCATTATCTCAGCATAACTTCCATTATCTAGACTTATCTCCGCTTATCTCCCATTATTTCTCCTTATCTCCCATTATTTATACTTATCTCCCGTTATCTAGGGTTATATCGAATTATATAGAACATATGTATAAATTTATAAAAACACGTAAATGGAATAAATGGTTCTCAAGTGATCAGCGCACTAACGGACAGACAGACTGAGAGACGTTGCATTTTATATACATTATATTTTTTTGCAACATGATATTGTTCCATATTTATTGGTTTAGGCAGTGTATAGGTCTAACGGTAACCTTTTTTCCGACTTGATTCACTATTATCGTCACTGCTTATTCTTTATGTTACCTAACGCAATAAAATATATCCTATAACTTGGCCAGAGAACATATGTGTGTTTTAAAAAAAAGCACGTAACGCACTAACGGACAGAGAGACAGATAGACAGACAGAGAGACGTTGCATTTTATATATATTATAGATAGATAATCTGGCCAGAGAATATATATATGCTTTAAAAAAAAGCACGTAAATCGGATAAGTGGTTCTCCAGTGATAAGCGCACTAATGGGCAGACAGACAGACAGGCAGAGAGACAGGCAGACAGAGAGACGTTGCATTTTATATATATTATAGATATAAGATTATAGATAACCTGGCCAGAGAACATATGTATGTTTTAAAAAAAAAGTACGTAAATCGGATAAGTGGTTCTCCAGTGATAAGCACACTAACGGACAGACAGACAGACAGAGATACGTTGCATTTTATATATATATATATATATATATATATATATATATATATATATATATATATATATATATATATATATATATATATATCATAGATGTAATAAAATATATATCTGTAACCTGGTCAGAGAACATATGTATGAATTTAAAAAATTACGTTTATCGGCTAAGTGGTTCTCGAGGGATAAGCCCACTAATGGACAGACATACAGACAGACAGATAGACGTTGCAGTTTATATATATTATAGATATAGATTATTATTATTATATAACCTGGCCGAAGAATATATGTATGAATTTAAAAAAAGACACGTAAATCGGATAAGTGATTCTCGCGTGATAAACGCACTAATGGACAGACAGACAGACATTGCATTTTATATATATATATTATAGACTATAGATTATAGATATTCTCTGCTACATAATATTGTTCCATATTTAATGGTTTAGGCTGTGTATTGCAAAGGAACGCGCTAGCGGCAAACTTTTTTCCGACTCCATTCACTATTATCGTCACTGCTCATTCGTTATGCTACCTATCGTAATAAAATATAGCCTATAACCTGACCAGAGAATATATGTATGTTTTAAAAAAAAAAAGTACGTTAATCGGATAAGTGGTTCTCCAGTGATAAGCGCACTAACGGACAGACAGACAGACAGACAGAGAGACGTTGCATTTTATATATATTATAGATTACATAAATAATATAAAAGACTGGCGTTTATATATTTTTATTGTACTATAAATTATAAGAAAAAAACTTTTTTAAAATATGTTCAAAACTATGGCGCCTCCTTGTCTGCAGGATAATTTCACAAAAATAACCTAATCTGCAAAAATAAAAATTAATCTCGTAAAATAATTCTCGAAGGGTTTTTTTTATCAAAAATAAAAAATTTACGATGTTTCAAACTTTAGTATGCAATTTTCGACCAATTTAAAGATATTAAAATTTGACTGAGTAATATTTCAGACAGTGTCTGAAAAAATAGTTTCGAGAAAAACGCGTTGAAAGTTTTGGGTAGATAAAAAGTGAACTTACGGCTAGTCTCTCATTCTAGCTTCGTACTATATGCTTTCTTCCTCTTACGTGTTATTTACGAGGCTGGTTTGAAAAGTCCGTGCAAAGTCCGAGAGATGGCACCACCGGCGCGTATCGAGGTCATGTTTAGTTAGTAGCATCTCTTGAATGAACGCACACCAAGTTTCAGCCAGTCTATTTCTTTGTGTTTGGCATTCATGTGAATCAAGGAAGTCGAGTGATTTTCAAGAAATGGACGAAAAAGAATTTCGTGTGGTGATTAAACATTACTTTATGAAAGGCAAAACGCCTCAGGAGACTAAAGAGAAGCTTGATAAACATTATGGTGACTCTGCACCTTCGATTAGAACAGTTTATAAGTGGTTTCAAAATTTTCGGACTGGCCATATGGGCACAAGTGACGCTGAACGTTCTGGACGGCCTGTGGAGGTTACGACTCCAGAAATCATTGATCAAATCCATGATATGGTGATGGATAACAGAAGAGTTAAGGTGCGTGAGATTGCTAGTGCTGTGGGCATCTCGACTGAACGGGTACATAATATTTTGCATAAACATTTGGACATAAGAAAGCTATCCGCAAGATGGGTGCCGCGATTGCTCACGCTTGACCAAAAACGGAATCATGTGAAGTGTTGCAAGGATGGTTTGCAGCTGTTCCAGAAGAATCCGGAGGACTTTAAGCGTCGTTTCGTCACTGTGGATGAAACATGGATACATTACTATACTCCTGAGACCAAACAACAATCTAAACAATGGGTTACCAAGGGGGAATCTGTACCAAAAAAGGCGAAGACCGTTCCTTCGGCCGGAAAGGTTATGGCGACTGTCTTTTGGGATTCGCAAGGGATAATCCTCATCGACTATCTGGAAAAGGGTAAAACTATTACAGGTGAATATTATTCATCGTTATTGGACCGTTTGAAAACCGAGCTGCAAGAAAAACGCCCGCGATTGGCCCACAAGAAAGTCCTTTTCCATCACGACAACGCACCAGCACACACGTCAGCAGTTGTGGTCGCGAAATTAATTGAAATAGGATTCCAACTCGTTTCACATCCCCCCTATTCTCCAGACTTGGCTCCCTCGGACTACTATTTGTTCCCCAATTTGAAGAAATGGCTGGCGGGACAAAGATTTTATTCAAACAAGGAGGTGATTGCAGACACTAATGGATATTTTGCAGACTTGGACAAATCCTATTATTCGGAAGGGATCAACAAACTAGAACATCGTTGGACGAAGTGTATAAGCCTAAAAGGAGATTATGTCGAAAAATAAAAAAGGTTTACCCCAAACACATAAGTAGTTTTTATTTTTGCACAGACTTTTCAAACCAGCCTCGTAATAAAAGATAAGAATAAAAATCCGTAAAAAAATCGCTATTTTTTGAAAATTCGAGGTGCACGTAACCCCTTAAGGAGCATTGCGGTGTGCATGATTACTGGGGCTGGATTATCTGAAATCAAAATTTGTAAAGAAATTAGTTTACTAGAGGATCAATCGTGTCTTTGAACGAAGGATTTAAAAAAAATTCATCAAATGGTATTGGTTTAAACAAAAAATCGAAAAATGGCGTTGCCGCGTTTAAAAAATAAAGTTCGTGATAAAATCAAAATTTCTTCGTTCAAAAACAAAGAATATGTATAGAGAAAATAAAGGATGTCCCAAAATTCACGCAGGAAGTAATTTTGATAGAAAACACAGGTTTTTAATTAAAAATTGTAATTTTTTTATTGATTCATAAACTATACAGTATAGGGTTATGTATGGAATAATGTATCGGGTAAATGGTCTCCACGGCTTTGCTGGCACATACGCACTCTTTTGTCGAAATTTCCATGACCCTTTTTCATAAATGTGGCTGAATTTCGTTGATACAGCGCTCAATTTCCTCCTTCAAGTCGTGGGTGGTCGTGGGTATAAACCTTAGACTTTAAAAAACCCCAAAGAAAAAAGTGCAACGGTGTTAAATCGCATGATCTGGGCGGCCAATTCTGATCACCAAGACGGAATATTACACGACCAGGAAATGACTCATGCAGTAATTTAATTGTTTCTCGGGCTGTATGGCCTGTGGCACAGTCTTGTTGAAACCACATGTCGTCCACATCCATATCTTGCAATTTAGGCACAAAAAACTGGATTATTATATCGCGATACGATCACCATTGCCTGGCCAACCGCATTTTCGAAGAAGAATGGTCCGATGATGCCTCCGGCCCAAAATCCGCAAAACAGCGACACATTGTGGATGCATTGCTTTCGCAACAGTCGCGTGTGGATTGTCTGAACTCCAAATGCCACAATTTTGTCGATTAACGAAGCCATCAAGATGGAAATGAGCCTCAGCGCTGAAGATGATTTACTTCGTAAAATCAGTATCCACTTGTTGTTGCTCCATAATCCATTCAACGAACTCTCTTCGTTAGTGGTCAGTAGGCTTCAGTTCTTAAGTCCATTGAACTTTGTAAGCATGGAGATGCAAATCTTTCGTAAGAATACGCTGTAGAGAGCTTCTCGAAATGTCCAATTCTTGACCAAGGTGCCGAATTGATGTTCCTGGAGTCTCACCAACACTCTCACGAACTGCTTCAATGTTTTGTGTCGAACGACTTGTTGAAGGACGGCCAGAGCGTTTAAGATCACTGATTGATCGAGTCTTCCTGAATTTTTCAATTAATTTCTTCATAGTTGAGGTTAAATAACTATTCCGGCCATATTTTGTATGAAAATTCTTTCATTATTTTAAAAATATTGGTCAACAATGAAAACACGTTGTTCTTTCGTGTAGCGCTCCATTTTTAATAACCCTGAACTGTCAGCTGTCACGCTGTGTTTTTTGTTTTGTTGACAACACTTTACCATACAAATGACGTCAAATTCAAATTTTGCGTGAATTTTGGAATACCCTGTATCAAATTTCATCAAAATCGCTTTGGTGATTCTTAAGATATTTTGATTCTTAAGTTTTAGGTTTGAAAAATCAGGTTAAAAAACAGTATACAAAAATAAATTCTTACCTGCAAATGAATCATCGCCTCCAGGCCCATATGGCTGAATCTTCATCAGCTTTTTGAGCTTCTAGAATACTAATTTGTTCTTGTCTATAACGCATTCTAGGTTCTTTTGTACTTTGTAGCAATTGTCGCTCGGTCAGGTCTACTCGTTCTCCGTCCACTTTAGGTGCGTAGTCATGTGCATTTCGGCCACAATGAACTCCCGTAGCTGCCATTAGATTTAACAAAGCCAATTAAAATATAAACTTTTATAACTGCTACGACTGAACTGTTACGAATTGTTTCGAATATAGAATCATAGAATAGCAGATGTGAATGCTTTGTCCTTTCTAAGAAGGACAATTGAAGAAACTCTTTGTATTGTATTATAAACTAGCCGTGCCCGCGGCTCCGCTCGCGTGAACTTGATTTACTACTGTCGTCACTGCTTATTCCTTACGTAATAAAATATCTGCCATTATTTCCCCTTATCTCTCATTATTTTTCCTTATCTCCCATTATCTCTACATAATTTCCATTATCTAGGCTTATTTCTGCTCATCTCTCATTATTTCTCCTTATCTCCCATTATTTCTCCTTATCTCCCATTATCTCACCTTATCTCCCATTATCTTGGCTTATCTCAACTTATCTCGCAATATTTCTCCTTATATCCTATTATTTCTCCATATCTCCCATTATCTAGACTTATCTCTGCTTATCTCCCATTAATTCTCCTTATCTCCCATTATTTATACTTATCTCACCTTATCTTCCATTATCTAGGCTTATATCGAATTATACAGAACATATGTACAAATTTATAAAAACACGTAAATCGGATAAGTGGTTCTCAAGTGATAAGCGCATTAATGGACAGACAGACAGACAGAGAGACGTTACATTTTATATATATTATATTCTTTGCAACATGATATTGTTCCATATTTAATGGCTTGGGCAGTGTATTGCAAGAGAACGCGCTAACGGTAACCTTTTTTCCGACTTGATTCACTATTATCGTCACTGCTTATTCTTTATGTTACCTAACGCAATAAAATATATCCTATAACTTGGCCAGAGAACATATGTATGTTTTAAAAAAAAGCACGTAACGCACTAACGGACAGACAGACAGATAGGCAGACAGATAGACAGACAGAGAGACGTTGCTTTTTATATATATTATAGATAGATAACCTGGCCAGAGGACATATGTATGTTTTAAAAAAAAGTACGTAAATCGGATAAGTGGTTCTCCAGTGATAAGCGCATCAACAGACAAACAGACAGACAGACAGACAAATAGAGATACGTTGCATTTTATATATATTATAGATGTAATAAAATATATATCTATAACCTGGTCAGAGAACATATGTATGAATTTAAAAAATCACGTAAATCGGATAAGTGGTTCTCGAGGGATAAGCGCACTAACGGACAGACAGACAGACAGACAGAGAGACGTTGCATTTTACATATATTATAGATATAGATTATTATTATTATATAACCTGGCCGAAGAATATATGTATGAATTTAAAAAAAGACACGTAAATCGGATAAGTGGTTCTCGCGTGATAAGCGCACTAATGGATAGACAGACAGAGAGACATTGCATTTTATATATATTATAGATTGTAGAATATATATATTCTCTGCTACATAATATTGTTCCATATTTAATAGTTTAGACTGTGTATTGCAAGGGAACGCGCTAGCGGCAAACTTTTTTCCGACTTCATTCACTATTATCGTTACTGCTCAATCCTTATGCTATCTATCGTAATAAAATATAGCCTATAACCTGGCCAGAGAACATATGTATGTTTTAAAAAAAAAAAGTACGTAAATCGGATAAGTGGTTCTCTAGTGATAAGCGCACTAACAGACAGACAGAGAGACGTTGCATTTTATATATATTATAGAAGAAAAAGTTTAAAATACATTAAAATCGAGTTAAGGTCGGCGAAGGTAGATCCGAGAGCAGCTGGTCGCTACCTGCTCCGAAAGTTCTACGCAACAGCACTTCTTTTAAACTGCTATAACTGCGTTAATTTTAAACCGATTCTTATGAAACTTACAGAAAATATAAAGAAAATATAAAAAATCGAATTTTTGACCCAGATGACTGGGTATGTCTCCTTAATGACCCCCACCACTTTCACCCCCTTTTGGGGTAAAATTAAAAATAATCAAAAAATAACCTAGTTTTTGAATTCTTCGACTTCAGAAACTTTGAAAAATAAATATAACGCTATATAGACGAATTCACCTCTCTAATTTCCTCCCCAAGACCTTTGAGACCCCTTTTATGTTTTATAATAAATATTTATGCAAAATATTTGTTTATTATTTTTGCAAAAAGAACAGGAACAATTTCCATATTTTTATTAAAACCGTACCAACTTTAAGGCTCTCCACCCCTTTCATCCCATTCGTCTCAGGCAATCTCATTTAAAAAATTATAGGCTTCATCCCCTCGTTAGATATTATCTATGTCCCAAGTTTGAAATCGATATCTCATTGCGTTCGAGAATTATCGTGCCAGCAGTCCGACAGACAGACAGACCTAGGAAAATGAGTGACTATGTTTCTCGTTGTTTAGGAGCCCTAAAACGTCAAGAAAAGCAAAATTCTCGGATTGTGGTTTTCTTCACACATACAATATTTTCCTTTAGCAGGGAAAGTAAGAAAAAACGGTTAAAATACGAGGCATGTTTTTTAAGTAAGTACCGTTTTGCGATTCCGCCGCCGCAGCGATACGGTCGGCGTTCCGCGCATGCGCGCTGGTAACCTACATCTCATGTCTACGCACTGACGCCATTACATTCTGATTCTTCATTGTATACGTTGTTTACTGAGTGTTTAAGATGCCTCCGACAATCGTGAGTCCCGCCGATTGTGAAGTACGGGCTGTTATACGATTTCTTAGTGCTAAAGGCGTAAAACCGATCGATATTCATCGTGAGATCTGTGAAGTTTACGGACAAAACATTATGAGTGATGGAATGGTAAGGAAATGGGTGAGAGCATTTAAAGATGGCCGCACAAATGTGCATGATGAAGAACGGAGTGGGCGTCCTTCGGTCGTTAATGAAGATTTGTTGCAGAAAGTGGACGAAAAGGTGAGAGAAAACAGACGTTTTACAATTTCATCATTGTGCGACTGCTTTCCTCAATATTCTCGTAGTGTTTTGTATCGCATTGTGACCGAGAACTTGAATTACCGGAAATTGTGTTCACGTTGGGTTCCAAAAATGTTGACGGATTTGCACAAAACCCAACGTTTAGGCAGTGCATTGACTTTCCTTGAGCGGTACCACAATGAAGGTGAACATTTTTTAGACCAAATTGTTACTGGTGACGAAACATGGGTGGCCTACGTCACACCAGAATCGAAACAACAATCCATGGAATGGCGACATTCATCATCACCCAAAAAAGTGAAGTTTAAGCAAACAATTTCTGCCCGCAAAATCATGTGCACAGTTTTTTGGGACAGAAAAGGAGTATTGCTAGTGGAGTTTCTGCCTCGTAAAGAGACAATCAATGCAGCGTCTTATTGTGAGACATTGAACAATCTGCGTCGTGCAATCCAGAACAAAAGACGTGGCAAGTTGAGTAAGGGTATCGTTTTGCTGCATGACAATGCCCGTCCACATGTGGCTAATCGGACCAAAGATCTCATCAAATCTTTTAAATGGGAAACTCTAGATCATCCTCCATACAGCCCTGATCTCGCGCCCAGCGACTACCATTTGTTCCTGCACTTGAAGAAGCACCTGGGTGGTCAGCGTCTTCAAGACGATAACGAAGTCAAAACATTTGTGATACAGTGGTTAACAAGTCAGGCGGCAGAATTTTATGAGGAGGGTATTCAAAAACTGGTGCCACGTTATGACAAGTGCCTCAATATTCACGGAAATTATGTAGAAAAGTAGATTAAGGTACAGGCTTTCATGTAAAAATAAAATTATAGCGATATCTTTGCACGTCTTTTTTTAATTCCAAAACGGTACTTACTTAAAAAACATGCCTCGTATTCTACTTCTTTCCTTTTTCAACAAGTTATTTGGTTTGGAAACTTTCCCGCTACATATACGAATCTTTTGTTGGCCTGGCTTGCTTGTCCGCAAGACTATAAAGCCCCTGCGGAATTTTGAGGTTTCATTTATTTATTGATCTCTGTCCGGAAAATCGTAGAGATCTAAAATGTTTTCCAATGGCACGGATGTTTGTAATAACTAAAACACGTGTTCGAGGTTTTGTAGAATAATCTAGGCGACAATCTATCGTGGCTTTTTGCATAGCGGGCGAAAAACTGTTAGGCAGTTAATTTTACTTTTATATTAAAACTAGCCGTGCCCGCGGCTCCGCTCGCGTGGACTTGATTCACGACTATCATCAATGCTTATTCCTTATGTTACCTAACTTAATAAAATTTATTATCATTATTTCCCCTTATCTCCCATTATTTTTCCTTATCTCCCATTATCTCTACATAATTTCCATTATCTTGGGTTATCTCTGCTCATCTCCCATAATTTCTCCTTATCTCCCATTATTTCTCCTTATCTCCCATTATCTCACCTTATCTCCCATTATTTAGGCTTATCGCAACTTATCTCGCAATATTTCTTCTTATCTCCCATTATTTCTTCTTATTTCCCATTATCTCATCATAACTCCCATTATCTCACCATAACTCCCATTATCTAAACTTATTTCTGCTTATCTCCCATTATTTCTCCTTATCTCCCATTATTTATACTTATCTCCCATTATCTCACCTTATCTCCCATTATTTAGGCTTATATCGAATTATATAGAACATATGTATAAATTTATAAAAACACGTAAATCGGATAAGTGGTTCTCAAGTGATAAGCGCACTAACGGACAGACGGACAGACGGACAGACAGACAGAGAGACGTTACATTTTATATATATATTATATTCTTTGCAACATGATATTGTTCCATATTTAATGGTTTAGGCAGTGTATTGCAAGAGAACACGCTAACGGTAACCTTTTTCCCGACTTGATTCACTATTATCGTCACTGCTTATTCTTTATGTTACCTAACACAATAAAATATATCCTATAACCTGGCCAGAGAACAAATGTATGTTTTAAAAAAAAGCACGTAAATCGAATAAGTAGTTCTCCAGTTATAAGCGCACTAACGGACAGATAGACAGACAGACAGACATAGATACTTTGCATTTTATTATAGATGTTATAAAATATATATCTATAACCTGGTCAGAGAACATATGTATGAATTTAAAAAATCATATAAATCGGATAAGTGGTTCTCGAGGGATAAGCTCACTAACGGACAGATAGAGAGACGTTGCATTTTATATATATTATAGATATAGATTATTATTATTATTATTATTATATAACCTGGCCAAAGAATATATGTATGAATTTAAAAAAAGGCACGTAAATCGGATAAGTGGGTCTCGCGTGATAAACGCACTATTGGACAGACACACAGACAAAGAGACATTGCATTTTATATCTATTATAGATTATAGATATTCTCTGCTACATAATATTGTTCCATATTTAATGGTTTACTCTGTGTATTGCAAGGGCTAGCGGCAAACTTTTTTCCGGCTTCATTCACTATTATCGTCATTGCTCATTCCTTATGCTACCTATCGAAATAAAATATAGCCTATAACCTGGCCAGAGAACATATGTATGTTTTAAAAAAAAGTATGTAAATCGGATTAGTGGTTCTCCAGTGATAAGCGCACTAACGGACCGACAGACAGACAGACAGACGCACATAGAGATGTTGCATTTTATATATATTATAGATGACTCAAATTAAGCATGTCAACCACCAAAGCGACAGACATCCAAGGGTATCATATTCTTATTAGTTACGCGCAGTTTCAATCTCGTAAAACGGTATTCTTGAGGTCCGGTAAAGAATTTCAAACACTTCTAAAGCGCTTGAAGTTCTCAAAAAGTTCTTGGTAAATGGTAATTGGAAGAAGAGTTCCAAACTTTCTAAAAGCGCTTGCAATTTTTTTTTAAGACTTAGAAGCCTTCAGAGTACTTGTGAGCTTATCAGCTTTCATTCCATTTGTAAGTCTTGAAGCTCTCTAAAAGACTTGGAGGCTTTGTAAAAAGTTCATAACACTTTTTTGATGACGGATTAACAAGTACTTTGGTAAAGTCAATCAGTTATCCTATTCTAATAACAAGTTTAAGAAAGGAGTAAAAGAATAGTGTTTTCAAGCACAAAATGAGCCTAAAGCATTACAAGGGCTTTCAAATCATCAAACTTTACCCAATTAGAGGCGTTCAATACGTTACAGTTGTTCGAAACACTAGAAAATCGAGTTAATTATTTTCTGTCATTCTCCGTAACATTAAATATGCAGCATATATATATATATATATATATATATATATATATATATATATATATATATATATATATATATATATATATATATATATATAGGGTATATTCAATCAATATTATCTTGGATCAATAGCAATTGCGGAAAAATTATCTTTCATATTTTTCAATTTTTTGAATGTACGTTCTTTGAGTGTAAGCAATTTACATACATTACATAATCAAAAATATTAACATTTTGCCTTTTTTTTAATAATATCCAATAGATCTAAAGATATTAATATCTGGCATAATTGTATTTTATTTCTATATTTTTGAATTAAATTATTATGTGAATTTTATATTATAATATACAAATAAATATAAAACAAAAATTTAAACCAGATTTCAGCAAATTTTCACTTCGTTTTATCCAGGCGAATACACACCAATTACTTTATCCCGCACTTTCTTGCAACAAACCGTCAGTTCTCCTAATTCCCTAGAAAATAAAGGAATATAAGTAAAACAGGATGCATCGAACACAATCCAAATGGGATTGTTGTTAGCTATCTCCTTCTACTTTACAGAAAAGATTTGTAAGCAGAGAAAGACTAGAGGATGTCATTTATATTCCTCGGTGGTTTTTCTTCATATCTAGCTCGTATTTTGGCTCAAATTCAAAACTTGCATCGCCGCAGTATGTCGTTTTTGTTATTTTATCTTTCCAGTGTCATTATATTTACTTCTTTGTTTTACTTATTTTACTTCCTTATCTTTTAACTTTATTTCTTATTTTGCTTCTGGTTAATGCCAAGTTTGTGCATCGTAGGACTGATATAATGCAGAGCGGAGGTTTTAGTTTAGGGACTTATTTAACATTCAGAATTTTAATATTCTTAAGAGTTTCTACAGAGGATATGTTATCGTGTAACTTATTTATATTATTTAGAATACGGATTAATACTTTTTTTCTGATTTTAAATGTCAAGTGTGTACTATCCTACACGGTTTCTCTCGATTAATGTCAAAATCTTTAGGACTTTAACTAAAAAACTTTCATTTGTAGTATATGCAAGTCTCCAACACAAGTTATTACAATCCCTACTTTCAAGTAATACAGGAGATTTTAGTGATCCAAAATATTTCTGGTGGTTTCTTATTTTATTTTTTATTTTCCGAAAGATTCTAATTTGAGTTTGTTTAATCGTGATGAGTTCACTGAAAAATACGTTAAATTTATCATCAAGAAATTAGAAGATAAGTTTACTGCAGGACATACTCTTATGCTTAGTTTCTTCATTTTCATTTTTCTTAAACCACTTATCATTTTATTTAGTCTGGCAACATTTTCATTTCTATCCTGTTGAAAGTTTGCTAGGATATATATATATATATATATATATATATATATATATATATATATATATATATATATATATATATATATATATATACATATATATATATATATATATATATATATATATATATATATATATATATATATGTATATGTATATATGTATATGTATATATATACATATATATATATATATATATATATATATATATATATATATATATATATATATATATATATATATATATATAAAATAAATAAATAAATATGGTCTTTATTTCCAATTATGAAAGAGAAAATAAAACATTATAAACTAAATAAACAAAATGCTACATTAAATTGGAAAATGCCGAAGGTCAGCTGGGAATGTAAGACCACGAAGGTACAAACATTCCCCCTGTTCTTAACCTTAAGCATCCTAATACTAAAGTTTATAGAATACAATACTTATCCATTAAACTGTGCTAGTATCTTAATAAAACTGTCTAATGTTGTAAGTGTTAGGAAAAAAAAAAAAAAAGGCAAAGAAAATAGAGAACGGCTAATGACACAACTAGAGCAAACAAAAAAAAAACCTTGATATAAATTAAATTGTTAAACAGACAGGCGAGTCACCCCAACATATCCGAGATAAACAATAGAATTCATACAGAGCACAGATACACTCAAGAGCTAGTGATATTCTTTTCTGAAGGAAAACTCACATAAATAACTACTATATCTTTATATATTTAACAAAATCCTCCTATACGCCGCATAGTGTGTCGACTAGTACAAGTTAGCTGGACAAAATTATTTTTTCACTTATTTCAATTGTTTATGTATATTCTAGGCATATTAAGTTATTTTAAGAAAAAATTCATCGCGTTTGTTTTTTTTATGGGCGTGGCTAATTTTTTCCCCTAAATTAGTCAGCTACGCAGACATATTTAACGATAACTCGGGAACAACTTGTCAGATTTTTATAAATAAAACATTAAAAAATGCGTAACAAAATTTTATTAAAGTTGATTGAATATTATTTTATTCTATCTTTTATCGTTGTGGAGTTATTTAGAAATTAATGGAGAGAAAAAAATTTTTTTCGTGTAAAATTCATTATTTTTTTCGGTAAAAAAGCGCAATACAAAAGAAAAACAAAATATTATACATTTTTCTGACAGCTGCGTACCTGGAAAATAAAATAAGGTATTAATCATGAAAATCGCTTAATAAATGTGGGTTTTATTCACAATTTACCGCAGGTACTCAATATCGATAAAATTTGTGTAATACAGCCACCCTTGCATATCGCGGAAGAATTGCATCAGCTTGGTAGGTAGATAACGGGACTAAAGGGCAAGCGTATTTTGTATGGTTATTAGAATTAAAAATTATAATACAGTGTCTGTCATTTAGCTGCATTTCGCTTACCTGTATTTTTTGTCCAGCTGCACAAAACATGGTATAACAAAAACAAAATATTCTGCGTATGTGCACGAATTTTTCTACAAACTTGAATGTGCAACTAAATGAAAGACACCGTATTATTATTTTTAATAATAACCAGATGAAAAATCATTTATTGCATTTGTCAATTAAAAATAAAACAATTAATCCATATTACTTAGTTTTATTGACACAAAAAGGATAAACTCAATACCTGCCTTTCAGGTAGGTAATTTGTGCATTATACATACATAAGTAGTTGGTATTTTAAAATGTTTTTGATTTTTTTAAGGTACATATTTCTTGCCGGTTCAAAAAAAAATTGTTTTTGAAAATTCCAGTCAAAAATTGTTTTTGTTTAATTTTAAAATAAATGTCATAAATGCTCTGTAATAAATTTAGCATAATGACACTGACTGTAATTATATGTAAAATAAAAATACTCATTTATTGATAAAGAAAAATTTACAAGTCAAGGTTTACATGCTTAGTACAAGCACTACATAACTAAAAATAGTAGCTGAACCTAATAATCATCATCAGAGTCTTCTGATGAGTCGTTTACTGTATAATCGTCATCATTTTGTGGCATTGTGCGACAATATGATGACGATTCCAATCTTGACTCTTCTATGCTAGGGCTTACAATTAACTTTAATACATCTGTACATATTTTTTCCGGCTTTTTTTTTGGGAATCTCTCGAAGGCTATTGATCAAAGGATCAGATGTTATAATTAACATGCACAGTAAGTCTCTATTCGTGGCAACACGCGAGCACTTGCGGGTGTTGCACTCCCTAAATCTGCGGCAATCTTTGTTCCGTGCTTCTTGAGCCTCTTCGGAAAGCTGCCCAATTGGAAGCAATGCCGCTTTGATGACTTCTGTGCTGTGAATTAATATTTTATGCACACTAGCAGGCATACAGTACCACGAATAGAGACTAAGATAATGTTTTCTGGTTTCAAGACAAAATTTTTTGAATTCAACTAAGTTTATCTCGAATCCAGAAGACAATGTTCTCAAAATAACATCAAACTTTTTTATAATTGTAACATCCAACCCTGTGATCTGAGCACTCATCTCAGCATTCTTAAAAAAGCGACGGGCTGTATTTCCATCATTTGAAGAACCAAATCCTGGCTTTGATTTATCTACAATGAGTCCCATCTCGTTCTTAAATTTCAATTTGATTTCCTCGGAACCAACCCTGATATCTGCTTTGTCTTCGTTGCTTCTAGCCTGCCATTTCTTAATATTCAACTTGTAACTGATATGTAAAAGACATTCGAAGCAACGAATCCAAGCATGAAGTGTAGATAAACCAAAGCCAAAATGTTCTTGATTGCTGTTAAACATCGCGGGGTCATCGTTCATCGTCTTGGGGGTGGCGCCACAGATGAAACACTTTTGGGATGAACTAGTTTCCGTTAAGGCGTTACACACCTTTCCGTCTGTCATTGTCAGCAAAAGTTCGTGTTTTACAGAGATTTGAGAATCACCAAAGTTGATAAGTGTTGGAAGAAGAGCATTAACTTCTTCCAACAATCTATTTGTCTCCACTAACGTGAAGTCGTTCGTTTCTTTGGCAAATATAAATTTGATTGGGCGACAATACAAAGTTGATGAAGGCCGAGGATTTTGCCAAATAATTTTGGACCCATCATATAACTTAAGGGGAACTAAAGAAAATGCGAAAAGAAACTCGTCCGTATATTCAGTGTTCTCAAATCTCTGTTTGTATGTGCTGTGCCCAGAACTTCCATCACATCCCCATTTACTAACAAGTGTAAACGATGAACTTTTTGGGAGCACACTGTTGATAACTTCATTCTGTGCTAATACTAGACGTTCCACTGTTTTATTTAATAAGGCTTGCAAATTTATTTCAGCACGAGTTTCTGTTATAGCAATGTGCTCCTCTGCAGGGTAACAGGCCTGTTTGGACTTTTTTAAACGAAAATATGACGGAAACACATTATGCCCCGCCTTCATGGACCACTTCCTAGTTTGTTTGTAAGAATGCGTTGTTGACTTAGAATCTATATAGTAAGCTAAGGCGTCGTCACTACTTAATTGCCTAGGATTAACGGAACTGGTATTTTTAGACTTAATAATATTATCTGGGCTCTCACTAATGTCTTTAATCACACTGGCAATTTTCCTTTGCCCTGCTGAACGCACAGCAATTTCGGCAGCAGTCACCAATTCACTGACACTTCGGGATTCTACGAGATCCACGACGCGACGTTTCTTCGTCTTAAACGACGATTCCTCGAAATCTTTGCGAGGTCTTCCTGCAGGAGTCACATTCTCACTTGATGTTGAAGGTTGTGGCGCAAAAGAACTCGCAGTAAACTGTATGTCTGCTTCATCCAACCAATTCTTATTTTTAATTAAAAAACGCTCCTTCGACTTTCCTGAAGCCAACCATTTGGCACCAAACTTATTAGACAAGTTGGATATCTTCAACTTTATTTCTTTTTGGCTGCTTTCAGTAATGTCACCAAAGTGAAATTTTGAAGAAAGAAAGTCATATACACGCGAGTTTTTTTTCATTCTTCGTGTGTTTCAACCACTCCTCAAAAAAGGCTACCCTTGAAATAGAGTAAACGTGTTCTGGAAAAAAAGAAAAAAAAAACATGTTGTACTGAAGTGTGCTAAACAATATGTGTATTTTTACGAAGAATAAAGTTATTTCTGTGTAATATCTAAAAACTAGCCCGGATAGAGGTGAATGTCTGTATATTCTGAACTTTCAAAGTTTTTTTTTTTTTAAACACGCTAAAATATATAAATATATTTAAAAAAAATACTAAAAATTCAAATTATTAGATTCTGATTAAAAAAATACATTAAAAAATAGTACTTACCCTCAGTATTAATATTCATCACAAAAACTTTCACAATATTACAATATGTCACTATAAGATGTGCACGAAAGTGTCGCTAAATTGCAACTGATTGATTGAAAGAGCTGCATTAAACTCATTACCTGACTTCTGAGGCTTATGACTCGCCACTTGCAAATTTGATAAACAACCTTTTCTCGGAATTCGGGGTTTGGTGGTGTTGTTTACGTTTTGCAAATAAGATTTCCTGGAAATCATAACATGAATTTTGTCCACCTAGCATGTTCTACGCGACACACTGTGCGCCGCCTTGAATGACCTAGGATCTAATAGTTTTATATTTTCTGGAATTGAGTTATAAATCTTGAGCTATTTGAAGCTATTTGAAAAGAGTAGGACGATCTAAATTTTTCAGTTTTGTGAGCCGGAGGCGTAAGGCGACCTCGAAAACGGACATTCAAATTATGAACATCTGATCTAAAGGTAATTTTTCTATGTAGGTAGGAGGGAACACCCGTTAAGACAATTTTGTGGAATAAACAAGCCGCATGCAAACAACGTCTATCATTCATATTTAACCATCCCAGTTCAAACAATTTGTGTGTTATGTGATTCCTTTTACGAATACCAAATATTAGGCGCAAACATGAATTTTGAAGAACTTGGATACGTCGTCTATCGGATGAGTCTATTGAAAATCCATATATAGTATCACAAAAATTTAATCTGGACAATACCAGAGACTCACACAATATAGTTTTTAATTTTTGATTTAAATAGTCCCTAGAATTGTAAATCATCTTCAAATTAAAGTACGCCCGACGTATAACTATGCTCACATGCGATCTGTACCTCAAATTGTAGTCCATAGTAAGGCCTAAATTTCTACATTTGTCATCAATCCGTAACACTTCCCCGTTGATTTTAATATTAATATGTGGTAAGCAACTGCTTCTGAGACTCCGAGTACCAGAAACCATGACTGTACTTTTTTTTTGTATTAATTGATAGGGAGTGATCACTGGCAGCAGAAACTAGCCCCACCAGATCATCATTGATTTCTCTGACGCATCTGTGAATCTCGTTAGGACGACATATGTGATAAAGCTGCGTATCGTCGGCATACAAGTGTACCTTGCAATACCTCACCCGATGTATTAGTTGTGAAGTGTAAATTGAAAATGGAACCTTGTGGGACACCACAGGTGATTGGTAAAGGTCTCGACTCAATACCGGCGACTCGCACTGATTGACTTCGATTACTTAAAAAACTTTGCAATAATTTCAAACTGTTGTTACTGAGACCAATGTATGTTAGTATAGAACAAAGAAGGCTGTGACTTATTGTATCAAAGGCCTTAGAAAAATCAATGAGGGTCAGAACTGCTAAGCACCCTCCATCGATGCCCCTGAGTATGTCATCAATTACTTCCAAAAGGGCTGTCTCACAGCTATGACCTGGTCTAAATCCCGATTGAAATTTGGGCAAAATGGAGAATTTATCAGTGTGGCCACGGAGTTGTGACTCCATGAACCGTTCCAAAATCTTAGAGAGGACGGGAAGAACACTTATGGGCCTTAAGTCTTTGTACTCATTTGGGCATGCAACTTTAGGCAAAGGTGTAACAATCGCATGTTTCCAATGATCAGGAAACTCACCCGAGAGCAGACAACAGTTCACTATATGCGTAATAAAGGGTACTATATATGTAGTGGCAAGAAGCAAAAGCTTTATACTTAACCCGTCAACGCCCACTGCATTAGTCTTTATGGAATACAACAGTTTAATCACATCCTCTTCAGCAACTATATGAAAATCAAACTGGCTCAACCTGAACATTATTAATAATTTCGACATTGCTTGTTAAAATTAGGTCAATCAAGGTCGCACTAGTGAGGGTAATTCGTGTCGGAGCATCCACTATTTGGGACAAGTTTAAAGATTCAATTAAATTTAAAAAAATGACGGGTACACGGAGTATCATGTTTTAATAAGTCAACGTTAAAGTCTCCAAGACACAAACACTCATCATGTAATGACAAAAAAGAAGAAATATCCTGCTCGAATATCTCTATGAAATGCATTATATTAAAATCAGGTGGACGATAAACTACACCCACCGAGACATTCTTATTATTTAAATTAAAACTTAACCAAAGTTGCTCAATATTACAACTAGAGGGAACTATTTTACAAGTCATCACATCTTTGACATAAATACTTACTCCTCCACCCCGACCAACATGGCGGTCCCTCCGAAATAAATTATAACCCTGTATGAACAAATTATGATTAGGAGTATCTCGATTCAGCCATATCTCAGACAGGCAAAAAATATCATAATTCCCAAGCAACAGGAGATCTCTTACATCATTAAATTTAGGTAACAAAGAACGTACATTTAAATGTGCTATGGTAATTGCTCCAAATTTTTTGATATTGAACATATAATTCTACCACTAACACTAATAGAAATATATATATATATATATATATATATATATATATATATATATATATATATATATATATAAATATATATTCTTTATGGTCGATTTTTTACTTTATTATTGCGATTCGTTGTTTAAGGGGAATTTTCTGCAATCGCTCTTGCTACAGGGAAGTGCTAGCTCCAATATATGCAGTGGTTTCCATAACACCCTACATATATATATATATATATATATATATATATATATATATATATATATATATATATATATATATATATATATATATATATATAGATTATATAACAAGTAAAATTCGAAAAATGTATTTTAGGTTTTATCAGATTAGGCAGTGGTTACCAAAGAAATATTTATTATAATATAAAGCACTTGTGGAGTCAGTGATAGGCTATGGCTTGGTAGTTTGGGGGTCCGTGCGTGATTCGGTATCTTCGTCTTTAGTAATAGCCCAGAAAAGGGTTCTAAAAATAATACTGTTTAAACCGCGAAGATTTCCTACGGACCAATTATACGATGGGGCTAGGGTTTTGTCGCTGAAGCAGTTATACATAAAATCGGTGGTAAGAATTTTACTGAATAACAAACATAAAGTAAACAGAGTTGATCACTCTGTTCATACTAGACTAATTACCCTGAACAATGTGTATGTACCAGCTACCCCCTTTAGTGTTACTCAAAGGTCCCTATCTTTTTCTGCTCCCAGGCTTTTTAATATAATTCCTCACGAACTGAAAGTGAAGCCATATAGGTTATTAAAAAATAAATTGACTAAGTGGTTGCTTGATAACAAAATAGATCATTATTGAGAAAATAAATAAAGTATGTATTTAAAATAAGATGGTTCTAGTACATTTGTAATAAGCACTAATAGTAGATTATGAAATGGTGATGCACGCACATTCTTCTTTAAGAAAATTGTGCATCGCTTAAAATGTATTATTGCCTTGTAATTTGGTTTTTACTGCTAGGGAAATTGTCTTTTCCTTTATTGATTCTCGTAGTATTAAGTTTAAGTTTGTGTGTAACAACTATGATTTGTTGGCAGGAATAAATATATTTTGATTTATATTTTATTATATTTTATATATATAGATTTACAACGTTCTCCGACGTTTTCCGAGGCTTCCAATCTCCATCTTTCTCGGTCGTTCCATAGATTTTTTCAACTTTCTCAATCTTCGTCAATCCCCTCGCTTCAACTTGTTTTCGGCCTATCCCGATTTTTCTTGCGTTCTGGTTGTCACTTTAGGTATTTGTTTTGGGATTCGATGTTGGCCCATTTCTTTGAATGTGCCCAAGTCAGATAAGTTGTTTGGTTAGAATGTCATCTGTAATACTGTGTTCTTGTTTTCTTACGTTCGTTGGTGACTTTTTCTCTTCTGCGTCTTCCTGCTGCTCTTCTCCCGAAGTCTATTTTCGTTGCTTTCAGCGTGGCTAATGCTTTTTCCTTCAAACGTTATACTTCACAGGTTTATAATATGATACTTTTCACTATGATTTCATATATCCTCTTTTTATTGACTTTAATAATTTACTTATGCCATAGAATGCTGTTCAGTAGTTTAATGGTCTTTCTTCCTGCTGTACTTCTTCCTTTTATTGCCTTGTCCAGTTTTCCATCCTTCGAGGTTCTTATAACCAGATACTTGTAGTCGTAGCAGTGTTTTATCGTGGATCTATCGTCCAGTATAGGATCTTGTTATTGTCTAGGGTTCAACCTCAGCGAAAAAAGGATGATTTCTTAGATATAACAAATTATAGGCTTATTGGTATATTGAGTAACTTTACCAAGGCCTTCGACCTGGTGGTGTATAATTGTATTTGTCTTCATGTTCATCGCCTTATTTCTAATTAGTATTATCATGGTTTTATTGCACAACGCTCAACGGTTGTTTAAATTACATATTTTATTAGTAATGTTATTGATAACTTGGAACAGATATAATGTACATCGACGTCTCGAAGGCATTTGATCTTGTCAGTCTTGAAGGTATTCTGTTCATTTGGATTTAGTGGCTTATTAATAAGAATTTTTCAGCTACCTTTTTGGGAAACAGTTTGTTGGGTATAATGGTTTTAGCTCTAAAGTATACAATGCTCTTTCAAGGGGCCCCAATTATTTTTACTCTTTATTAATGACCTCTATGGAACCATTACATGCAAATTGATGCGCAGATGATTTTAAAATATCAGAGTATCAGACAGTAGTATTGTGTGACTCTTCAGCAGTACTATATATATATATATATATATATATATATATATATATATATATATATATATATATATATATATATGTAATCTAAACTATTATTTACTAACTTGAGTCCCTGATCAATATCAATTAGAAATTTTGATGCCAGTTGTATCTTGTAGCGATGAAGACATGGATTTCTACAAGAAATGCGCTGTAACGAATTCCTACGCACATTAACAGCACTTGAGCTTTTGCGTATTGAGAATTCGAGATTAGCCCACGCTGAAGCTCTCAGACACAAGAGACAAGCTCCGCTCTGATAAAACTTATCATCGCAAGTAAGTTTGTAAGGACCACAGTTACTACCTTGCCATTCTTGCTTGTTGTTGTTGTCTTCGCGTAATAACATAACAATAGAAACCAAACAAATTTTAACTTATTTACGGGACACTCTGTATATGGTATAACAGAAAATTTGGAACTCAACTAAATATTCGTCACTTTACAAGAGGCCCTTTGACCTCTCTTTTTCCTTATTCGATTGTCTCCTATAACTACCATTCTACTGCATCATTGTAAATTACCAAGATAGTCAAATAAACTGGATAAAGTGGATTACAGAAAACCGTCCGAGGAATTGCAAGTGACAGTTTTGAAGTGTTGCCCCTCAAAAATTCAAGTTTCCAGTCTCCAATGGGACTGAGTTTGTCGTAAACGATTATCATTTTCATTTTATTCCTTATCTGGTTATTGACTTTTTTTTTGGTTAAGAGTCGCAAACATATTTTACAGAAATTTTTATTTTTAGCCGGGTACGAAATAGATTTTAGTAATAACATCTAGATCGTTTAAATGACCTAGTTACGTGATATATTATTACCAGAAAACTGTGAATATTGTACTACTCAGTATATATTACCACTCTACCAAAAACACTTTATTTTTGCCTTCGATGCACGTTTCGCTAACCATGTTAGCTTCATGGTTTCTAAAGGTAATTTTTCTATGTAGGTAGGAGGGAACACCCGTTAAGACAATTTTGTGGAATAAACAAGCCGCATGCAAACAACGTCTATCATTCATATTTAACCATCCCAGTTCAAACAATTTGTGTGTTATGTGATTCCTTTTACGAATACCAAATATTAGGCGCAAACATGAATTTTGAAGAACTTGGATACGTCGTCTATCGGATGAGTCTATTGAAAATCCATATATAGTATCACAAAAATTTAATCTGGACAATACCAGAGACTCACACAATATAGTTTTTAATTTTTGATTTAAATAGTCCCTAGAATTGTAAATCATCTTCAAATTAAAGTACGCCCGACGTATAACTATGCTCACATGCGATCTGTACCTCAAATTGTAGTCCATAGTAAGGCCTAAATTTCTACATTTGTCATCAATCCGTAACACTTCCCCGTTGATTTTAATATTAATATGTGGTAAGCAACTGCTTCTGAGACTCCGAGTACCAGAAACCATGACTGTACTTTTTTTTTGTATTAATTGATAGGGAGTGATCACTGGCAGCAGAAACTAGCCCCACCAGATCATCATTGATTTCTCTGACGCATCTGTGAATCTCGTTAGGACGACATATGTGATAAAGCTGCGTATCGTCGGCATACAAGTGTACCTTGCAATACCTCACCCGATGTATTAGTTGTGAAGTGTAAATTGAAAATGGAACCTTGTGGGACACCACAGGTGATTGGTAAAGGTCTCGACTCAATACCGGCGACTCGCACTGATTGACTTCGATTACTTAAAAAACTTTGCAATAATTTCAAACTGTTGTTACTGAGACCAATGTATGTTAGTATAGAACAAAGAAGGCTGTGACTTATTGTATCAAAGGCCTTAGAAAAATCAATGAGGGTCAGAACTGCTAAGCACCCTCCATCGATGCCCCTGAGTATGTCATCAATTACTTCCAAAAGGGCTGTCTCACAGCTATGACCTGGTCTAAATCCCGATTGAAATTTGGGCAAAATGGAGAATTTATCAGTGTGGCCACGGAGTTGTGACTCCATGAACCGTTCCAAAATCTTAGAGAGGACGGGAAGAACACTTATGGGCCTTAAGTCTTTGTACTCATTTGGGCATGCAACTTTAGGCAAAGGTGTAACAATCGCATGTTTCCAATGATCAGGAAACTCACCCGAGAGCAGACAACAGTTCACTATATGCGTAATAAAGGGTACTATATATGTAGTGGCAAGAAGCAAAAGCTTTATACTTAACCCGTCAACGCCCACTGCATTAGTCTTTATGGAATACAACAGTTTAATCACATCCTCTTCAGCAACTATATGAAAATCAAACTGGCTCAACCTGAACATTATTAATAATTTCGACATTGCTTGTTAAAATTAGGTCAATCAAGGTCGCACTAGTGAGGGTAATTCGTGTCGGAGCATCCACTATTTGGGACAAGTTTAAAGATTCAATTAAATTTAAAAAATGACGGGTACACGGAGTATCATGTTTTAATAAGTCAACGTTAAAGTCTCCAAGACACAAACACTCATCATGTAATGACAAAAAAGAAGAAATATCCTGCTCGAATATCTCTATGAAATGCATTATATTAAAATCAGGTGGACGATAAACTACACCCACCGAGACATTCTTATTATTTAAATTAAAACTTAACCAAAGTTGCTCAATATTACAACTAGAGGGAACTATTTTACAAGTCATCACATCTTTGACATAAATACTTACTCCTCCACCCCGACCAACATGGCGGTCCCTCCGAAATAAATTATAACCCTGTATGAACAAATTATGATTAGGAGTATCTCGATTCAGCCATATCTCAGACAGGCAAAAAAATATCATAATTCCCAAGCAACAGGAGATCTCTTACATCATTAAATTTAGGTAACAAAGAACGTACATTTAAATGTGCTATGGTAATTGCTCCAAATTTTTTGATATTGAACATATAATTCTACCACTAACACTAATAGAAATATATATATATATATATATATATATATATATATATATATATATATATAAATATATATTCTTTATGGTCGATTTTTTACTTTATTATTGCGATTCGTTGTTTAAGGGGAATTTTCTGCAATCGCTCTTGCTACAGGGAAGTGCTAGCTCCAATATATGCAGTGGTTTCCATAACACCCTATACATATATATATATATATATATATATATATATATATATATATATATATATATATATATATATATATATATATATATATATATAGATTATATAACAAGTAAAATTCGAAAAATGTATTTTAGGTTTTATCAGATTAGGCAGTGGTTACCAAAGAAATATTTATTATAATATAAAGCACTTGTGGAGTCAGTGATAGGCTATGGCTTGGTAGTTTGGGGGTCCGTGCGTGATTCGGTATCTTCGTCTTTAGTAATAGCCCAGAAAAGGGTTCTAAAAATAATACTGTTTAAACCGCGAAGATTTCCTACGGACCAATTATACGATGGGGCTAGGGTTTTGTCGCTGAAGCAGTTATACATAAAATCGGTGGTAAGAATTTTACTGAATAACAAACATAAAGTAAACAGAGTTGATCACTCTGTTCATACTAGACTAATTACCCTGAACAATGTGTATGTACCAGCTACCCCCTTTAGTGTTACTCAAAGGTCCCTATCTTTTTCTGCTCCCAGGCTTTTTAATATAATTCCTCACGAACTGAAAGTGAAGCCATATAGGTTATTAAAAAATAAATTGACTAAGTGGTTGCTTGATAACAAAATAGATCATTATTGAGAAAATAAATAAAGTATGTATTTAAAATAAGATGGTTCTAGTACATTTGTAATAAGCACTAATAGTAGATTATGAAATGGTGATGCACGCACATTCTTCTTTAAGAAAATTGTGCATCGCTTAAAATGTATTATTGCCTTGTAATTTGGTTTTTACTGCTAGGGAAATTGTCTTTTCCTTTATTGATTCTCGTAGTATTAAGTTTAAGTTTGTGTGTAACAACTATGATTTGTTGGCAGGAATAAATATATTTTGATTTATATTTTATTATATTTTATATATATAGATTTACAACGTTCTCCGACGTTTTCCGAGGCTTCCAATCTCCATCTTTCTCGGTCGTTCCATAGATTTTTTCAACTTTCTCAATCTTCGTCAATCCCCTCGCTTCAACTTGTTTTCGGCCTATCCCGATTTTTCTTGCGTTCTGGTTGTCACTTTAGGTATTTGTTTTGGGATTCGATGTTGGCCCATTCTTTGAATGTGCCCAAGTCAGATAAGTTGTTTGGTTAGAATCTCATCTGTAATACTGTGTTCTTGTTTTCTTACGTTCGTTGGTGACTTTTTCTCTTCTGCGTCTTCCTGCTGCTCTTCTCCCGAAGTCTATTTTCGTTGCTTTCAGCGTGGCTAATGCTTTTTCCTTCAAACGTTATACTTCACAGGTTTATAATATGATACTTTTCACTATGATTTCATATATCCTCTTTTTATTGACTTTAATAATTTACTTATGCCATAGAATGCTGTTCAGTAGTTTAATGGTCTTTCTTCCTGCTGTACTTCTTCCTTTTATTGCCTTGTCCAGTTTTCCATCCTTCGAGGTTCTTATAACCAGATACTTGTAGTCGTAGCAGTGTTTTATCGTGGATCTATCGTCCAGTATAGGATCTTGTTATTGTCTAGGGTTCAACCTCAGCGAAAAAAGGATGATTTCTTAGATATAACAAATTATAGGCTTATTGGTATATTGAGTAACTTTACCAAGGCCTTCGACCTGGTGGTGTATAATTGTATTTGTCTTCATGTTCATCGCCTTATTTCTAATTAGTATTATCATGGTTTTATTGCACAACGCTCAACGGTTGTTTAAATTACATATTTTATTAGTAATGTTATTGATAACTTGGAACAGATATAATGTACATCGACGTCTCGAAGGCATTTGATCTTGTCAGTCTTGAAGGTATTCTGTTCATTTGGATTTAGTGGCTTATTAATAAGAATTTTTCAGCTACCTTTTTGGGAAACAGTTTGTTGGGTATAATGGTTTTAGCTCTAAAGTATACAATGCTCTTTCAAGGGGCCCCAATTATTTTTACTCTTTATTAATGACCTCTATGGAACCATTACATGCAAATTGATGCGCAGATGATTTTAAAATATCAGAGTATCAGACAGTAGTATTGTGTGACTCTTCAGCAGTACTATATATATATATATATATATATATATATATATATATATATATATATATATATATATATATATATATATGTAATCTAAACTATTATTTACTAACTTGAGTCCCTGATCAATATCAATTAGAAATTTTGATGCCAGTTGTATCTTGTAGCGATGAAGACATGGATTTCTACAAGAAATGCGCTGTAACGAATTCCTACGCACATTAACAGCACTTGAGCTTTTGCGTATTGAGAATTCGAGATTAGCCCACGCTGAAGCTCTCAGACACAAGAGACAAGCTCCGCTCTGATAAAACTTATCATCGCAAGTAAGTTTGTAAGGACCACAGTTACTACCTTGCCATTCTTGCTTGTTGTTGTTGTCTTCGCGTAATAACATAACAATAGAAACCAAACAAATTTTAACTTATTTACGGGACACTCTGTATATGGTATAACAGAAAATTTGGAACTCAACTAAATATTCGTCACTTTACAAGAGGCCCTTTGACCTCTCTTTTTCCTTATTCGATTGTCTCCTATAACTACCATTCTACTGCATCATTGTAAATTACCAAGATAGTCAAATAAACTGGATAAAGTGGATTACAGAAAACCGTCCGAGGAATTGCAAGTGACAGTTTTGAAGTGTTGCCCCTCAAAAATTCAAGTTTCCAGTCTCCAATGGGACTGAGTTTGTCGTAAACGATTATCATTTTCATTTTATTCCTTATCTGCTTATTGACTTTTTTTTTTTGGTTAAGAGTCGCAAACATATTTTTTACAGAAATTTTTATTTTTAGCCGGGTACGAAATAGATTTTAGTAATAACATCTAGATCGTTTAAATGACCTAGTTACGTGATATATTATTACCAGAAAACTGTGAATATTGTACTACTCAGTATATATATTACCACTCTACCAAAAACACTTTATTTTTGCCTTCGATGCACGTTTCGCTAACCATGTTAGCTTCATCAGAAGCGATGACTGCCTCATCGCTCCTGATTAAGCTAATATGGTTAGTGAAACGCGAGTCGAGTGCAAAAATAAAATATTTGGTAGAGGGGTGATATATACTGAGTAGTGTCATTGTGCCAAAGATCCAAATTCCCAACATAGACCGGATATTGTAAAGGGTTTTCCATTAGGGAAGTCCGAGTTTTGACAGCTAATAGCGGCCATGTTGGCTTGCAGATGTTTGACATCTGACGTCACTTGTGTTTAGTAAGGTTTGCCATTCAATCATGAATCATTTTACGTTAAAAGAACAAATTGTCCAAAATTACTACGCAAATTCGCGTTCAGTTTGCGCATCGCAAAGAGCAATTCGATCAAAACACGGTATTTCTTCTTAGAATTTGACGAAATGAAAACGGACGACATTTATTTCCAACAGGATGGCGCACCACCCCATATTTTCGGCCTAAACATGACTTTAATGCGCGTCAAGTTCTGTGAATCATTAATTTCACGAAATGGCCCTACCGCTTGGTCGCCTAGATCGTGTGATTTAACGTCTTTGGTCTATTTTCTTCGGAGTCACGTTAAATCACAAGTTTACAGCAACAAACTAGTAACTCTTGATGCACTTGAAGCCAACATTCGTAGTGCCATAGCCGGCGTAAGACCGAAAATGCTGGCCCGAGTCATGGAAAATTGGTGTAAGCGGATTCGTGTCTGTAAGAGCCGCGGCGGCGATTTGAGCGATGTCTTGTTTAAATCTTAAATGGCATAAAATTTCCCGTTAAATAAAAGTTTCAGAATGAATTTTGCTTAAAAACACTTTGTTTTATTCAAAGTTAGGACGCTCTTAATGAAAAACCCTATAGATTAGCTTACAGAAAATATACAATTTCTTAATTATATGAGATTATAATCATTATATTTCCAACTGATATTGGTAAGATATTTCTTCTTATAACATAGTCAATCATTGGCTAAACATTATTCTTCTTTTTAGTAGAACAATGAACGATTTTTCCCATAATGACAAGTTACCAATGGATAAATAAGTAAACACTTAAGGACGCTCTCAAGAAAATAAATTTTCTTACGATTATCTAGAAAATTTGACTTAGTGACCTTTATACGTATAAAAGATTTCACTGCACTAAATTTGTAAATATTGGCTGTCAAAAATTGCATTTTTAAACATACGAACCCTACCCCAACTTATGTTGAAACGGATGTTTAATTATATAACAATGGTAATTTTTTAAAGATTGTTTGAAAAATTTAGAATCATTAATAAAAAATATGGGTTATCGTAAATAAAGAGTTAATATTTGTAACAAATCAAATATTTATTAGTATTCAACATAAATATGTAGCATATTAATTAATATCAGTGACTTGGTTTCTTATCACTCTAGTATTTGCTAAATTACATTGAGTACAGTTGCCACATTTTATTTTGAACTTTCTCTTTTGAAATTACTCAATTTTTCCATATCTAAAAGACTTCTGCAACTGGTGCATTTCATATTTCTACCTAACTCTCTCGATGACACTATACTATTCTCATCAGGAATTTTAGATTGAACTATTGATTGTTGCTTGAATTTCCTGTTTTTTTTTTTGGATCAATACTTGCTAATGCTATATTTATTTTTTCAGCAGTTTTTTTTTAACAAATCTGCCATTCTTTAATTGCGTCAGTAAATCATTATTTATGCACTCTTCAAAAATTTTCAATATAAACGTAACCTCAAAAAGTACTCCAAAATGTTAAAACCTAATATAAACAACTCGTGTCTCGATTAGAGTAAGAATGTAACGTTGCCAGATCCGCAAAACGACTCAGTGGGATTATGTTTGTATTTCTGCACATATGGAACGGGGCGAAAGGGCGCACTGCGCCTCAACTATTTTTTATTGTACTCAGGGTAATTTATATAGGAGGGATCTTTCTGTAAGTTGACACGACTGCTCCTGGGAATGTCCTTAAAAGCAGAGGTTCCAATTGGTAAAATTACGCATATAAAATAGGTTTGTTTTGTGTATTTCTTTTTAAATATTTGCGGTTGCATTTGGAAAATTTTAAATAAAACAAGTTGATAATCCAGACTGTAATGCCTAGTAATTAATATGGGTTTATTATGGAAAACAGAATCTTCTATATAAATACCTATCGGCCGTTATAACACACGATAACTCTGCGCGCCGCGACGCTTCGACAGCTCTGTTTTTGTTCAAGAGATTACAGACGTAGTCTTCATTTAATCCGATAGTGAAATTAATTCTGGGAGAGTGTTAAACACACGATAAAAACAGAAGGGCTGCCATTATTAGTTTTAATGGTTTAGAGTCTAATTATATTTTCACACCGTTTTAATGCTAGGCTAAAATAGGGAAGTAATTATTTATAACGTGTATAAAGGTTCAATAAAGTGTATAGACAAAACCAACAGCGTAAACTGGTATGTGAATGAATCACTTATCGGATCTTAACGGGGGACAGCCTATGACCTAGGAACGTCTTCGTAGTAATGCGGTGAAGCATATTTTTGTCGAGGTTGGCACTCGATTCATCGAGTCCGACTTGAGATATGTCTCTTACTAGAGACCGAGAAGATTATAATCTACATTGTTTTAAGCTGCCGCGCACGAAAAATATGGCTTGGGCAAAGATATAACATTATAGGCCAGGACCAAGCTTAAACTCGGCCACGAAAGACGACAACGATCGTTCCTTTTTACAGCGAGAGTCAATATCTGCTGCTTTATAATCAAATTTTTATGCAGTTTTCTTTCACTTATAGGTATAGTTTACTAATACTATATTTAATTGAAACTGGATTAGTTGCATCGGGAATATCGGAAAATAATATGCAGTTCTTTTATTCTTTAATAGTTGGAACAAATATGTAACTGGGATTCAATTCATTTTACGATTATATTGTTATCCAACTCTTATTGCAAAAACGTATGTAGTAAAGGCGCCGCATGCATAGTAGTAGGTATGTAAGCTGTGTTTTTTAAAATGTAATTTATTACTTAAATTACGCAAATCGTGTAAATCACACGACAAAGGCGGGGTCACATACTAGTCGTTATACATACCGAATTATCGTATCTGTAAGAATATTATTGTTGTCAAATATATATATATATATATATATATATATATATATATATATATATATATATATATATATATATATATATATATATATATATTGTTTGCAAGAGAACGCGCTGGTGGCACGCTTTGTTCCGACTTGATTGAAACCTGGCCAGAGAACATATGTATGAATTAAAAAAAGCACGTAAATCGGATAAGTGGTTCTGAAGGGATAAGCGCACTCATGGACAGATAAACAGAGAGACGTTGCGTTTTATATATATTATAGATAAGATAATACATTATAATATTATTTAATATATATAAAACATTGCTTTTTCTCTGTCAAACGATTGTAAAGATTTGGATAGAGCTATTCCTTTTTGTTCATACATTTAGTGGCAAGTCGATATTATTTCACACTGTGTGGCATTATAAAATATGTAAAAAAGAAGCCTCTTAAGAATTCAAACATTAAGTTACATTAAAAAAGAAGGATACATTGTCAGTTCATGAGCGAATTTCAATTCTCATGTTGTTTTTTAAGGAAATTTTTGCCTAGATAGCAGCAATTTTTTCTGGAATATTTACGTTTTTACAGTCATTTTTTGTTGATATTAAAAATAACAATAACTTTTATCGTACCTTATAACTATATATATATATATATATATATATATATATATATATATATATATATATATATATACATACACACATATATATATATATATATATATATATATATATATATATATATATATATATATATATATATATATATATATATTATATTTTCTGTTTTTTTTTTTCTTTCCCTGTAACTTGTGTTTTTCCAGTGAGATATCCCCACCTTTCTCACTTTTGACAGAAATCCATACCCGTGTGGAGATTCTTCGCACGCCGAGTTACGAGGAAAAGCTTTATCAAAAATTAACCTCCACTTTCTAAGGGTTGTAGTAAAACCGTCCTAAAGACCCTTCAAAGGTGTTCATTCTCATTCAGCGTACGAATTTTCGACAAACAGTGCGATATTTGGTGAATTATGAGGAATAAAGTAGTCGTAGGCGCCTAAGAACATACGTATATTAATACACGATAGTTATATATATATATATATATATATATATATATATATATATATATATATATATATGTGTGTATGTATATATAAACAATGAACAATACCGTAGGACCATTCGGAGAAGACATCACGAACGACAACGGAGAGAGACTAATAGAGCTGTGTGAACTAAACGGCCTCAAAATAACAAACGGATTCTACAAACACAAAGACATCCACAAATATACTTGGATGCAAGAAACACGAAACTTAAAATCAATAATAGACTACATTATAATTAAAAACGATACCACTATCAAAATAAAAGACCTAAGAGTAAAGAGAGGGGCAGAATGTGGAACAGACCGTAGACTATTAGTAGCAAATATAAAAGTACCGTGGTACAAGACAATAAAACAAACAGGAACAATAGATAAAGAAAACAGAAATACTAATGAGATAACAGAAAAAGCAGACAAAGAAATAAAATACAAAATACACTTACTGCAAGACGAAACGATAAGAGACCTATATAGACGAGGATTAGATAAAAAAATTAAATGAATTTAACTACGACAACCTCC
>CM032447.1:14079023-14234023 GCA_019049505.1 Pachyrhynchus sulphureomaculatus
AACAAAAGTGGTGAAAGAATGCATCCCTGTCTTATACCTTCGGTTATTCTTGTGGCTTCGGATCTTTTCAGCCGAATTTTAACGTTTCTACAGATTGATTCCAGTACAGATTTTTGATGATATTTAGATTTCTTTTGTCTATATTATGAATGAATGAATAGCAGAACAAATAGAGAAGTTGTATCACTACTATTGGACGTTTAATGGCCACCCTAAAAATACATCGATTTGAAAGGGAACACTGCTGATCTCGGTATAGAGATCTATTTAATACTTCGCCTTATGTCTCGAACGTATCATTTATAAAGAAGTTTTTATGTTTCCAGATTGCAGGTTGGTAGAATATCGGTCCATCTCAAAATCAAACATTTCGTATTTAAACATTTTTAGTTCGCTTCCAAAATATTGGACGCGCGTTTATAGAGATACCACCTTGTTGGTCAAACTTTTAAAAGCAGTAATTTCAGAAACAGCTATTTTTTTTCTAAGAAATGAAGAAATACAAGAAGACTGAATAGTATACAGTCGACAAATTTATTGAAAAGCTGTGTTAAAAATTGGGTGAACGGAGAATCTGGGGGTTGTTTATTCTCCTTACATGGGAATTTTGTAAATTGTTTACTTCATTTCTAATACATGTTATTTCGGAAACTAAACTTGATCTAGTATCATTTTCGTATATATCATTTTACTATAATAGTTACTAACGGAAAACCATAACAAATAGATGCTTACACTGCATTCTGTCGGCGACTTACTAAGTCTATTCAAGCAGAGCGGCACAGCACGGCTGGCACTTATTGCAGAAACGCACCTTTCTTGAGCTTACTGCTCGAAGGCATAGATGGCAGCTTTGGTATAACAACCAAAAACGAAACGAAAAGAATCGTCTAAAAATACAATTCTTTTCGTTTCGTTTTTGGTTGTTATACCAATGCTGCCATCTATGCCTTCGAGCAGTAAGCTCAAGAAAGGTACGTTTCTGCAATAAGTGCCAGTCGTGCTGTGCCGCTCTGCTTGAATAGATTTAGTAAGTCGCCGACAGAGTGCAGTGTAAGCATCTATTTGTTATGGTTTTCCGTTAGTTACTTGGATAAACGACTAAAAATGTGTTCTCGTATTTGCTGAACCTAGCCCAGCTGATGAGCCGTGATACGGCGAAACACGTCTTGGGATGGTTCAGCAAATACGAAGAACGCTTTTGGTAATTTCTAAAAATACGATTCTTTTCGTTTCGTTTTTGGTTGTTATACCAATGCTGCTGTGGAAAACCTGCCTCATATAATTCTGGAAAGGAACACTATTTATTTCAGTACATGTCATAATAAATTCTACGGCGATTTCGTTTTAGAAGAAAGTGGAATTATTTATCCAATTGTTTTCTTTTTCGAGTAATGGTTAAAGAAAGGCATCCGTGTGTGGCACAAACAGGACCAAAGGCGATATACAATACTATTAAAACATGTCAAGTGTTCCATACGGAACGTTTATAAAATCACTTCGATGTCTGTCCGTCTGCCTGTAAGTCTGTCAGTTCGTCTGTCTGTCCGTCTGTCACACCCGATTTCCTCCGAAACTGTTCGACATAGAAAGTTGAAATTTGGTACTAATACAGGAATTGATGGCCCCATTAGAGTTGTGTAATTTTGAAAGTTAAATTTTAACTTAAGGGGGTCACTACCGAGAAAAATGAAAAAAAATACGTTTTTCGTTTTTTTCCATTTTTATAATCTACAATCATTTCTGCACAAAACAATCCAACCCCCACAATTATACGATGAGTATAAGTGCCTGAAATTTTTATATAAAGTAGTCAAGGTATGAGCCATCAGTCAGTATCGCCAAGATATGAGTCCCGCTCAGCCTTCGCCTAGCTTCGCACTACGCACCTTTCAATCATATACCACCCCATTCCACCCATTATGAAGTTATTATTATTTTCACTATTATTATTATTATCCCACTTTTTATTAACAATGCTTAGGAATAATTATATAACACTATTTACTATATACAAATAAAAAACTTTATTTTTACAAAAATATTTTGAAATACTATTTACTATATACAAATAAAAAACTTTATTTTTACAATAATATTTTGAAAAGTAATAATAAGATTTTATTATTTTGTTATACTTTTTTTTAACTAAAATGAACCCGCTTCATATGACGGGCCTTCTTTTTTTTCTAACTTCTTAAATTTTTCTTCTAAACTTTTTCTTGCTCTTGAAATTTTTTGCCTCTCGCATTTCGATGCTTGTTGTAAGTCTTTCTCGGCTTTCACTATTCTCAGTTCATCTTCCTTCATCAGCCCAGCAATTGTAAATTTTCCAGGGTCAATGAAAAGTTTTTCAAGTACTCGGCAGCGGGAAATATTACCTTCATTGAAGCAGCATAGTGCATCATATGCACCTAATTCTAGTGTGCTTTTCTCTACAAAAATATTTTTTGGGCATCTAACCCACAATGCATTATTATAGCTTTCGTTTGTGTTTTGTGTCTTACCGTGAACACATTTTTCTAACAGGGCTGGATTCGCCAGGTCCCTGAAGACAGGTTTCAAAATTTCCATTACTACTTTTGGTAGGAGAAAAATGCTTTGAGTGCTCATATAATTTTTTTTTCTGCCTGGGCCTTGAGGAACTTACACCAGTCCAAGCTGCATAAATTGTGTGCCGGATTCTGGTCGTTTGAGCCGAGATGAAAAAATTCTGCCCATACTGCTTTTTACATCTCAGCCAAGCTGCCAACGTTTCTTCGTATGGCTAAGCCATAAAACTTTTGAATGTCGTTTATTGCCACATCCGTGAGTCTGCCCTTTCCTCCTATCGGCTTCCCATCTTGCAGTTTTTTGGACGTGTAGGAAGTTTTTAGCTTTCTGAGTCTAGATCCCATCCTTTTTTGTACATGTCCTATACATTCTAACTTCTGAACTAAGAGACTATCTCCGTAAGGGTTTTGTTCTACAACCTTCAAGGAACCCTTTGAGTCTCCATCACCTAAGTAGTGAGAATATCTCACATTGTATTTGTCCATTGACCTCAGGAAAATTTGCTTTGCACCAGCTGCTTCCATAGCCCCACTGGTACCACTATGATTGGCTATGCAATTTTCATTATGTGTATTCTGAAATTTTAGTGGACAACGACAGTGTTTGGAGAGTACCACAATATCCACTATTTTGCCTGAGTCAGTACTCGCAGCAGAGACCACGCCATTCAAAGAAGTATGGCCCCTTTTTTGCCAACTGCCATCTAGTGAGATGGCCAAATCCCTGTTGCCACTATTTGAAATACAGGCTTCCTCTACGGCAGCCACCATTATATCTTTTCCAACTACTTCAAGAGCTGAACGAATAACATTTTGGTGCAACAAGTGCTTGCTTTGTGGGGGAGGAATGTTCATCATAGCACAAAAGAAGTTTAGCTCCAGCAAATCCTTTACCAGTACACCTAAGTGCATAAGTAAATCTAATATTTATTGTATCTAATTTCACAGATTTACCTTCGAGTTCATAACCCAGTTTCTTGGAGTTCCTTAGTTTATTTAGGACTTGACAATTCTGACAAACAATCTTTATAGTGGATGCCAAACCGTTTCTCAAAAACAAATACTTAGAGTGATTTCACCACCACATTTTTTTGCAGTCCACTGTTGAGTTCAGTGCTTTACTCAGCTCTTCAACATCCACCAAATCATACGCATGGTTGCTCATGAATGACTCAAATTTATTTTGATTACCTAGTTTTTTTTTGAAGAAGAAGGTGTACGATTTTCACATGAGGTTGATGGTGTTGATTCAACAGATGGTAAGGACATGACCAATTTACGAGCAACAGAAATATGTGTCCCACTAAAAGGTTTATTCCTTTTCTTGCTCTTGAAGCTAGTCTTTGGCTTAGTCATTTTTCTTCACAAAACAATAAAAAACTATAATAAAATAACAATATAATAAAATTTAAAACAGCAATAGTAACAGAAAACAGGAAAAAAAATTTGTAAATATGTAAACAAAAAAAAACAATCTCTCACGTAAAATATAACCAAACAAAACAAAACTAAAAAAAAAAATTTGGAAAAAAAACATATTTTGTTGTAAACAATCAGTGTTGCTAAACTTGTTTTTGCAAAAAAAAAGAAGACAAACACTCTAGAAATAAATTAAAAAAAAGTTGATTATAACAAAAAAAGCAGTCAAAACTACAACTTTTTAGTTTTTCGGCTCTCCTGAAAAATTGACTTTTTTGTACATTTGCCCCATTATCTTCAAAACTATAAAAGTTATTGAGCTATTTTTTTTTTTTAAATATCCATGGCAACACTGTCTACAGTTGGGACTAAGGAAATGTCAAACGAAACAGCTGGTAATTTACCGCGTCAATTCAAACATACAAATAAAATTCATGAACTTTCAAAATTTCTAGAAAATATAATTTAAATTATTTCTTTAAAACCCTTAGTCCCATTAAATTATATAATAATAAATAATAAGTGTGCAAAGTTTCGTTGAAATAGGATGAACGGTTGCTGAGAAAATGAGTTTTACTTTTCAATGTAAATTGACCTCGGTAGTGACCCCCTTAAGGAGTTAGTTTTGGGGGATGAAATCGGAAGTGAAAAAAACATTTTTTAACAGGTCATCGAGTGGGGTGTCAAATGTAAGCTTGTAAAAACACGAGTTCAAAAATATATATAATGTAATACTTGCGCACAATTTTCTTTATCTCGAAAAGTACTGATCAAAAACCTTTGAAAAAATTCTGGAATATTCTCTTCAGGGTGTAGATTGAACGAAAATTATGACGAGTGCATTGTCTTTAATAATTTATCTGGTATATAAAAAAAAAACAAAAATTTCAAGGTCATCAGTTCTCTGTAAAGATCGGAAAAAAACTTTTTTGAAAACTCATTTTAACTTGTATATAGGCTTATTGAGTGAAATGACTTATTTAATTCAAAACGATAACTAACAAATGCTAACAAAAAACGCCTATCTTAAAAACAACCTTATACTTAAATAAATAAGAATGCTGGCGTTGGAGATCGAACTTGGTGACTCAACACGAACAGTCGTTGCTCTGTCGAGTCGCCAGGACTGTATTTTTAAAAACTACTAAAAGCTAGATATCCAGAATTGTTACAAGATAAGTATAAAATCCTAGCGCCGAGGTTTAAGTGCTTCACTGGCTCCTTGTTGAAAGTTACTTGGGCCATATTGGCTCTTATCATAAATCCCATGGCAACGGCAGCCCCTTACGTTCACTGTACGTATTATTTATTAAGCCATTCTCTACTATCCAACGTAGAGACAATGTGTCTGAGTACTTAAAGTATAATTGGTAAAGTTTGCTTTTATGTATAAATTATTTTGACGGAAATTTGTACGTTTATGTTTAGAAACGAATAGGAGTTACTTAATTATAATTATTTGTTACGGGCATGGCCAAGCCTAAACGAGCGGCGTGTGCACGAAACAAGCATTTCGCGTTGATCTTAAATCGCTGCAAATTATACTAGGTGAAGGATGCGGTGCTCCATCCAAAAAATTTTGACAAAGAAGACAAGCTGAACCTCGTTTGGCTGTGGTGTATGACGTCTGGTGTATGACGTCTAGCATTCACAGGTCTGAGCGGAATCAAGCGGCTACATCCACTGAATAGTTCGCACGAAATTACTTATAGAATAGACTTAAGTCCCTAACCGTTTTTCGGTGTTTCAATCAATCAATGTTTCGGGCGAGTTCCGGATCTCCAGTCATGCGAGCAGCTCTCTTCTGGATCCTCTCAATCTAAAGTCGTGTCCGATGTGTAGTGGTTATGAGACTTTTTCGTTCATTTTGTAGATGACTCTGTGCGCAATACGCCGTCATCCTTGCCACTTATTGGTTTCTCGGGCTACAGTTTCCAATTTAATGTCAGTCAGCTTACAGCTTGCATCGGCCTATCGGGATGATGAACGTCCGCGTCTATGCTTTTCAGATGATCTTCCTTGCACGATTAATTTTTCTAAGTTGTTTCTGCGATTGATGTGACCAAAAAATTTTAATCGACTGTATGACAGAGGAGAAATTTGATTTCATTTAAATAGAATCCGACAAATGCAGTATATGTTTGGAAGCAGAGCTCTAAACATCGAAACAGTATTTCATCGTTGCTTGTATAAGGTTAAAAATAATTGGGGAATATCCAGTTTTCTAGCACTAAATCATATTCCCAGCTTTTGAGTAGCTCGGTGAAAAGTTTTTGGTCTAGCGACTTAAAACACATTTTTTTTGCAAAATTCGACTTTATTCATCAATATTGTCTCCTTCTTGTAGAAGGATTTGTCTTTTTCTTCAAAATAGACCTCAGTTTCGGCGAAAACTTCTTCATTGGAGCCAAATATCTTTCCCACGAGCATTTTTTTAAGGTCTGCGAATAGATAATAGTCGCTGGGGGCTAAATCTGGAGAATACGGTGGATGAGGAAGCAATTCGAACTTAATTCATGCAATTTTGCCATCGTAACCATTGACTTGTGACACGGTGCATTGTCTTAATGAAAGAGTCCTTTTTCTTGTTCATTTGGGGCTGTTTCTTTGCGATTTCTGCCTTCAAACTCGCCAATAACTTGTGTCTTTGGTCGCTTCGGGCGGCTTTTACCGGCTGCTGTCCACTGAGTTGACTGCCGATTTGATTCTGGTGTGTAGTGGTGGATCCATGTTTCATCCATAATCACATATCGCATGAAAAAATCCTTTTTATTGCGTTTCAACAGGTCCAAACAGCGGTCAGAATTATCAACACGTTGTTGTTTTTGGTCCAGTGTGAGCAAACACGGTACCCATTTCGAACAGAGCTTTCTCATATCCAAATGTTCATGCCAAATATGACGAACACGTCCATTTTGGTATCTTTAGGGTGTCAGCTATCTCATGCAATTTCACTTTACGGCCGTCCAAAACAATTTTGTAGATTTTTTTGAAGTTTTCCACTGTAACCACCTCATTTGGGTGTCCAGAGCATTCAGCATCAGTTGTGACTGTACGCCGCCTTTAAATTCAACATACCAGTAAATGATGAGTGATTTTCTAGGGGCAGAGTTCCCGTAACACTTACAAGCTACTGCCTTGCTCGAACGGTATTTTTCCCATCAAAAAACAGTATTTAATCAACACACGAGTTTCGACTTTTTCCACTGTTTTGAAAATATGAAAAGTAGCGTCACTAAAACCACTGTAGCTTGTAAACTAATCTTCGACAAGACATGAAATTTTGATACGTATAAATGCTATATAATCATGCTAAGACATATTTGCTCCCTAGTTAACGCCTGGCAACTTGAGTGACGATGGTAGTGAAATGTATTGCCCAGACATAACTATGTGGGGTTCTGTAATATTAACTTTTTTAGAAAAAATCGCCGCTTGGGTTTGACCGGGTTAAATTCTACTTGGTTATTGTCACTCCTTGACAGAATCTTTTCCAGCTCTTTGTAAAGTTGAACAACTTTCTGCTGGTTGCAGATACTTGCATGGATAGCTGACGTTCGTGCATTCATGATAAATAAAGAATAAGTATACTAGGAGGCATACGGCACCCGGGTGCTAATCCTAACAGGCTGATGTATCTATTTTTTAATTTATTTATCTAAATTTGGTGGCATGGACATACATAGGTGGCAGTCGTTGTATAAATGCATTAACCCCTATGGCTGCATAACCGCGTTGTCTAAAAGATACCGCGAAATCTGAATGTATATTTTGACATCTGGATAATGCTAACGGATATTACGATATTCGCCGACCTATTTATGTGATATAGAAATGGGCTAAATCCCTATTCAAGTGAACGATAAAAAAAATTCTGTTATCAGCAAAGCTGTAAATTGGAACCCTGGTCCATATTGTCGCCAATAATATTAAATCTTTCGAGATATTTTAAAACAAGTTGATTGATAATCTTTCGATATTACAGAAAGCAATGCGACTGGTTGGTAGTTGTTTGAAAAGATTTTTTTGCCTTTTTTCGGCTGAAAGTATATATCCCTTTTCTATAGAATAACTTAAAATGTCCATAACGAAACTTAGGTTAGTTCGCTTGCGCATTTTTTGAGTATAATGGAAGGTACTCGATCAGCCTCAGAAGCTTTTATGAGCTCATGACAGTGTGGTGCACCTTTGATTCCATATTGGGACTAGTGAGTGGTGTTTTTTTTTCTGAAAATTAGGCTCTTCTTCTTCTTCTTGTTTCTTATATGGTGTGTCATATAAGTAGGCATACTGCCCGTTTTATCTCCATAAGGTCTCTTCCGATGTAGACGTCTAGCATTCTTTCCACCTTTCCGGAGGTCTGTCCCTAGTTCTTCTACCACAAGGTTTATTAAGTTTGGCCGTTTTTACCAGTTTATTGTCGTTTATCCGATTTACGTATTTATTCCATTGTTTTCTTTTAGTTCTGGTCCATTTGGATAATTCTTGGATCTTTGTTGCGGATTCTGTCGTGGATAGTTTTTCCATATATGTCCCTAATTACCTTTATTTCTGTTGTCCTCATCATTTGTGCTGTTTATGTGTCAGCTCTTGTTTCTACTGCATATGTGAGGATCGGTCTCACTGTTGTCTTGTATATTTTTATTTTACTTTCCACTGCGAGGTATTTATTTTTCCATACTATATGCGTCAAGCAACCTGCTATTAGTGATGCCTCCATAGACTGTTGTTTTACTTCCATGTTTAACTACCATGTTGAAATAACTGTCACTACGCTGTTTTTATTTTCCATTATAATTTACCTTCTGGTGTAAAACACATTAAACATTTTAAACAGTTTGATTTTATTTAACCTTCTTACTATAATATTTTGACATATTGTAAATTTGTTTGGCATACGTAGTGAAATAAATGTTATGTAATCCAAAGGTTAAAGTTGCCATAAGTGACGATTACTAAATTAATGAAGACGAAGGTTCTTGATACTCAGTGGACGTGTCCACATTTTTGAACAGTATATAAGGGTTATTTATATTGTTGTTATATTTATTTAAGCAATTATTGTAATTTTCTTTTTTTCTTTTCTTTGTAATTTACACATTTGTCTTGTAAATGGATATTCTATCTGTTAGACAATAAAGATTATTATTATTACTATTATTATTAAAAAAAGAAACAGGTTTTTAATAGAAGTGCCTGGATAAAGTTTCAAAATGCACTAAAATACTGATTATTCCAGTTCTTCTTCTTCTTTTTTTATATGGTGTGACATATAAGTAGGCATACTGCCTCTTTTATCCCCATTAGGCCTCTTCCGATGTAGACGTCCAGCATTCCTTTCACCTTTTCGGAGGTCTGCCCCTAGTTCTTCCACCGCAGGGCTTATTGAGTTTGGCCCTTTTTATCAGTCTGTTGTCGTCCATCCGATCTACGTGTTTATTCCATTGTTTTCTTCTAGTTCTGGTCCATTTGGATATTTCTTGGATCTTACTTAGTTCTTGTAGATCATTGTTACGAATTCTGTCGTGGATAGTTTTTCCATGTATGTCCCTAATCACCTTCATTTCTGTTGTCCTCATTATTTGTGCAGTTTTACATGTGTCAGCTTTTGTTTCTACAGCATATATGAGGATCGGTCTCACTGTTGCTTGTATATTCTTATTTTGCTTTCCACTGTGAGGTATTTCTTTTTCCGTACTATATCCATCAAGCAACTTGTTATTAGTGATGCTTTCATAGACTGTTGTTTTACTTCCCTGTTTAATTGATTGATTGATTTTATGAATATAGCGCCTATGATGAGGTTATAGTAATTTTAAATTTTGTTTTGAAGTTGTAGGCTCTTAGATAATTTATTATTTTGGGTATGTTTTTAGAGATTTGTTCCATGGATAAAAGTTGAGAGAGTCTATGAGTTGTGATGTTGTGTCTTATTCTGTCATGTGAGTGTTGTGGATCTTCAAAGAGATGTTTAATTGTGAGTGGACTGTTGCAAGTCTGGCATATAGGAGGAGCTTCATTCTTGAGCAAATGATTATGTGTGATATACGTATGTCCAATGGATAGCCTCCTCCAAATGCAATTCTCTCGTCGAGTGAGATGGTTTAGCTGAAATGGAGGTATAACGAGAGGTTTAATTTCCCAAAGTTTATTTGTTTGTTCCAATAAATTCCATCGTAGTTGGACGAGTTCATTGTGTTTTATTTTTAGGAATCTAAGATATTCTTTGGGATGATTCTCGCTTTTTGTGTTTGTTCCTTTTGATATAGCTAGTTTGGCTGATTTATCAGCATTTTCATTTCCGAGTATTCCAACATGACTTGGGATCCATAAAAAGGATATCACTCTATTTTTTAATTTGGCTATGTGGAGAAGATCCATTATTTGTCTGATGTAAGCTTGTTGTAAGTTTACAGTGTTCATAGCTTGAAGAGAACTATATGAGTCTGAGGCTATCAGGTATCTTTCCTTTTTTTCGCTTTGATTTATATACCTTACACATTCTTTGATTGCATATAATTCCGCCGCATATGTTGAAAAATGACCGGGAAGTTGAAATATTCTAGAGTGATTTTGAGAATAATAAGCGGATCCAACTCCTTGATCAGTCTTAGATTCATCTGTATAATACAAATTATGTTTTGAGTACTTTAGATCTATCAATGTGTGGAATTTTATTTGTATGTATCTCGAGTTGTATTTTTGATTTGGGAAATACTTGTAGTGAAAAATCAATCTGAGGGAGAGCGAGTGTCCAAGGAAGGAAAGTTGTAATTAAAGGATAATCATATACTGGATTCGGGAGTGAAAGAGATCTGAAGACTGTTCTGACTCTGGCTTTGAATGAGTTTGGTTGGAAAGGGAGAGAAGAGAGGGTGTTTTCTAAGTGCAGTAGCAATTTTATGTGAGGCCGGTGTAATGCCCTAGAATAATACTTTATTAACGATTTTTGTCTGTTGATGGAAAGGGGAGAAATGGAAGAAATAGGCTGTAGACTTGGAATTGGTGAGGTTTTGTATGCTCCCATTATCAATCTCAATGCTTGGTTTTGTATTGTTTCTAGTTTTTTCTTTGCTGATTCAGATGCAGTATCATAGATCATATCTCCATAGTTTAATTTGGATAAAATGAGGGCTCTGTAAATGTTGTAGAGAGAAGAGAAGTCTGCATCCCAATCTTTATTTGCAATTGATCGTAATAGATTCAGATCCTGAGTAGTCTTTGTGCGAAGTGAATTTATATGAGGTACCCAATTTAGTTGACTATCGAACGTAAGACCTAGTATGTTTAGCTGAGATTTGGCCGAGATGGGAGTATTGTTTAGATTGAGTGGGTTTAATTTAGTACAATTTCGTTTGTGGCATACATGTAATACAGATGATTTTTGGGGAGAGAATTTGTAACCATGGTCTTTTGCCCAATTTTCAATGTGATTTAAACTACATTGAAGAGATGAGGTGAGGGTGGAGTTTTGTGGAGAGGAGAGGTGAAGGATGATGTCATCTGCAAAGAGTTGATACTTGATGTTGTTGGGTAAATGATCAATGAGGGAAATCATTGCAATGTTGAATAGTGTGGGACTCAACACTGATCCCTGTGGGACGCCCCTGGTGAGTATGTGAGGACTTGAATATTGACCATTTACTCTGACTGTGAAGGACCTCTGTTTGAGGAAGTTGTGTAACTACTTTGGAAGGGAACCTTCGAAACCTTGTTATCGTTGTTCCCAGGTATTTAAAATTATTAACCTGTTCAATAATACTCCCTTGGATCTCCAGCTAATTCTTTTGAAGCTACCATACATTTTGTCTTGGTTGTGTTAATAATCATGTTTAGTTTTCTCACTTCCAAATTGAAAGCAGGAAAGATCTTCTGAAGGTTGTTCTCAGAATCGGAGATGGGGACTGCATCATCGACGTAGCATATTGTGTGGAAATGTGTTGCCTATTTTGTATCCTCTAATTTTTGGAGATTCTCCACTATTCCGTCTATGACAAGGTTGAAGATAAAGGGACTAAGTGAATCGCCTTGTCTTATTCCAGCATTTATTTTTACTTCTTTGCTCAGTAGATGTCCCACTTTTATATTTGTTCTACATTCTGTGTTAATGTCATGTATAATTTTTATTAGCTTCTGAGTTGTCTCCTTCTCTTGTAATATTTTTATAATATCTGTTAATTGCACTTTATCCAAGGCTTGAGTCATATCGACGAAACACATACATGCAGGTTTGTTAAATTATTTAGCTTTTTTCATCATCTTCCTCATTCTAAATATGGTATATATGGAAATTAGGCTCAAATAGTGAAAATTAAAGATTTTTTTCCGAACGTCTATGGTTTTCGTTGACATATGTGGCCTATTTAGTAGTGCTCTTTATTCATTCTGCAGTACCTGAAAAGACTTTTAGTCATTTTTTTAAAGTAGACACCTAGTTGCTTACCTAAAACATTCACAACAGCATCTTGTTTACGTGTTAAAATGGAAATTGCCTATAATTTCCATATAAAATCTAAAATATTCCAGAAAAAATTTATCAGCCTCTTACTGCCGTTCATCTTTTCTCTTCTTATTTTGTCTCCACACCCGAAACTAAAATGATATCCAATAAAATGCTGATTTAATATGCCGGTCCCGTGGCTTTATTCATCGACGCGTCCCGTCTTCCACATAAAATACGAAAATTCGGGAATTTATTTCGGGAAATATTGACATATTGCACCATCTCTGGCATAAATCGCTTTAATAGAGAAGGCGAAAAAAAAAAATTGAGTTTTAAAAAACGCTTTTAGTGAATAATAAAATTAATGGATTTATTTGACATTTTAATATGCTTAAGTATGAACTCAAACACTTGAATAATGAATAAAGCAATAAATTAATGAAAACGGACTATGATAAATGTATTCCGTAAATTGAGGAATCAAATCAAATTGTAAACTTGTTGATAATAAACAAGAAAAATGAAATGCGCCCTGTAAATTTCATCACGTTGCATTTATAGAGCGTTTTTGACTTTTTTTTTTAACACATAAAACTCCTTAAAATTGGCTATATATAGCCCTAGCAAAAGTGCTATATATATATATATATATATATATATATATATATATATATATATATATATATATATATATATTAGATTGACCACAAAAAAAGTTTTTATATTTGGCGGTGCTACTAGCGAAAAACCTTCTGTTAGATGTCAATAGAGATCTCTGAATTTTTGATCCAAAAATATTAAGAATTAGAGGATGCTCAAATCGATTTTATTGGTAACATCAATGTACTGTGTATTTTTACAGGATAAAAACAAAATTGTACGTTGAAAACATTACTTTTTTGAGGTTTCAATTGCATACATATATAGAACTGATAATTACGTACAAATTTAGATTATGTAGACGTTTAAAATGGACAAATAAACCAAATTTCAAATTAAATGGTTACTTTACGTTGCATACTTTTTTTTAGGAATAAATTGCATAGATATTCAGGGCTGACAATTTCAAATAATCTTAGACCACGTGCAACTATGGACGACCAAGTCAACTCAAGTTATGAGCAATTAAAAGACGTTTAGCAATAAGGTGATTTTAAATTGTATATAACTTAACTACTTATTCATAATACTTATTTACGAACATAATGTATTAATTATTTGTTAATTTGATAATTATTTCATTATTCTATTCGAAAAATTGGGGAACATGCAACCGTTAAATATGAAATTTGGCATACTTGTGCAGTTTATACATTTTTTAAGTGCTCATAACTTGAGTTTACTTGGTCGCCCATGGTCGCACCCTCTTTTAATTTCTAATCTAAGTTTAATTAAATTTTAATTCTTAGTTTAATCGAAATCGTCAGTCCTGAATATGTATGCAATTTATACAAAAAAAACCGATCAAGTGCAAGTTGAACTTGCGCAATTAGTGTTCCGTAAGTTGATTGCTTTTCAAATAAATAATTTTGTTACAGAGGTATAAAATGATCAGTGATTTGACAAAACACACCCCAAATGAGTTTTCAACAAAGTTTGATTCCAATCTTTACTGAAATCTGATGACCTTGAAATTTTTGTTTCTTTTTATATACCAGATAAATTATTAAAGGTAATGCACTCATGATAATTTTCGTTCAATCTACACCCCGTGGAGAATATTCCAGAATTTTTTCAAAATTTTTTGATAAGTACTTTTCGAGATAAGGCGGGTGGACAGTCATTTTTCGCGATTTTTTAAAAATAATGCAAAGAAAAGTGCGCGCAAGTATTACATTATATATATATATATATATATATATATATATATATATATATATATATATATATATTTTTTACTCGTGTTTTCACAAGCTTGCATTTGACACCACATTCGATTATCTAGTAAAAAAATTTTTTTTTCACTTTCGATTTCACCCCCCAAACCCCTTAACTCAAAATTTAACTTTCAAAACTACATGGCTCTGATAAGGCCATCAATTCCTATATTATTACCAAATTTCAACTTTCTATGACAAATAGTTTCGGGAGAAAATCGGGTGTGACAGACGGACAGACAGACGGACAGACGGACACACACCACATACGAATTTTGACCCATTTCTGCATTTTATACGTCTTTAGTTGCTCATAACTTGAGTTTACTTAGTCGCCCATGGTAGCACGTGGTCTAAGGATGTTCAGAATTGTCAGTCCTGGATATCTACATAATTTATATCTCAATAAAATAAAGTGCGCAACGTAAAGTAACTATTAAATATAAAAACTTGGCCTATTTGTGCATTTCATACGTCTTTAAACTGCTCATAACTAAAGTTTACGTGGTCGAGCATGGTCTTACATGGTTTAAGATTCTTCAAAATGTTAGTCTTATCTATGCAATTTAAACGTTAAAAAAATAAGGTGCACAACAAAAAGTAACAATTAAATACAAAATTTGGCCTATTTTTTAATTTTATACGTCTTTTAATTGCTCATAACTTGACTTTACTTGGTAATCCTTGATTGCACGTGATCTAAATTTGTTTATAATTGTCAGTCCAGAATAGCTATGCAATTTATACCTGAATAAAATAACGCGTGCAAATTAAAGTCACCTTTAAGTTCGAAATTTGGCCTCTTTGTGCATTTTAAACGTCGTTTAATTGCTCATAACTTAAATTTACTTGGTCTCCCGTGGTCGTACGCAGTTTAAGTTATGTACGTAATTGTCCGTTCTACATATTTATGCAACTAAAACCTCAAAAATATAATGTTTGCAACGTACAATTATGTTTTTATCCTGTAAAATATACAATACATTGATGTTACCAATAAAATCGACTTTAGCACCCTCTAAAACTTAATATTTTTGGATCAAAATCTCAGGGATCTCTATTTACACATAATAGAAGGTTTTTAGCTGGTAGCACCGCCAAATATAAAAACCGTTTTTTTTTTGTGGTCAGCCTAATATATATATATATATATATATATACATATACATATATATATATATATATATATATATATATATATATATATATATATATATATATATATATACATATATATATATATATATATATATATATATATATATATATATATATATATATATATATATATATATATATATATATATATATATATATATATATATATATATATATATATATATATATATATATATATATATATATACAGTAATACCCCGCTTAGCGCGACCCCGTTACGCGCGGTTTCACTATAACGCGAATTTCAAATTTCGCGCTCATGTAGTCATTAACTTCTCTATGGTCGCGGGGGGATCCCCGCTTTCTCTGAATATTCTCTTTGAAGAATTGGGAATTCCCTGTCCTTCGACTTTGTTCTATGGGGATTTCCTCGTTCGTTTCGTGTGTTCATTTGTTCCGTAATGTTAGTTCGGTCGGCTGGCAGTTTTGTTTTAATATTTATTGGAGATACATACATACATAATTTAACCCTACGTTAAAAATGCCGCCTGTAAAGAAAAAAGAGCGTAAAAGCGTCACTTTGGAATTGAAGATGAAAGTGTTAAGAAGAATGGAAAAATGGAGGCAAAGCAACAATTGTTGGGAGAGATTTTGGATTCTCAGAATCGACTGTGAGAACGATTTATAAAAAATCGGGAAAAAATTAAAATCTCCAGCGAAGGTTCAACACCTATAAGTGCAACAAAACTTTCTCGTTCGAGATCATCTATCTTAGAAAGAATGGAGAAATTACTGTCAGTCTGGATCGAAGATTTGAATAAGAAGAACACACACCACTAAGTCAAGATCTCATATGCACAAAAGCAAAATCTTTGTATGAGATGCTGAAAACAAAAGAAGGAGAAGGGAGTGCCACTCCGACTTTTGCTGCCAGCAGAGGCTGGTTCCATCGGTTCAAGCAGCGTTCTAATCTTCACAATATCCACATAACAGGCGAGGCGGCCAGCGCGGACATTCAAGCTGCAGCTGAGTTTCCAGACAAATTTCAAGACTTCGTTAGACGAGAGAAAATTCCTGCTTGTCTCATCTTCAATGTTGATGAGACCGCACTTTACTGGAAAAAAATGCCATCTCGAACATTCATTTCTAAGGAAGAACGTCAAGCCAGTGGTTTCAAAGCTGCGAAAGATCGACTAACACTTCTGCTGGGTGGTAATGCCACTGGTGATTTCAAACTGAAACCTTTACTAGTGTACCATTCAGAAACACCCCGTGCAATGCGAGGCACAGACAAGACAAGTCTACCAGTTGTGTGGCGATCAAACAGAAAGGCGTGGGTTACACGGGAAATTTTTCAAGAATGGTATTCTAATAGTTTTTGCCCATCAGTCAAATCATACTGTGACAGAAATGGGCTTGAACCTAAAGTTATATTACTCTTAGACAATGCCCCAGGACATCCAACCTCACTTGATACGCCCAGAGACTTAAAAGTGTACGTAAAGTTCCTTCCACCAAACACTACGTCAATATTACAACCTATGGACCAGGGAGCAATAGCAAACTTCAAAGCTTATTACCATCGCCGCACTTTTAGCCAACTAATTCATGAAACTGACGGGGAAGGAAGACAGTCTATGCGAGAGTGGTGGAAGTCATACAACATTATGAAGTCTATTCACAACATAGAAGAGGCTTGGAAGGAAGTTAAAATGAGTTGTATGAATGGGGTGTGGCGTAATCTTTGGCCAGATGTAGTGGAAGCACCTAGAAGAATTGTCCAGATGCAGAGACAAGTGCTTGAAGACATTGCTGCAATGATTGAGGGGTCTGAACTTGAAGATGTCACGGTAGAAGATCTCGTAGAACTTGTAGCAACGCACGACGATCCTATTAGCAATGAAGATCTGATCGAGTTACAGAATAATCCTATCTACGATGAGGAAGAACAAGTAGAAGAGAAAGTTTTATCTTCAGGGGAAATACAAAATGCACTTTCAAAAATTTATTCAGGTTTGGACATATTGCAGAGTATAGACAATAATGATGACCGTGTCTTGACCGTGTGTCAAACAATTAAAAACAGTGTTGGGTGTTATGAACGTATTTTACAAGAACGTAAACAAAACGTTACCCAAAAGACAATAGATGTATTTTTCCGTAAAAAATAAGAGTATGTATTGCATAAAGTGTTCTTAGAATTAAAGTGATTGATTAAAATGATTTGTATTTTTTTGTATTAAATTTTGACTATGTTTAATCATAAACCTCGATATACGCGAATTTCAGTTAACGCGATTTTTTTCGGAACGTATCCCTCGCGTAAAGCGGGGTATTACTGTATATATATATATATATATATATATATATATATATATATATATATATATATATATATATATATATATATATATATATATATATATATAGATATAGATAAATCAGTTATTTTGAAAGACTTACAATACAAGGTGTTGTCGAAAAAGTTTTGATCCTTTTTCTCGTTAAGTAGCTTTAGTGTCAGATATTTCAGGTAATATAAGTCGCATCGGATTACAGTTAGCGTCAGTTGAAAGTAGACTTAGTTTAGCGCGCCTAGAAGATGAGTGATATTTCGCTACATTTTACAATTTTTATTATATAAAGAAATTTAGGCTATTTGTGGTCAAGATACATTATCAAAAATAACAGCCAAAAAAAGTTCGTATGCCAAAAATGCTCTCCGCACTGGTAGAACAATGACAGACAAATTTGGAATTTTGGCAAAAGTTGAGCTAGACCGAGAAGTAAGTAGCCGTGGTATCGCCAAGGAACTAAATATCTATCACCAAACAGTTTTACACCATTTGGTGAAGGCTACTTACAAAAAGACGCTTGATGTTGGGGTGTCGCATGATTTGACGCTAAAAAATTCTGAATGCACGAAAAATTATTAGCAGAGAGGAATCCAGTGTAGTGGGATAAAACTATATCTTTGATAAATAAAAACTACCATCTATGGCACCCAAAACTGGTTGTACTACAAAACAGTATGTAGACATTTAGTTTCGGGCATCTATGTAGGATAAACTTTTGCATAGCATCAGGATGCGCTGAACTTAACAATTATATGACATGATTTACAATAGGTATGCAATGCTCGAGTAAATTACAATTTTAGTATAAATAGTCTAGATTTAGTCAATCATTGCTCCTGGTGATGCTAATATGGATAGCTAAATCAGCGTCGAGGGCAAAAATTTATTGTAGTGACGAGAACCGTTTTGTAGTGTTATTGTGTCAAAGATTCCAAAGAAATATGTATATATATATATATATATATATATATATATATATATATATATATATATATATATATATATCTATATATGTATATATATATATATATATATATATATATATATATATATATATATATATATATATATATACAGTCTGTCAAGTAATAAGGTGTCCGCGACACTGCACAAGAGTTATCACCACTACACCAAACACTTTACACAGACAAACAATTACTTTATCCTACGTCCATGTCCATCATAAAGGCGACCTACTATTTGGTAGTAAAACCTGCTACCTGGAAATTTAATAAATGGTTGTGTATAACTTATTATAATACAAATTTCGAAAATATTCAGATATTAATGATAAATATAATATTAATTACTTTCTTATTTTTTGGCTAAAACTGTACACATATGCGTTGAACCGAGGAATTTTTAAAATTTTGGCAATGCTGTAAATTTGACTGTTTTGGTTGTAGTTAATTATGAGGAGATAAAATTATATTTTAATTAAAGTAATTAGTTAAAAAATTAATACTTATAAACTTTTATACCAGTATTATTCTTTGTAATTACCTTTATGGAATCGTTATTAGATCACATCTCAAATTAGATTTTAACTTAGAAAAAGTTCGTTCTCTTACTCAAGTTTCCTTAAACTTTTAAGTGTTTTCAAACGAAATTACTCTGGATTATTTTCAAGATGTGGTTGAGAAAATCGGATATTGAATTAGGATTCGGACTGCGGGATCATTGGAAAGTATACGTGATCGCTTGTTAATATAAATCAATTAAAATATTTTACATTTATACTATTTAAAATATTACATCTATATATATATATATATATATATATATATATATATATATATATATATATATATATATATATATATATGTATATATATATATATATATATATATATATATATATATATATATACACACATGGGCTGAAAAGTCCCGGGCCTAACACATAGATGGCGCTAGTTTTATTGCAGTCACCTTTTTTTCAGTTAATACTAACCTTCAAAAGACAGCTGTTAAAATTTCATGATATTCTATTCATTAGTTTGTGAGTTATTGTGCTAAGAGTGACGCTACTTTTGTTATTTTCAAAACAATGGATCAAAAACAATTTCGTGTTTTAATTTTACACTACTTCTTGATGGGAAAAAATACCGTTCAAGCGAAGCAATGGCTTGAAAAGTGTTATGGGGACTCCGCTCCATCAGAAACAACAATAAAAAACGTTGGTTTGCTGACTTCAAACGTGGTCGTAGAGACACCGATGATGCAGAACGCAGTGGACGTCCAAATGAGGCGGTAACACCAGAAAACATAAAAAAAATCCATAAAATCGTTTTGAATGATCGAAAAGTGAAGTTGCGTGAGTTAGCTGACATCGTAAAGATATCAAAAGAACGTGTTGGCTTTATATTGCATGAGCATTTGACTATGAGAAAGCTCTGTTCAAAGTGGGTGCCGCGTTTGCTCACTGTTGATCAAAAACAAGAACATGTTGATGATTCTGAGCAGTGTTTGGCCATGTTTAAACGTAACAAACCGGAATTTTTGCGTCGATATGTGACAATGGATGAAACATGGATCCATCACTTCACTCCGGAATCAAAACGATCGTCATCTGAGTGGACAGCAACTGGTGAACCTCGTCCAAAGCGCCCGAAAGCACAACAATCGGCTGGAAAGGTTATGGCCTCGGTATTTTGGGATGTGCGTGGTGTAATATTCATCGACTATCTTGAGAAAGGAAATACCATCAACAGTGAATATTATATAGCGTTATTGGAGCGTTTGAAGGCCGAAATTGCAAAGAAACGACCGCATATGGCAAAGAAAAAAATTTTGTTTCATCAAGACAACGCACCGTGTCACAAGTCAATCAAAACAATGGCAAAACTACATGAATTGAACTTCGAATTGCTCCCACATCCACTGTATTCGCCAGATTTGGCTCCCAGCGACTACTGGCTGTTCGCAGACCTGAAAAAAAAAATGCTCGCCGGTAAGAAATTTTGCACGAATGAAGAGGTTATCGCTGAAACTGAGGCCTATTTTGAGGCAAAAGATAAATCGTTCTACAAAAGTGGTATTGAAATGTTAGAGCGGCGCTGGAATGATTGCGTTGCTCTTGATGGAGATTACGTTGATGAATAAAGCTAATTTTGAACCAAAAAAAAACCGTGTTTTCTTTGTTAGGCCCGGGACTTTTCAGCCCATGTGTTATACACATATATCGTCTTCTTCTCCTTCTTTATAAGCCAGATAGCCCTCTTCAAGTTTCTTCCAATGGTCTGTATCTTGTGTCAGTCCATCTTTTCATTGGTCTTCCGATACTTCTTCAGCTCTCAGAAGGTCTCCATTTAAGTAATTTTGTTATCCATCTACCATCATTCGTTGTTGCCACATGCCCCTGCCATTGCCACTTAATTTTGCCACTCTTTCTTTGATATCTGCAATTCTTATTGTTCGTTGGATATCCTCGCTTTTCATGTATTCTAGTAAACTAACACCTAACATCTGTCTTTCCATGGCCCGTTGAGTATGTTGGAGTTGTAAGGGTCATAGTTTCCAGCCCATACGTTACTGGAAGTATGCAGCTCTCGTACACTTTTCTTTTTAAGGTTATGGGGATATGTCTGTTTTTTGGAATGAATCCCAGTTTTTGAAATGCAGTCCAGCTAAGATCAATGTGCCTTGGAATTTCCGCTAAGTAGGTGTTTCTCCTCAGCAGTTTAAAATTTCTACTACTATACATTAAACATATCAGTTAAGCAGCTTAATAATTAAATATGGCTCGCACAACGTAACACTATACTTTTGTTTAATTAAGCCAATTGTAATAAAAACTAAATGTAGTTGAACTATGAATAAACACTAAAATGCATTACTAATATTTCACGAAAAAACATTTAATTTTGCAGCACATTTTACTACTTTAACAAAACCTATTGTCATTTATAGTTAATTAATCAGTGTACCAGTTTCTGTGACTTAAAAACTCCCTTGCTTTCCATCCTGTTTGAAACGTACTAGGATCTGCTCCGGGTTAAAAACCTGGACTCCTCAGCTGAGGTTGTATATTCACATCTTGCCTCATTTCCACTGAGCAGGATGATTTTACTGTATAACGCTCAACAGTTAGTAATCTTATGCAAATCATGTATTTTATTTCTTCTTGAACGCATTTAATCGTGTTGATTGTCTGGTAATTCTGGATGTTAACATACAGTTAAGGAAAAAAAAGATCTGAAAGTTTAATTTTGCTGAATTTTCTGCTGTATTAAAGAAAAACCAGGCAGTAAGAAAGATTAGTCAAAGGTTTGAGAACATGCACTTCTATAAAGATTAACATATTCTGAGACCTTGTTAAAAAAAAAAAACGTTTTTCATGTATTACAAACTTCTTTGTTCACCTTATATTTAATTGTGTAAGATTGAACGTAATATGTAATAAAATTATTTGTCAAGGAAAGTTCGTGCCATATAATACCAAATTAAAACACGTATTACACACATTGACAACGATATACTTGGTTTTACATTACACTTTCCCGTTACTCTATTCGATAATATTACTATACACTCTAAGTTAACCCATGGTTGCGGATTGAATAATAGTAATGGATATCATAGAATGCGATACCAAATACCACCTAACATGGAAGCCAGACGAAACAGAGCGATTATACTCTTTGCGGATAAATTTACTTAGGTAGGAAAATGTGCAAAATAGGAACATATTTAACCCCTTACTGCATGACTTTTTTTATTATTTTTTGCAAAAAACATATATATGTTAGATAATATTTTTAAATACACGAAATAAATGTTAAAAAAAAAATTGGTCACTTTTTTTTATCAAGATATGAATCACCTTTTAACATGTGCCAAATTTGGCACAAATTGGGAAAACGGAAAAAAATTAAACTAGAGAATAAATTTCGGTAAAAATGTTTAAACGTGTCATACAAAGTTTATTCAGTATGGAATTTATAAAAACAGTTTCGGTCTTTATTTAGGCATAAAAATACCACACACTTGTTACAAGACACATGAGATTTTCCCTTGCACTCAGGATATTTACACCTTTGGCGATCTTCATTTACTTCTGGCCAGTGACTCAAGTTATCAGTTCTAACTTCCTGGGCTGGTATTTGTGAAAAGGGATACTTTCTTTGTTTCAAATCTAGCCGAGGCTGTAGGCAGGTGCTTGGCCTTCCCCTTTTTTTCTGACTCACGCCAGATTTCGTTAATACTTTTGCAAGAGCAAGCTTGAATTCTGAGAGCGACAAATATAAGTTATCATTTTGCAAACTTCGTCTCCACAGTATCCAACTGTTAGCGCAAGTCATATCAAGAAAATGGAAAAATACCCTCATATACCACTTTTTTTATCTAATTTGGATTCTATAGTATCCTAGCATGCTATCTAGGAGATCTACTCCTCCCATATAAGCATTATATACAGCAACGCTTTGGGGACGGGGATTTTTTATATGGGTACTTGATTTTTTGCAGAACCTCGTTGCTTCTGATGTAGGCTGACTGCCAACATAGGTTGATACGGTATTCACAACTTTATTATCATACCAGGACGGACACTGCAGATATTTGCACACCATCGACAGTTGCCACTTTTTCCAGAAATGTACCTCTACCTTTTTTTTTTTCATTTCCGATTCCTTAGGAAACTGCAAGCATGGTACACGATTAGTTCTTACTGTACCCAATGGTAAAATGCCATTTTTGGTGAGATATGTTAGCAGGGGAATGCTTGTAAACCAGTTATCAAAAAAGAGTTTGTAGTTTAGATTTTTTGGAATAGATTCTGAAAGTTTTACTACAACGTTGCTACTGGCTCCTAGATTAGGCTGATTATTCTCAAGCACCGTAGTTCCACAGTAAAAATCAAAGTCGTAAAAAAAAAAACCCAGACACGCCGCTTAGAACGAAAACTTTATGTCCCCATTTATGGGGCTTTTTGGGATTATATTGTTTTAGAGTTGAGCGTGCTTTCGTTGGGATGATTTGTTCATCGACGGCCATATGTTCTTCTTTAGGAACAAGTAGAAATCTGTCACGAATCTTGTTCAGAGAGGGACGTATTTTAAAGAGTTTATCATAGTCAGGTTGACCCTGAGGAACCTGCAGTGTGTTGTCGTTGAAATGCAGAAATCGTTTGATTTCTTCAAATCTGTTGCATGTCATAGCACTGGAGATATTGGGAATTTCCAACGAATTATTCCAATAAGACCTGGTCGATGGTAACTGAATAATCGACATATATATACAAATGCCACAAAAAACACGAATTTCTTCCTTGGATATATTGGGTGGCTTTTCAGGTCTACTTTGAACCCCGTACAAATTTGACTGTTCAGTTATGTAAACGAAAAGTTCTTCAGTAAAAATGAAATTGAAGAAATGGATAGGATCTTCTAATTTTTTTATGAAATCAGGAAGAATTGTACAACCTTGAAATTTTACAAATTCCTCAGAGACAGCTAGAAATTTATTCTCCCAATCAATGGTTTGCTTCTGCTTTTTTTTTTCGGCTTCTCTTTGGTCGGTTTATTAGTAGATGTCGATGGTAACACATTCTGATGATCTATAAAAGTTTGCCCTAATGCGGACAATGGCATGTCATCATCATCATCTTCTATATCAGTTTCGTCAATAATAACATCTTCGTTTGTCGAAACGATTCTTTCGTTTTCACTGTCTGATTCATATAGGAGAACCGACTTTCCAGGACCCAACAAGTCATTTCTTTGATGTTCATCGTCCGAGGATAAATTTTCATTGTCACTAACGTCACCATTTGGAATTCGGAAATTTCTGGTGCCATAAAACTTACTGGGGTCCATCTAAGAAAGAGATGTAATTATTATAAATTATCATGTCTTTATATAAAACTGTTCCAAATATGGCACAGGTAAACAAACTCATATTTTGTCTTCAATACGTCAAATTATAATTATGATATTACCTTAGTAGCAAAATTAGACACCTACCTTTATAAGAGTATTTTTTTCACAACAAATTATTCACAAGAGAGTATGAAAACTGTTGATCTAAAAAACCACAAAACAGGATATAGCGTGTCACAAGCCGCCACTGGACTAATGGCTTTTCTTGGCGTCGAGATTTGACTGTGGTGGAGTCTGCGCGTTTTACGTCAGAGCAGCGAACGTGCCGGATATGGAACAATTTGAAATAAGATCCTTAAGCTACTCAGGGACTTAGAAAAAAAATATATTTGATGTGTGACAAATTTGGGGACAGTATGCGGTAAGGGGTTAACAGTCAGCGTTTATCGAGTTTTAGGTATTTTAACTATGTGCAATATGAAATATAAAAATACATTCAGTGGAATTTATTAATAATTTCATATGAAAGTATGGATGCACTAAGTACGAGGCGTGTTATTTAAGTAAGTACCGTTTTCAAATATGGCCGTTGCAGCGTTGCGGTTACCGTTCTACGCATGCGCGATGAGTACCTGCATCTATTGGTCAGCCGCCATTACGAAAGCATTCGTCCGAATTAACTTTTGTGCTAGTTTAAAATGCCTCAAATCACTGAAAATTACGCGAATTGTGAAATACGCGCTGTATTTCGTTTCTTAAATGCAAAGAGACCTGAAAGCGGCTAAAGTTCATAGGCAATTAAGAAGAAGTGCATTGCGAAAACGCTATGAGTGGACTTTTTAATAGATTTTTTAGCGGCCCTGGAATGTATCCTTTTAGGCCCCTTTGGATGGGAACAAAGAAAGACTGCCTTGAATCGACGCGCAAACAGGTGACTCATTTCGGATTTTACGTGATTTAGAGGAAAGTTAGGAATCAGCTGAAACTTTTACTAAAATGCGTCGTGGACAAAGGTTCGCTAGACAAAGGATTGCTAGAATCGCACTTATCAAAAATGAATTAGTGCGGACACGTTCTTACTTGACAGACTGTATATTAACAATACCATCCTACTCTGACTTTAGGTCACCCAGTATAAATTGATTAAGCTTTTTTCATCTACAAAAGATAACAGCTGAGATATACATCGTATTCAAGCAACTGTCTAAAAGAGTTTATTTAGCCTGGCGTAAAAACTAACACAAAGAAAAATCCAAGTAAATGTAAAGCCATTTAGCCAGGAAGATTGATGCGCCATCAGATTATTTTTATTTTCTCGGCTTTTTCAGGTAAACCAGGTCCGAGAAAATGTATTCTGGTGTTACGAAAAAAAAAAAAACGACCGAATATCGTGGTAAAAGCTATAAAGTTTACTAAAATCAATTTAAGAAAAAAGCCCGTTCATTTTGACGTGGTCTTCGCAACTTTATAGAAGTCAAAACTAATAAAAAACTGATAAAAAATAAATTTCATATTCTATAGATACCTGTCACGTATTGTTACTTGTTACTGTTATTGCTCGATAATTCAACAGTGGGAAATTGTGTGTAGAACCCTCATAAAATTACATCGATATGTAATTGCGACCAATACTTTGGTTCGCTTACACCTGGGAGACGCAAAAAGTATGAATATTTAAAGGTTATTAAGTGAAGATGAAAGAATGGCGATTATTTTTTTTTATTGTACTTTAAATTACAAGAAAATTTTATTTTAAAATACGTTTTAAATGTTAACATCTGTTAAAAGGACCACTGATGAAAACTATGGCGCCTCCTTGTCTGCAGGATAATTAGTCTTGTAAAATAATGTAATAGTTAAAATTGTCAAAGGATTTTCTTTTCAAAAATAAAAAATGTACGGTGTTTCAAACTTTAGTATGTAATCTTCGACTAAAAAATTTATGTTTAATTATTTATAAATGTCTATTGAAAAAATTAAAAAAACCTCTTGACATTTGATAGAAAAAGTAATTACAGTGCCACCTCGATAATCCGAATCTCCATTAAACCGGATTCTTTAATAATCCGGACAAACATTTCTATTGCATTATGTACTTTATAATCCGGATTTAATAGTACTAGGTAATCCGGACCTGTGTTTTTAAACATCTAACTTAATTTAAACTACATGGGAAAACTGAAATCGATAGTGGGGGATTCCCCCCAGTCTAATACATCTGGGATTCACACAAACTGTAGGTGCCTTTGATTTGCCTACAACGCATCGCGTATCGCGTCTAAAGGTTAAGGACTTTGTAGTTGTTTGATTTATTGTCACAAGTACAACATACCTACGTTCTATTTTACTTTATGTGGTTCATATAAGTATGTAAACGTTTTTTTTACGTATATGTACCTACATATTAAAATGCCTTCTAAAAGAAAACATATTACACTAACAATAAAGCAAAAGTCCGATATATTAGAAATACTAGTTCTTGGTGAAAGCGGAAAAAGTGTTGGCAAATGAATACGGAGTAGGAACATCCACAATTTCGGATATAAAAAAGAAGCAAGGGAAAATCAAAAGGTATGTATATATGATTTATTTTAAAGATAATTTTGGACACTCACTATGGACTTGTAACTTCTTTTAAATTTATTTCCAAATGTGATTCCGGTCCTGGCGTCAGAAAAACCTTACAAAAAGCCGAATATCCAGAAATGGAAACTCGTTTGTATACATGGTTTTGTACGCAACGATCAAGGCACGTCCCAATTTAGTACGAAATTTTATCAAGCAAAGCAAAACAGTTTTACACTGAAACCTAAGGGAATGATAATTTTAGAGCTAGCAGAGGCTGGATTTCTAACTTCAGAAAAAGACATGGTCTGCGTGCTTTAAAACTTTGTGGTGAAAAACTATCCAATGATGAAAGTGCCGTCGATCCTTTCCTAACTTTATTCGCAGATAAGATAAAAGAATTAAGCCTTAAACCTACTCAAATATACAACGCAAATGAATCAGCTCTGTATTGGAAAATGTTGCCTGAAAAAACGCTGGTTCGTTCTCAGGAAAAGACCGCACCAGGTCGAAAAATAAACAAAGAACGCGTTACCTTTCTAACATGTTGCAATGCTGATGGATCACAAAAAATAAAGTTGTTAGTGATAGGAAAGGCAAAAAATCCGAGGGCTTTTAAAAATGTGAACATACCTGTTAAGTACAAATCATCTGCCAATTAATGGATGACTACAGCAATTTTCTTAGACTGGTTTTATCATTCTTTTATTCGTCAAGTCAAAAGTCATTTAAGAAGTCTCAACTTACCTGAAAGAGCCCTGCTAATCGTTGATAACGCTTTGAGCCATGGAACTATAGAAGAGCTGACTAGTGAAGATGGACAGTTTACAACATTATTTTTTCCACCAAATTTTACTTTTGCAGCCTATGGACCAGAATGCAATCAGACTGACAAAATTATTTTATCGGAAAAGTCTTTAGCCCATATTTATCAAAAAAATGAAGATAACCTTGTTAGGTTATTAAAAAGCATTAACCTAAAAGATGCTGTATGTCTACTATGCAATTCATGGGAAAAAGTTTCGCCTGAAGTCTTGAAAAAGTGCTGGCACAAAATTATGGCTTATGTGGCAGATACCAACCCAGACACTGAATATGATGCTGAAAATCTGATTCCTCTGAGTGAATTGTGGCACAATTTGCTTTCCACGAATGAAGAAATGAAAGGTAAAGCCTGAAATTTTTCTTTTGGTATTTTTTTTGGTTAATTCGTAAATATTTAACAGATGCTGAATGTTCTCACTGAGCAGAATCTCACGAAAGTGGAAATATGTAATTGGCTTGAAAATGATGTTTGTTACCACTGGAAGACATAGATGATACAGATGAACAACACGCGAGTGATAGTGAAGGTTCAGAGTTAAATACTAATACAAACCAGACTGTTAAGAACACTGTGAAGAATGATGAGGCAGTTAAAAGTTTCAATGTGTGCATGAGATGGGCAGAAGAAAATGATATCCCTCTAAGTGATGTTCTTGTACTTCAAAGATCAAAAGAAATTGCTTTTATGATGAACCAGAGAAGGGTCAAGCAAACAAAAATTACAAATTTTTTTTTACAAAATAAGATAAAACTTGATAAAACTTCTATTTTAAATGTTATTCTATGTACAGTCCCTGGCCAAATTATTAGACGCACTGCAAGATTTCATGTAAAATATTAATTACCGAGTGATATTGTACCGTTTTATTATTTTAAATTGATTTGTTTTTTATTTTTATATTATCCAATCAATTACCTATTTATTTGACATAAATAAAACAGCATTAATTTAGAAAAGCATAAGTTTATTAAGTTTTAAAGAAAAGTGAAATTAATGTTAGTAAAAGTCAATATTTAGTTGAGCCACCTTTAGCGCTATCAAAGCTTTAATTCTGCGCGGCATGCTATCAATGCAAGATTGTACTGTCTCCTGCATTTGAGGATGATGATTCCACACATGAATAATCTTTTCTAGGAGCTGGGTTTTGTTGGTAATCACATCTTTAGCCACTTCTCTTTTCATCAGCTCCCACACATTTTCAATGGGGTTCATATCAGGGCCAATCCAACAGGGGGATATTTTTTTCTGCCAAAAAAGCTTTAACAGACCGAGCAGTGTGGCAGGGAGCTCCAGATCTTGCATGAAAGTGAATGGTTCCCCATTTGGAAACCATTCTCTGAGCTGCAGAATCAACCGATTTTGTAATACTTCTTTGTACTGATCTTGCCTCATTATTCCTTTGACGACGTACAGACGTCCAGTGCCCTTGCCGCTGATGACTGACCATCACACTTTGGTGGGATGTTTAACCGTCGGGACGACACAATTAGGATGAAACTTTTCTCCATGACGACGACGCACATACTGAGCTTTATTCTGCAAAATTTCGAATGTGCTTTCGTCACTGAAGCAGACCTGTCAAAAATAGGAAAAATATATAAACTTCCATGTTTATTTGCTTTATTTAACTGAAAATGATAATAATGTATCAATTATTGATTAAATTGCTGTATCTTACCGATCTCCAGAAGTCCACATCTTTGTCTTGCCATTGTTTGGCCCACTTCAGGCGCTTTGCTTTCATTGCAGCTGTTAACTTGGGCTTCCTGGCGGGGCGACAGGCCTTAAAATCTAATTCTTTCAATTTTCTTCGAACAGAAGCATTTACGCTAGCATCCTGGAGTTGTGATTTTATTACCTTTGTGGTAGCAAATCTGTTTTCTACTCAAATTTTCTTCAAACATCTCTCTGACCGTGGAGTGAAAATTGGTTTTCTACCGTTTTTCTTTCTTTTCGGGCTTAATTCCTTCCCTGACTCAATTTTCTTTTTTATGCGTCGTACACTAGCTTCAGAAACCTCCAATCTTCGTGATATTTCTCGGTTTGTAAATGTTTTCGCAATCACAAGGGCCTTCACTTCAGCTTTTTTACGTGGTGAAAGATCGCCTTTTCTACCCATAATGAAAATAGTCCAATTACTTTTTTAAAACACTGCATACAAAATAAACTAATAACTGAGTAGTATAAAACTGTTAAACAAACAATCACAGTCCATAAAGCCACAGAAACACGTCCGTACCTGACTGATTCCGATCGCGACTGATACAGGTTTGTACTTATTTACGTTCATGTATCACTTTGTCAACACAGGGTTGCCATATGTTAAAAATAAATACAAATATGTAGTCTACAACAATTCTTTTAAATAAAAATCAATAATATTGTAGTTTAAATATACCATTATTGCATAAAAACTCTTAAGAAACATAAAATTACTAAAAAAAATACAGTGCGTCTAATAATTTGGCCAGGGACTGTATGTACTATTTTTTAGTTGTTTCGTATTAAATGATTCATTTTTTAATATAAATAATGTCCTGCTTCAGTAATTCGAATTATTTACTAATTCGGATCACCGCGGTTTTAATTAGTCCGGATTATCGAGGTCGCACTGTATTAAGATTTTTTTTTTAAAAAACTTAGACTTAAAATAAAAACACCATCGAAACTAAAACCTATATACGTTAACAAAAAACAAATATAGAATCCTTCGACACCGAAAGCACAAAACAGTTATATGAGAAACCGCTTGAGACAAAAAATAACTCTACACCCAATCAGAGAACAAGAGAACATAGACCAACAGTGGGCATCTTTAAAACAAAACATTACTAACGCGGCAAAGGAAACCTTAGGCCAGAGACGTCTTGGTTTACGTCAGAAATAAAGGAGCTGGCAAAGAAGAAAAATACGTCATATATACATTACATACACGACAAAACCCAAGAAAACTGGAACGCATATATCGCAGAAAGAAACTTAATGAATAGGAAAAAAAACAAATTAAAAATATTGGGAGACATTTACTAAAGGGATGGAAAGTGATCTGTATGGCGCTCAAAGGAAAGTCTGGAAAATGTTAAGACGGGACAAACTTAACATAAAAGACACGGTACAAACTAATAAAATTACAATTCAAGAATACTCAATACTTTGAGAAATTGTTTAAAGAAGAAGAGAATAATGAAACTATACTTGAAGAAGTGGAAGAAGTAAATCCAGAAGTAACTTTAGAACATACAGAAAGAATTATAAGAAGTCTTAAAAATAGAAAAGCCTCAGGACCAGAAGACATTACAAATGAGATGTTAAAATACGGAGGACAAAAACCTATAGCAACAACTGGAAGCTAATAAAAATCATACATGACATTAACGCAGAATGTAGAACAAATATAAAAGTGGGACATCTCCTGAGCAATGAAGTAAAAATAAACGCCGGAATAAGACAAGGCGATTCACTTAATCCCTTTATCTTCAACTTCGTCATGGAAAGAATAGGGGAGAATCTTCCAAAAACTAGGAGTTACAAAATGGACAACACACACTTCCATACAGTCTGCTACGTCGATGATGCAGTCCTCATCTCCGATTCTGAGGATAACTTTCAGAAGATCTTTCATGCCTTCAATTTGGAAGCTAGAAAACTAAACATGACTATCAACCCAACCAAGCAAAATGTATGGTAGTTTCAAAAGAATTATTAAGATGCAACCTGGAGATCTAAGGAACGGGCTAATAATTTTAAATACCTGGAAACAATGATAACAAGCTTCGGAGGCTTAAACAGGGAAGTAAAACAACAGTCTATGAAGGCATCAGTAATAGCAGGTAGCTTGACGGCTATAGTATGGAAAAATAAATACCTCATAGTGGAAAATAAAATAAGTATATACAAGACAACAGTAAGACCGATGCGATATATGCTGTAGAAACAAGAGCTGACACATGTAAAACAGCACCAACGATGAGGATAACAGGAATAAAGTTGATTAGTGACATATAGTCCAGGCAATATAGCTGAAAAAAGAGCCTATCTGCCGATTTTGAGATAATAAGCTATAAATTGGTGTATACCTTCGTTTTGGCATTGTTTATGTGTAGTCAAAAGTCACCGATGATAGCTTGTTCGGTTCATCAAAAAAACGAAGGTCAAAGGTCACAAAAATTGGTTTTTCAACAATATCTCGTTTTTTTTATGCTCTAAATCACTTTGGGACCTATTATAAAAGTTGTAGAGCATAACATTCTCTACAAAATTGGTCTAAGGTATTTTTTTCTAAGTCTAACCGTTTTTGAAATAGAGCGCGGAGAGTAGGAAGTATTTGGTCGTATGCATGATAACGCTACGTTAGCTGCATAATGCAATACGTTGTGCAGTTTATACGTTAATAATTTACTAAAAATGTTCTCTTCTTCGGAGTTTTTTTTTTATTTTCATACCACTTTTGTGATAATAGATCAGCTTGCGTGTCGCGAAAACTTATAATAGTGAATGATCTATTCTTCACCGTGATTACTATATTACTTAAATATTTCTGTCTTAAATTGGAAATAATAGTAGCATCATCGAGCAAATACTGCGTAGGGACATCTCGAAGCTCTTTCAATGTAAATTGTGAATCTTCGTTATTTTCAATAAAAGAAAAAATTTCTTGCATTGCTACTTCGATTTCATCTTTTCGGCTCGGCTCTTCATGTTTAGACGGCTTTGAATGAAAGAATTTAGTCATGCAAATAGTGTGATATTTTGCTCCGGCAGCAATCAAGTCAAATTCACTAATTACGCGACTTTTCACTAATTCTCCAAAAGAATCACCTCGTTCAACTGCTCTTTTAATTATATTGTCTTTCATATTTATAGTTTGTACCTTACTAATGACGCGCTTATACTTTTGATGTTCACGTTTTTCTTCTCCTTCATCAGCTGTTTGGCCACAAATCAAGCACAATTTTGCGAAGTCAAAAGGCTCAGTTCTTAGTCTACGAGGTGAACTTGATGTCGAAGGTTCATCATCTTCCAGGCGTCGCTTATATGCAGTTATACTATGTTCACTGGTGTACTGTTTCCTGCAGTTAATATGCACTTTTACAGAACTTAAAGTGTTCAAATAGTCAATTTTACCGTCATTTCTTTGAATACTTGCATTTTTTAAAACTTGTAAGCCACGCGAAACATTCACAGTTTTGTCATCTGATAGTAACTTTTCACATATAAAACACAATTCAGCCATTTTACCCGAAATCGTATGTCTGTATTTGCCAAAATTCAGTTTTACACTGAAGAGAAGTCTAGTGAAACTAAATAAAAGGAGAAGTCTTGAGAACGGTACAAGTCTTATGTAACATCTGTCCCAACTCACTATATGAAAACATAAAAGACCGTTGGTAGAGGCCCCCCTCTGTCAAGCGTGGCCCTCTACGTCTATAACACGTGAACTATTACACAGGTAGTCGACGACACACATACGCGCACACATTGATCGTAAAGATGTATAGAGAGAATATATGAGAATATACGTGAATTTGAAGAAACTCTAGCTCTTCGAAGCTTCACGCACTAATGCCTTAAGAAGGTAAAATTCTTGAACTTATATTCTCGTATTTTCGCTCTCTTGCAACCACTCAATAGAGGGGGGATGGCTGCTTGGTGGTGCACACCGCTGATTGGTTTTACAGAGCAGTCCCTAGACTAACTAATCCGAATACTTTCTATGTATATATTAAAATTTCTCAAATTATAATATGCATAAGCTCCATAAATTAGAATTATCATCCGCTCGAAACTGTAAATTTACGACATCGCACAAATCACCGAAATTTAAAACTGATTAGTGCAAATGTACCTGCATTGTATCTATGAGGGACCCAACATTTTTGGAAATTATACGGTCCGTAATTGACTACATAGATCCTGCCATAAAGTAGTATGATTCCATCCGTTTATTATAAATAATTCGGAGAACGATTTTGAAAATCTCTACAACTTCATAGCAGAGAAAATAAAAATATAATGAGAATGCAATTAAGCTAATATTTACTAAATTTAATCAAACACATGTTATTTCTAAATATTATAAACAAATATCATTTATTTTCAAGTAAATAATTGAAATTCGTTGATTATTTAAACATTTTTAGTAAATTATTAACGTATAAACTGCACAACGTATTGCATTATGCAGCTAACGTAGCGTTATCATGCATACGACCAAATACTTCCTACTCTCCGCGCTCTATTTCAAAGACGGTTAGACTTAGAAAAAAAATACCTTAGACCAATCTTGTAGAGAATTTTATGCTCTACAACTTTTATAATAGGTCCCAAAGTGATTTAGAGCATAAAAAACGAGATATTGTTGAAAAACCAATTTTTGTGACCTTTGACCTTCGTTTTTTTGATGAACCGAACAAGCTATCATCGGTGACTTTTGACTACACATAAACAATGCCAAAACGAAGGTATACACCAATTTATAGCTTATTATCTCAAAATCGGCAGCAAAATGCTAAGTCTCCTGGACAAATACATGGAAAAACGATCCACGACAGAATCCGCAACAAAGATCTACAAGAACTAAGTAAGATCCAAGAAATATCCAAATGGACCAGAACTAGAAGAAAACAATGGAATAAACACGTAGATGGACGACAATAGACTGGTTAAAAAGGTCAAACTCAATAAGCCCTGCGGTAGAAGGGGTGGAAGGAATGCTGAACGCCCACATCGGATATGGGGGATAAAACAGGCAGTATGCCTATTTATATGACAACCAAAGAAGAAGAAGAAGAAGAAAAAAAAAGTTAAAAAATATTTAAAATTGACTGAGTAATATTACAAACAGTGTCTGAAAACATGTAGCTGTCCCAATCCGACGACAGGTCACATTTAATGTTATAACTTTGTAACGAAATGAAATTTTCTTAATTTTTTTTTTTAATAAGTATAGAGAATAAAAATCCGTAAAAAAATCTAATGTTTGAAAATTCGAGGTGTATGTAACCCCTCACCTCATCTCGATAAATGTGGTAATTTTTTGCTGCGATGCTGAGGCGCGTTGTATTCTCCATTCACAGGGAGAATCCTTACCTTACTTGTAGTTTTCTTCTGTCCAAGAAGGTCATAAATACGAGTAATTAAAATATTTTTGTTATCTTAAATGTAATAAGAAATATTAAATAAATATGTTATCAACTTTTCAACAATTTTCAATTATGTTTTCTGTTACAAAGTTTCGTGCACGTCACACATCTGGCACAGCAGTTTTTCATACATATCAGCTATCTCTCTTACTTTCACCTTGTGGTAATTCAGAAAAATATCGTGGATTTTTTTGTGTTTTTTGGAGTGATTGCCTCATTTGGACTCCTGGAACGTAGTGCATCACGGTGCATGTACGGCCGCATTTAAGTTCACTAAACCATCGACATAGAGTTGCTTTCGACGGAGCAGATGTGCTATAACACTCTTCAAGCCATTCTTGGGTTCTGACTGTATTTTCTCCCATCAAAAAACAATGTGTAATCAGCACACGAAATTCTTTTTGTACCATCATTTTGCCAAAAATCAAAAGTAGCGTCATTCAAACAGCTGTAATACTACAACTAATAGACAAAAGTGAAATAGTATCGACTTGTAACGACAAATGACGATAGATCACAACGCTGCGAGACAAGTTTCAACTTACTGGCTCGTTTAGTTTGTTCTGTATGCACGTTTGCTTAAAGGTCTAATTGTGCCTTTACATTTTTTTACAATGGGTATGAAAAACAGCAGCGCGTGTATGGTAAATTTTGTTTTGAACTCGAAAAAAGTGCTACAGAAACGTATGAAATAATTCTGAAAGCATTTGGAGACGAAGTTCTGAGCCGTACGTAAATTTATGAGTGGTTTTTGCGATTTAAGGTAGGTCGAACTCCGATAGATGGCGACGTGCATTCCGGAAGAATTTCCAGCGCAATCACATCTGACATTAAGAAATTATTCGTAAGGCCAGTTCGACGAGTGTCATCTCCCGACACGCTTATTCGTCTAATTTGACACTTTGAAGGTTACGAAAGTCACGAAGCATAAAGTAACTACTTCAGATTTCCAAAAGTTAGTCCCAAACCTTTTGGATCACACCACGTATTCCTATAGAACGAGAGAGAGAGAGCCGTTGTCCATTACAACGTGAATCAGAATCCTGTTAAAAGAGCGGGCATTGGGAATGCAGATTTTCATTACTTTCGTTACTGTCAATTAATTTTTCAGGGTGGTGTCTCCAGGATTAACAAGATTCCTGTGAGCCTGGTCTTTTCAAGGAGGTTCAGTTTTTCTAAGAAATGTCCTTACTTACTCGTAGTTACTTTTTTGGTTTTAGATTTTTTTTAAAACTAAAAATTCAACAGGGCTTTTGATTTTTTTTAAACGAAATATTAAATCGTTATTACGAGCGCTGCCTTTTAAGTTTTTACAAACGACAACTAGATGGCGCTATTTAGATGTGACATTACAATTGTTGTAAAATTTGACATTTGTTATTACTTAAACACTAGTAGCTCAGAAATTGGCCGAGTAGTTTGTTTACAGTGAGCGTTTAAAAAAAAACAGTTTTGTGAAAAAATGGAAATTTCACGTGAAGATTTTCATTGGATGATTTTTTACGATTTTAGTAAAAGCCTAACTCAACAACAATGCCAATTGTTCAACTTTTGGTAATGAATCACCATCAGAAAAGACTATTTATAATTGGTTTACAGAATTTCGTTATGGTCGTGCTTCCGTCAGCGACTAATTTCTTGAAAATCGACTAAAATCGGTTGTTATTCCAAACATGGATGTTGTCCACAACGGGATTGAAGAGGATCAGCATGTGCCTTACCGTGAGATAGAGGCATCCTTAGGCATATCAAAGACTGACATTCGATTTAGCATGAATATTTATGGATTCCACATAATTTGACCGAAACTCAAAAACAGACCTGTGTTAATTATTATTAGTGTAAGGAAATCCTCAAAAATTTTGACCGAGGTTATGCAAAATCCGTATACAACATCGCAACGGAGATATATTCGTACAATCCGGAAACTAAGCAACAATCAACTGTTTGGGTGTCCTAAGATGAACCGAATGCAACAAAAGTTCGTTCGCGAAGCACTTCCAAGAAAATGATCGTTTGTTTCTTTGGTTATACTGGTCATGTTGCAACCATTGCTTTAGAGGATTGAGGAACAGCTAATGCTAAATGGTATACAATAGTTTGTTTCCCAGAAATTATAGATGAAATCAGGAAAAACAACTGAAAACGTCGCATCATTCTTCATCATAACAATGCCAATGCCTGCTCTCACACAGCACGCCAAACAATTGATTAATGTTTCATTGCTCGTATACACCTGAGTTATCGCCTAACGACTTCTTTTTGTTCCCAAATGTCAAAAAAGAAAATGCGTGAACAACTTCAGAGTGGACAAAGTGTTTCGAGAATTGGTTCGAACGCATGCAAAAGTAAATGCGTTCGCGTGCACTTTTGCATCTTAAAGGCGAATATTGTGAGAAACAATAAAGTGATTGGTACCAAAAATTTTTTTTTCTTTCATTGTTTTTGTAAAAACTGAAAAGGGCTCCTTCGTATTTGCTCGTTGTTACTTTTTTTGGTTTTGGATTTCTTTAAAACTAAAAATTCAACATGACTTTTTGATTTTTTTAAAACTAAGTATTAAATTAATTAATTAATTAATATTGTGATAAATTCCCAAAATTTCATATGGTTCTTTTTGTTAAGATAACACCTTTTTAGACAGACCTAACTTCCGTGGGAATTTGATACAGAAAAATTTGCGTTAATTATTATTTTAAATTAAACGTAATAGCGGGTAAGGTCACTTATATTAGGCTGTTCACGTAATATTTAAAAAAAAAAATTGTCATGTACAAATATACAACAAATAGCACGCCAATATTAACGAATAAGCCGGCGCGACTGTTAATAACTTTAAAAAATAATCGGAAGGAAGTATTTAAAATTAAATTTTATTAAGTACCCCTATGGGAAACAAATGCAATTTAATAGTAGTTGTACTGGGTCGATTTTAAAACTAATTGTTTTACTGTCTTGTAGATAGTGTATGTTATAACTATTAAAAACCGTTAAAGAAGTAATAATATGATAACTTTATGGTATAATATACTGCTTTTAATTTTTGTGACACGATGTAACAAAAAATTTCGTGTGGTGATTAAACATTGCTTTTTGATGGGAAAAAATACAGCCAGAACCTAAGAATGGCTTGAGAAATGTTATGGCACATATGCTTCTTCGAAAGGAAGTATATGTCGATGGTTTAGTGAACTTAAATGCGTACAAACCCCGATAATGCACTATGTTCCGGAGGCCCAAATGAGGTAGTCACTCCAAAAAACACTAAAGAAATCCACTATATGGTTTTAAATAACCGCAAAGTGAAAGTGGAAGAGATAGCTGACGTCGTGCGGATATCAACAAAATGCGCGAGGCATATTTTGCATGAATATTTGCATATAAAAAAGCCGTGTCCGATTGATTAAAAACAGCAACGCGTCGAAGATTCAGAACGCTGCTTGGCACGGTTTCGGCTTAACCCAAAGGAGCTTTTGCGTCGATTCGACAAACATGGATACACCACTATACGCCTGAGTCCAACAGGCAGTCCGCAGAGTGGCTGGAACCGCATGAAAACCGACCGAAGCGTCTAAAATCACAAATATCAGCTGGAAAGGTTTTTAGCAGTATTGTTTGCTATGCGCATGAAATAATACCGACGACGAGAAGGGGCGAACAATCACTAGAGACTTACGTTGGTTGGTGAAATCAAGAAAAAAGGCCACATTTAGCGAAAAAAAAAATGTAGTTTCACCAAGATAATGCACCAGCTCACAACTCCGTAATACGATGGTAAAACTGGACCAATTGTGTTATCAGTTGCTTCCTCATCCGCCATATTTACCAGATCTGGCTCCCAGCGATTATTGCCTCTTTCGTACTATATGAAAGGTATCTAAATGTTGGAAGACTGCTGAAAAATAAAATCGATTTTTGTCAAAAACCTTGTTTTTTTCACGTCAATATGCTAGCATTAAAGATTACTCTCTAGTGTAAAACGTATCAGTAATTGTCAGCTGTTTTAAGTAATGCTTTAAACGTATCAGTAATTGTCAGCTGTTTTAAGTAATGCTTTTCGGATACATAAATGAAGCTGAATTCAGAATACCTTGATGCAAGAATTGTTTTATGTATTTTGTGGTTTTAATCTTTTAAGAAGGTTAAAATGGTTACTTTACCAGGAGTAAATTGTCCAGTTACAATTATCCAAAATACTAATTAACATACCTGTCACTATGCTGGCATTACTTTAAAGTTTACCGGTTGTTTTATGTATTTTAAGGTTTATTATATTTTGTTTACTGTAATATCTTAACGTATTACAGTTTTGTGTGCACATCTATCTATAATAATAATCCCTATTATATTATAAAACGCAACGTCTCTCTCTCTGTCCGTTAGTGCGCTTGTCACTCAAGAACCACTTATCCGATTTACGTGTTTTTCTTTAAAATTCATTCATAAGACGTAAGCTGGAAAGTTTTTGGTCTAGCTACTTAAAATACGTTTTTTTTTTTGCAAAATTTTTAGTAGCTGTTGTCTCTGCTCTTATTTTTGTAGCGTAGGTCATGATTGATCTATTATTACTTTGCTTTTTTACACTCACATTTCTGTTTTTCCAAATTTACACGTAGGCTGAAAAGTTTTTGGTCTAGCTACTTAAAAAACATTTTTTTTGCAAAAATTCGACTTTATTCATCAACATAGTCTCCTTCAAGAGCGATACAATCAATCCAACGCTTTTCTAATATTTCTATACCTTTCTTGCAGAAGAATTTGTCTTTGCCTGCAAAATAGGCCTCAGTTTTGGAAATAACTTCTATACTGGAGTCAAATTTCTTTTCCGCGAGCATTTTTTTGTGGTCTGCGAATAGATAATCGTGGCTGTGGGCCAAATCTGGTGAATACGGTGGATGAGGAAGCAATTTGAACTTCAATTCATGCAATTTTGTCATCGTAACCATTGACTTGTGACACGGTGCATTGTCTTGATGAAAGAGCACATTTTTCTTGTTCATTTGGGGCCGTTTCTTTGCGATTTCGGCCTTCAAACGCACCAGTAACTTTATACAATATTCGCTACTGATGGTTTTTTCCTTCTCAGCATAATCGATGAACATTATTTCATGCACATTCCAGAATACAGAGGCCAAATCCTTCCCAGCCAACTGTTGTGTTTTTGGTCGCTTCGGGCGGCTTTTACCGGCTGCTGTCCACTCAGCGGACTGCCGATTTGATTCCGGTGTGCAGTGGTGGATCCATGTTTCATCTTTTGTTACATATCGCATTAAAAATTTCTTTTTATCGCGCTTAAACAGGTCCAAACATCGCTCAGAATCATCAAGTCCACTGTGAGCAAACGGGGTACCCATTTCGAACAGAGCTTTCTCATGCCCAAATGTTTATGCAAAATATGATCAACACGTTCTTTTGATATCTTTAGTGTTTCAGCTATCTCACGCAATTTCACTTTACTATCATCCAAAACAATTTTGTGGATTTTTTTATGTTTTACGATGTAACCTCCTAATTTGGGCGTCCAGAGCGTTTAGCGTCATTTGTATCTGTACGACCGCGATTAAATTCGGCATACCAGTAAATGTTGAGTGATTTCCTAGAGGCAAAGTCTCCCTAAGACTTATCAAGCTATTGCTTTGCTTGAACGGTATTTTTTCTCACCAAAAAATAGTGTTTCCATTGTTTTGAAAATATCAAAAGTAGCGTCACTAAAACCACTGTAACTTGTAAACTAATCGTTGCAATGTCATGAAATTTTGACACGTATCGTTTGAAAGTTGGTACTTCCTAAAAAATCATATGAATTTTTTGAAAAGGGCGACATCTATGTGTCAGACCAAAAACTTTTCAGCCTACATGTTATGTTCTGTGGCCAGGTATAGTACATATTTTGTTCCGTTAGGTAACATAAGGATAAGCAGTGACTATAACAGTGAATCAAGTCGGCAAAAACCTACACAATAATTCTGTAGTCCTCGCGAGCGGAGTCGCAGGCACAGCTAGTAATATATATACCAGGTGTACAAATATGAAATGCGGATTTCAGACAACAGATGGTGCGCCATTTTGTTGTGTCATCAACAAGTGTCAGAGGCGCACGAGTGATAAATTGGAAAAGTGTGTGCATAGTGTTGTGTTGTTGTGTTCAGTATGAGCATTCGCGGACAGCATTAATTTTTTGTTTTCATTCGAAGAAAACTGCTGTTGAATCATATCGATTACTTCGAGAAGCTTATGGTGAACATGCTCCATCGCAAGATACGCGTGAACGATGGGTTCGGCGTTTCAAAAGTGGTGATTTCGATGTTGCAGACAAGGAACGTGGAAAACCGCCAAAAAAATATGAAGTTGTGGAATTGCAAGCATTGTTGGACGAAGATGATTCGCAAACATAAAAACAACTCGCCGACCAACTGGGCGTTAGTCAACAAGCTGTTTCCGAACAGGAGATGGGAACGATTCAGAAGCCGGTAGATGGGTACCACATGAGTTGACCGACAGGCAGATGGAAAAGCGCAAAAATTCGTGTGATATTTTGCTCGCTCGGTACAAAAGGAAGTCGTTTTTTCATCGTATAGTTACAGGGTATGAAAAGTGGATTTATTTTGAGAATTCCAAGCGTAAAAAATCATGGATAGACCCAGGCGCACCATCCACATCGATCGCAAGACCGAATGGCTTTGGCAGAAAGACGATGCTCTGTGTTTGGTGGGACCAGAGGGGCGTGGTCTATTATGAGCTGTTAAAACCTGGAGAAACGGTTAATACTAAACGTTACCAACAACAATTGACCGATTTGAACCGTTCGCGCTGCTTAAAAAAGGCCAGAATACCGAAAGACGCAACACAAAGTCATTTTTCTTCATGACAAAGCTCCATCACATACGGCAAAACCTGTTCGCGACACGTTGGAAGCACTCAGCTGGGAAGTTCTACCCCAAGCAGCTTACTCACCAGACTTGGCTCCTTCCAATTACCACTCGTTTGCATCGATGGGTCACGCACTTGCTGAACAGCGTACGAAGATGTGAAAAAATGGCTCGATGAATGGTTCGCAGCAAAAGGGGAAGATTTTTACTCTCGTGGTATTCACAAATTGCCCGAAAGATGGGAAAAATGTATAACGAGCGATGGAGAATACTTTGAATAAAGCACTTTTTATCATTCTTCCGAATTTAAGATGTTTTTTTAGAAAAAAAATCCGCATTTCATACTTGTACACCTGTGTAAAACGCAACATCTCTTTCTGTGTGTCCGTTAGTGCGCTTATCACTCGAGAACTACTTCTCTGATTTACGTGTTTTTTTTTTAATTCATACATATGATCTCTACGCAGGTTTAAGTATATATTTTGTTACGTTAGAGAACACAGTGCAACACTAAAAAAAATAACCATATACGGACACCACCACGTGATAATAGACCAAAAAAAAAAAGACCCGTGTCTCCCAGTTTTTCCGAAAGTCATGTACTTTTTTTTTTATGGGCCCCCAAAGATTTGAGGCCTGGGTGTAATTTTTGCAAAAAACTCATCATATTCTGAGGCTCATATCTTGCAAACCGTTCGGAATTTTAATTTACTTTCTGTGGCAAAGTTGTAGCCTTTGTCATAAGGAACAAAAATTGTGAACATTTAAAGTAAAGAAAACTTCATCTTCAAGATCAAAATAGCAAAAAACTGTAAAAAATTCGATTTTTTTACCTTTTTTTCCCTGTTTAGGCCCATAGCTAGCAAACCGTTCAAAATTCAAGGAAACAATCAACTACAAAAATGTAACAACTTTCTAGAATATATGAACTTCCTAGGAATGATTCTCAACACTGTTTAGGTAGCCGCAAAAGTGAAAATTTTCCCGAAAAATCTACTTTTTTAAAGTTTTTTGCGATTTTGATCTGGAAGATGAAATTTTTTGGATTTTATATGTTCACAATTTTTGTTCTTTATGACAAGAGCTACAACTTTGCTTCAGAAAGTAAATCAAAATTCCAAACGGTTTGCAAGATATGAGCCTGAGAATATGATCAGTTTTTTGCAAAAATGACACCGAGGCCCCAAATCCTTGGGGCCTCATAAAAAAAAGTACATGAATTGGGCCAAAACTGGGAGCCTCGGGTAAAAAAAGACCCGTGTCTCCCAGTTTTGCCCCAAGTAATGCATTTTTTTTTTTATGAGGCCCCAAAGATTTGGGGCCTCGGTGTCATTTTTGCAAAAAACTGATCATATTCTCAGGCTCATATCTTGCAAACCGTTCGGAATTTTGATTTACTTTCTGAAGCAAAGTTGTAGCTCTTGTCATAAAGAACAAAAATTGTGAACATATAAAATCCAAAAAATTTCATCTTCCAGATCAAAATCGCAAAAAACTTTAAAAAAGTAGATTTTTCGGGAAAATTTTAACTTTTGCGGCTACATAAACAGTGTTAAGAATCATTCCTAGGAAGTTCATATATTCTAGAAAGTTGTTTACTAAGATCTTAGCTACATTTTTGTAGTTGATTGTTTCCTTGAATTTTGAACGGTTTGCTAGCTATGGGCCTAAACAGGGAAAAAAAGGTAAAAAAAATCGAATTTTTTACAGTTTTTAGCTATTTTGATCTTGAAGATGAAGTTTTTTTTACTTTAAATGTTCACAATTTTTGTTCCTTATGACAAGGGCTACAACTTTGCCACAGAAAGTAAATTAAAATTCCGAACGGTTTGCAAGATATGAGCCTCAGAATATGATGAGTTTTTTGCAAAAATTACACCCAGGCCTCAAATCTTTGGGGGGCCCATAAAAAAAAAGTGCATGATTTTCGGAAAAAAACTGGGAGACACAGGTCTTTTTTTTTTGGTCTACTATCACGTAGTGGTGTCCGTATATGGTTATTTTTCCATAACTTAAAAAATTACACACATTGTAATATAAAGAATAAGCAGTGACGATAAAAATGAATCAATCAATAATTCTGTAGTCCACGCGAGCGAAGCTGCGGGCCCAGCTAGTTTTTAAATAAAAACTATTCACCTATTTTTATCTATCCATAATAAAATAAGTAAATAACAGACGAACCTATAAAAGAAATTTTCAAGAATACGCATATACATCAATTAATGAAAATATCATTCATCTTCTCGTATACGTCACATTAATCGAGATTAATGCCTCTGTTTTGTCGAAAACGTTCCTTGTTTTTGTGTCTTCATTTCCATAGTACATCATTTTCTATTTTGTGTTACTAAAAGAGCAAAATGTGTCTTGAATAATGATGGAAAAAGTGGAGCTACTTTTTATATAAAATATCTAAGAAAAGTGTATTGATTTGAAATATTTGTGTGCTAAGCAGAACCTATTTAGTGTTCCGTATGGAACACTTATAAGATCAGTTCGGGGTCTGTCTGTCCTTCTGTCACACCTGATTTTCTCCGAAATTATTTGACACAGAAAGTTAAAATTTGGCATTAATATAGGAATTGATGCCCCTATCAGAACCGTGTAGTTTTGAAAGTTACATTGTGACTTAAAGGGTTTAATTTGGGGGGGGGTGAAATCGGAAGCGAAAAAAACGTTTTTTTTATCAGTTCATCGAGTGGGGTGTCAAATGAAAGCGTGTGAAAACACGAGTTGAAAAATATATATGTATAATGTAATACATGCGCACACTTTTCTTTGAATTATTTTTAAAAAATTGTGAAAAATTGCTGTCCCCTCTTATCTCGAAAAGTACTGATCAAAAAATTTTAAGAAAATTCTGGAATATTCTCCACAGGGTGTAGATTGAATGAAAATTATCACGGTGCATTACATTTAATAATTTATCCGGTATATAAAAAAAATCAAAAATGTTAAGGTCATCAGTTTTCAACAAAGATCGGAAACAAACTCTATTGAAAACTCATTTAGGGTGTGCATTACCTTTAATAATTCATCTATAATATATATAAAATGCAACGTCTCTCTGTCTGTCTGTCTGTCCATTAGTGCGTTTATCACGCGAGAACCACTTATCCGATTTACGCGTCTTTTTTTAAATTCATACATATATTCTTTGGTCAGGCTATATAATAATAATAATAATCTATATCTATAATATATATAAAATGCAACGTCTATCTGTCTGTCCGTTAGTGCGCTTATCCCTCGAGAACCACTTATCCGATTTACATGATTTCTTAAATTCATACATATGTTCTCTGACCAGGTTATAGATATATATTTTATTACATCTATAATATATATAAAATGCAACGTATCTCTGTCTGTCTGTCTGTTAGTGCGCTTATTACTGGAGAACCAGTTATCCGATTTAGGTACTTTTTTTTTAAAACATACATATGTAGTAGTATTTATAGCATAAGGAATGAGCAGTAACGATAATAGTGAATGAAGTCGGAAAAAAGTTTACCGCTAGCGCGTTTTCTTGCAATACACAGCCTAAATCTTTACATATGGAACAATATTATATAGCAGAGAATATCTATAATCTATATTATATATAAAATGCAATATCTCTCTGTCTGTGTGTGTGTCCATTAGTGCTGCATTTATCACGCAAGAACCACTTATCCGATTTACGTGTCTTTTTTTAAATTCATACATATATTCTTTGGCCAGGTTATATAATAATAATAATCTATATCTATAATATATATAAAATACAGCGACTTTCTGTCTGTCTGTCTGTCCGTTAGTGCGCTTATCACTGGAGAACTACTTATCCGATTTACGTGTTTTTTTTTTTAAAACATACATGTGTTCTCTGGCCAGGTTATCTATCTATAATATATATAAAATGGAACGTCTCTCTGTCTGTCTGTCTGTCCGTTAGTGCGTTACGTGCTTTTTTTTAAAAACATACATATGTTCTCTGGCCAGGTTATCTATCTATAATATATATAAAATGCAACGTCTCTCTGCATGTCTGTCTGTCTGTCCGTTAGTGCGTTACGTGCTTTTTTTCTAAAACGTACATATGTTCTCTGGTCAGGTTATAGGATATATTTTTTTTGTGTTAGGTAACATATATATATATATATATATATATATATATATATATATATATATATATATATATATATATATATATATATGTATATGGGACGATCCGCGTCAACCGGATCAGAGCTACGACCAAAATTAGAAGCAACCAAAAAACTTGACCAAGGGCTCATTTTAAAGCTTAGAGCGTCTACTTTCAAATGCCGAGTGCGCCTTTGAAAAATCCAATATGGCGGCTCCAATATGGCGGCCGGTAGCCGGAGAAAAATCAAGTGTCCAGCAAAAAAGCTTATAAAAATACAAAATTCGCAACTGTTTGGGTCGTTTTTTGGCTCAAATTGTAGCTGATGGACGCCCCAAAAAATTGGAGTGGTAAGTTGACAAAATCCAACATGGCGGATCCAATATGGCGGTCAAAAATCCAATATAGTGGCCGAATTTTCGCAAATGAACCGATTTGCACTAAATTTGGTAAACGGGGGTTTTTAGGGTCGCTGATCACGAATCTGAGGTCTGATTTACCAAATTCAAGATGGCGGATCCAAGATGGCGGAAGAAATTTTCGAAAATCTATCCATTTGTACCAAATTTGTTATACGGGGGTTTTTGGGATCGCCGATTACGAATCAGAAGTTAGATTTTCAAAATCCAAGATGGCGGACCCAATATAGTAGATTGCCTTATTCAGTTTCCACCATATTGGATCCACCCTCATGAATTTAAGAATTTTAGAAATTTGACCAAAAACCCCCGTATAACAAATTTGGTACAAATCGATAGATTTTCGAAAATTTCATCCGCCATCTTGGATCCGCCATTTTGAATTTGGCAAATCAGACCTTGGATTCGTGATCAGCGACCCTAAAAACCCCCGTTTACCAAATTTAGTGCAAATCGGTTCATTTGCGAAAATTCGGCCACCATATTGGATTTTTGACCGCCATATTGGATCCGCCATGTTGGATTTTGTCAACTTACCACCCAATTTCTTGGGGCGTCCATCAGCTACAATTCGAGCCATGTTGGATTTTTCAAAGGCGCACTCGGCATTTGAAAGTAGACGCTCTAAGCTTTAAAATGAGCCCTTGACCAAGGGGTTGCTTCTAATTTTGGTCGTAGCTCTGATCCGGTTGACGCGGATCGTCCCATATATATATATATATATATATATATATATATATATATATATATATATATATATATATATGATTATCGGGAATCGGTCTGGACTGTAAATAAAACTCTTTTCTTCTTTAAAACTCAATATTTCGTTATCGTTTGATAACTTCTTCAGGAGTAAGAAAATGCGAGTTTGTCCTGGAAACCAACATTCAGTTTGTTGTAGTAAATCGAGATGTTGAATGTTGGTTTCCAGGACAAACTCGCATTTTCTTACTCCTGAAGAAGTTATCAAACGATAACGAAATATTGAGTTTTAAAGAAGAAAAGAGTTTTATTTACAGTCCAGACCGATTCCCGATAATCATATATATATATATCAGATTGATGCACGGTCGATAACATATCACCAAATCTTATATATATATATATATATATATATATATATATATATATATATATATATATATATATATATATATATATATATATATATATACATACTTATGAACTAATGTGTATAAGAAAACAATAAAAACCTACCCTATTATGTATTATGTAAATAAAAATATGTATGTATTTTTTCATTTTTCCCTTAGGCGGACATATTTTAATAGTCCCGAGGGTGTCCGCTCAAGAGAGCTTTCACTGTATACCATATATATTATATATATATATATATATATATATGTATATATATATATATATATATATATATATATATATATATATATATATGTATATATATATATATATATATATATATATATATATATATATATATATATATATATATATGTATATATAGATATATATATATATATATATATATATATATATATATATATATATATATATATATATATATATATGTATATATAGATATATATATATATATATATTTATATATAAATAAAATTTGTTTATTTACTTATCTGCTACCAATTGGTTATTTGTGTGGACGCAACAAAAAGTCGTTTAAAATGACCCAAACATAAAAATTAAAAAATAGAACGCACTCACGAAAACGTTGTTACTGCAATATTGAATTCCTTCATGAAAGGAGAGAAAGAGGGCCGAGTTAATGGAAAAAGGACCCCGGGATGGAAAGAGCAAATTTTAATAGTCAAACAAGCTCAACGTGAATTTAAATCGAACACCCTTCGACACTGAATTAGTTGGTAAATTTTTAAAGCAGGAGAGAGGAGACATTTTAGTGTGCACATAAAGTGCAAAGTGGGTAAATATAGAAAGAACCCTTTTTGGTTGATAATGTTTGTGTAGTGAATTTTATTGGGAGTTTACCTAACGAACACAATATCAATCTAAGGTGTAATAAGAAAATATATTCATGTTTTGGCCAGATGAGAGCAATTTTCGAGGTTTTGCCTGCCATTGCACGATGCATCTTCGAACTCCTTAAAGTTATCTATCTAATCTAAGCAGCGTCCTGAACATGCTTTGCGAAATTGTAAGCGAAACGTCGGAAAGGCACTCTAGATTGATACAGTTTGTTGCTAAGTGCCATGATTTCTTCAGAAGGTGTATGCTGATTTATAATTACATCATCAAGGTAACTTACATCAAAGAAATACTCATACTCAGAACCCACATTTCCATTTACTCCAGTTGTGTTAATTTAAGGATAATTTAAAAGCCGCGATAACAGATGGCGTCACTTTCTTAACCAATCATCTGTCATGATGCGCGACTTGTGAAATTAATTTTTAGTGCTTCGTACGGAACACTTATAAGATCACTTCGGTGTCTGTCTGTCTGTCACACCCCATTTCCTCTGAAACTATGTCACGTGGAAAGCTCAAATTTGGCACTAATATAGGAATTAATAGCCCCATTAGAACCGTGTAGTTTTGAAAGTTAAATTTTGACTTAAGGGGTTAGTTTTGGCGGGTGAAATCGGAAGTGAAAAAAAAAGATTTATTAGGTCATCGAGTGGAATATCAACTGAAAGCTTGTAAAAAACACGAGTTCAAAAATATATATAACTAGCCAGGCCCGCGGCTCCGCTCGCGTGGACTTGATTCATTACTAACGTCACTGCTTATTCCTTATGTTACCCAACGTAATAAAATATCTCTCATTATTTCCCCTTATCTCCCAATATTTTTCCTTATCTCTACATAATTTCTATTATTTAGGCTTATCTCTGCTCATCTCCCATTATTTCTCATTATCTCCCATTATTTCTCCTTATCTCCCATTATCTAACCTTATTTCCCATTATCTAGGCTTATCTCGACTCATCTCGCAATATTTCTCCTTATCTCCCATTATTTCTCCTTAACTCCCATTATCTCACCATAACTCCCATTATCTAGAGTTATCTCTGCTGATCTTCCATTATTTCTCCTTATCTCCCATTATTTATACTTATCTCCTATTATCTCACGTTATTTCCCATTATCGAGGCTTATCTCGACTTATCTCCGATTATTTCTCCTTATCTCCCATTATCTCACCTTATCTCCCATTATCTAGGCTTATATCGAATTATATAGAACATATGTATAAATTTATTAAAACACGTAAATCGGATAAGTGGTTCTTGAGTGATAATCGCACTAAAGGACAGACAGACAGACAGAGAGACGTTGCATTATATATATATTATATTCTTTGCTAAATGATGTTTTTCCATATTTAATGCTCTAGGCAGTGTATTGCAAGAGAACACGCTAGCGGCAAACTTTTCTCCAACTTGATTCACTATTATCGTCACTGCTTATTCCTTATGTCACCTAACGTAATAAAATATATCCTATAACCTGGCCAGAGGACATACGTATGTTTTAAAAAAAAGTACGTAAATCGGATAAGTGGTTCTCCAGTGATAAGCGCACAAACGGACAAATAGACAGAGAGACGTTGCATTTTATATATAATATAGGTATCTTTTCCTACATGATATTGTTCCATATTTAGTGGTTTAGGCAGTGTATTGCAAGAGAACGCCCTAGCGGCAAACTTTTTTCCGATTTGATTCACTATTATCGTCACTGCTTATTCCTCATGTTACCTAACTTAATAAAATATAGCTTATAACCTGGCCGGAGAATATATGCATGTTTAAATAAAAAGTACGAAAATCGGATAAGTAGTTCTCCAGTGATAAGCAGCACGTAAATCGGATAAGTGATTCTCGAGGGATAAGCGCACTAACGGACAGACAGAGAGATGTTGCATTTTATATATATTATAGATATAGATTACACAGGGGAACAGCTGTTTTGGTGTCGAGGTTTTTTGAGCTGATTCTATATCAATTTGATGAATTCAAATAACGTATTCATTTGTACCTAGGAGCTCAAATTTTTAAGATATACAATTTTAGAGAAATATAAGTTACATTATTGTAACTCAAATCCGTAAGTGTAGTAAACAAAAGTAGATATGAAATTTTTATTTTAGTTATACAAAATACAATATTATGTCGTACTTACAAACAAAAAAAAAAAACATTGAAGAAATGAAATAGTCACTCAACACTTGGAAAGCTCGCGACATTCTTGAATGTTTTTTTAAACAGTCCCTTTTTAAACTCCAGCAGTAATCTGCCATCATGTGCATGTCCCATCTTCCTTGGTAGCGGTCCTCCATAACTTTAATATCTTGGTGAAATCTTTCACCTTGTTCCTCACTCATGTCTCCTAAATTTTCTGGAAAACGGTCTAAGTGGCTGTGTAAATAGTGTATTTTAATACTCATATTGCACCCTAAGGATTTGAAACTATTAAGCATCTTGTTAACCATTTCAACATAGTTTTGAGCTTTATGTTTGCCTAGAAAATTTTCTACAACTGCAACAAATGATGTCCAAGCTTCTCGTTCAACTTGAGTCATTGAATTTATGAAGGCAGGATCCTTAATTAATTGTCTTATTTGTGGGCCGTCAAATATCCCTGCTTTGAGTTTTTCTGTGCTCAACTGATGCATTTTTACCCCTATATATGCAAAACAAGACCCATTCTTATCAAGAGCCTTTACAAATTGCTTCATTAAGCCCAACTTTATATGTAACGGAGGAAGTATGATTTTTTCTCTTTCAACCAAAGCGTCGTTAATGACATTCTTTTCCCCAACGTCCATGTTTTCTCTCTGAGGCCAATCTTTTCTAACCCAGTGGTGTGTTTTGTCCCTACTATCCCAGAGGCACAAGAAACACGGATATTTCGTGTAACCACTTTGCTGCCCAAGAAGAAAGTTTACCATTTTTAAGTCTACACAAATCTCCAAACCATTGGTACGCCGAATTTTAGACATTTTCTTTTCCCGGTAGTCTACTGCCGTAAATGCTCTGTACAAGTTTTACATACGAGATGCGGGGCCCACGTTTTGGCCTGATCACCAAGCTTAACTCCAAAGGATCCAAGATACGCTCGCTTTACAAAGTCAGTAATAGTTTGTCTGTTTTGTTGAAACATGTATTCTCCGCATATATAGCAAAACACATCAGGTTGATTTACACAACTTCTTCTTGAACTGGAACCTGAACTCATTTTAATTCTGTTCAATAACACAAAAACACTCTTTTCTTAACATAAAATAACACGCCTAATTCGATCTACTCTCATTAGTAAGAACGCACAAACTGACGAGACTTACCCGAGTTAGGTGATTAAAAGGGTCAGTTCAGGTACCTGATAGGCAATGGTTCCACTATTTATAGATTTACCTGGAATTTACTCAATTACAGACTGACAATAAAACCATTGTACCTACATTAATGAATATATAATAATTTTAGAACTCTCATAAATGAATATACTGAATAAAAACCACATTGGTAGATAAGTTGATGTATCTAAAAAAGTAGAGCTGATAGAGAAAAACGGATTAAATGTATAGATTTAGCATCCCAAATATAGTTAAAATCAGCTCTAAAATCCCAGGCACCAAAACAAAAATATTTTTTTGTTGCCCTGTGTTATTATTATTATTATATAACCTGGCCAAAGAATATGTGTATGAATTTAAAAAAAAGACACTTAAATCGGATAAGTGCTTCTCGCGTGATAAACGCACTAATGGACAGACAGAGAGACATTGCATTTTATATATATTTGTAGATTATAGATTATAGATATTCTCTGCTACCTAATATTGTTCCATAATTAATGGTTTAGGCTGTGTATTGCAAGGGAATGCGCTAGCGGCAAACTTTTTTCCGACTTCATTCACTTTTTTACGTCACTGCTCATTCCTTATGCTACCTATCGTAATAAAATATAGCCTATAACCTGGCCAGAGAACATATGTATGTTTTAAAAAAAAAGTACGTAAATCGGATAAGTGGTTCTCCAGTGATAAGCGCACTAACGGACAGACATACAGAGAGACGTTGCATTTAATATATATTATAGATGTAATACTTGCGCACACTTTTTTTGATATTATTTTTAAAAAATTGCGAAAAATCGCTGTCTCCAACTTATCTCGAAAAATACTGATGAGGCCATAACAGATGGATAGACGGACAGAGAGCTAGACGGAGAGACACTGAAGTGATCTTGTAAGTGTTCAGCACGGAATACTAAAAATTGACTATACTTAAATCTACAAAAAAAAATGTACCAACTCATTTTGAAAATTCAAATATTTCGAAAATTGAGCTCGAAGCAAGGGAATCCGTTCATATAGACGTACACACATACAGTCAGTCAAAGTGAAACTCGTACACTATAAAAATTTTAAATATTTTTATCTCAGTGTAAAATAAACAATAGCAAATACATTTTGTGTGACCTGCGTATTAGTACAAATTCCTCAGCATATAGTGATCTAAAAAAAATTTGGAATGTAAACAAATTGTTATAAATTTGCATTTAGAACGCCAAAATTAAACTCGTACAGTTAGTATCTAATTGTTGTAAAAATACCTTGAAACAAATTTATTCTAAAATTATAGTGTCTGGTGATAGTTTCAAACATTTACTGTCGTTTAATTTTGTTTTTAAAATATGGGACGGCAACGAGGACAAACTTGCGTTGCCGAAAGGGAATTGATAATCCATCATTTTCAGATGGGTAAGTCCTACCGTCAAATCGGCAAGATTGTGAACCGAAGTCATACAACAGTTCAAAGCATTGTAGACCGCTACAAAAATGAAAATAGAATAAAAAATAAAGTTAGGAAAAGTCCCAGAAAAATTTTTAATTATTACGACGAACGATGGATTTTGCGAAAAGTGGAAGAAGATCCAAAAATTTCTGCTCCTAAGCTAGCAAGTGTTAATCCACAAACAATTAGAAATCTTTTAAAAAAACATAAATTAAATAGCAGGGTTGCTAGAAAAAAGCCATTTATTAGTAAAGTAAATAAAGTTAAAAGACTACAGTTTGCTGAAGAATACCGTGAAAAGGATTTTGAATTCTGGAAAGAAGTTATTTTCACTGATGAGAGTAAGTTTAACATTTGGGGATCGGATGGGCAGCTAAGAGTATGGAGAAGGGCAAATGAAGCACTAAAAGAAAAAAATCTAAGAGCGACAGTTAAGCATGGAGGAGGATCCGTTATGGTGTGGGGGTGTATGTCTGCCAAAGGCCCAGGAAACTTACATTTTATAGAGGGTATAATGGATCAAAATATGTATTTGGACATATTGAAGCAAAATTTAAAGCAAAGCGCGGAAAAGTTTGGATTGCAGGGATCATTCAAATTTTATCAGGATAATGATCCCAAGCATAAAGCACAACGAGTTAAACAATGGCTCTTATACAACTGTCCAAAAGTACTCGAAACGCCACCACAAAGTCCAGACCTTAATGTAATTGAAAATTTATGGAGCCATTTGAAAATTGCCATCAGAAAACATGAAATTTCTAATAAAAATCAAGTCAAGGCTGTATTACAGGAAGAATGGGAAAAAATATCGCCAGAATATTGTGAAAAATTGGTGCGGTCGGTCCCCAATCGACTAAGAGATGTGATAGGAAACAAAGGCCTACCAACAAAATATTAGACAGTATAGAAAGCCATTTTTTTACATTTGTACGAGTTTCATTCTGAGGTTTAAAAAATAATATTTTTATTTTTCTGTTAAAATATTTGGGATAATTTACTATTCGCATTGTTATTTAGTTATACTAATTGGGAGTTAAATGATAAAATGTTATTCTTTCAGTGTGCTTTTTGTGTTACAAATAAAATTATATTGAAGCTAGTGTACGAGTTTCACTTTGACTGACTGTATATGTTTATTTCATTTTAAAACTACCAAAACCCGCATGTGCCAAAACAGGGGCTTAAAATGAATGCCTCATTGCTAATAACATAATTGATACAATCATTAATCTTTGAGTATATGGCCTGGAGCCAAATATTGCGTTTGTATGCCTGTATGGTCATTTCGGCCATTTAGAGACATCACGTATTATTTGAAATAATGTGAGGTACGCTACTGTTATAAATGAGTTTATAAAGGAGATAAATTAAATATGACAAATGTGTAAAAAAATGTGTATGGAGATCCTAGTACGTGCTAAAGAAGTTAGAATGTGTGAAAGTACAGTTTTCAAGATAGCACATAGAGATTTAGGGATAAAAAAAGTTTTCGCACGATGGATTCTGAAAGTCCTTACGTCAGAGTAGAAACTGACGAGGAAAGAAATTTTGAAGAACATTTGGCCGCTCTAGAAAACAATAACAGGTATTTTACAAGAATTATCACAGGTGACGAGGCTTCGGTGTTCTATTGGGATCTCACGAATTAGGAGAGGATACGGTGAGTTCATAAGGGCTCTTCATCCCCAAGAAATCTGAAAATTTAGTCGTAGTGGATAGTTGATGGCAACCTTTATACAGGACTGCGAGGAAATTTTGCTTATGTATATAGAAAAGGACTCCACAATTAATGGAGAAATTTAAAAAAGGACGATTTAAAACCTGGTGCAGGTTATTAGAAACAAACCGGCCAAGTGCAAGTCGAATTTGAGCAATTAGTGTTCCATGCTTTTAAAAATTTTTGTTACGGAGGTATAAAATGATCAGTGACTTCACAAAACACACCCCAAATAAGTTTTCAACAAAATTTTTTTCCACTCTTTACTTGAAAACTAATGACCTTGAAAGGTGCTATAAAAGTTGGTAAAGGACGGAATTTCCGACGTCTACTTGAGTAGTAAAGTTATATTATGGTTCATTGAATGTCTGTTAACTTCTATAGATGCTAAGAAATTAAGTTTTGACCCTTTAGGTGTGTTATGGAGTATTGATAAACAATATTGGGAAATGGATGGCCTGTTTCTAAAAAATGTTTAGCAAAGTGTGATTTTTCATTTTTAACTTGTAAGATGCCTTATTATCTGCGAATCTTATTTTGAAAGTCCGTCCCGTTTGGCCTACGTAACAGCTATTGCACTCTTGACAATTAAATTTATAAACTACTGATTTATTATGTTTATTAGGTTTACCATAGCATTGAAAAATATATTGGATAATTTTTGAGCAGGTTTTAAAGCTATTCTTGGTGTTTCGGCTATGAGAACTTGAGATATTTTATCCTAGAAAATATATCAGAAGTATGAATGTTTTTCTTTCTTGGTTTTCTTTTGCGGTGTAAATTAAGCTGAAAGTGACTTGCTTTTGTTTACGGCATATTAGAGTATTAATTATTTTAGGTTGGAAGCCGTTATTGAGTACTATATTTTTGATTGTGTCCAGTCCTTTTTTTAAATTATTTTTACTAAGAGGGATATTAAAGGTTCTATGGATCATGGATCTATAAGCTGCCAGTTTATGGGAATTAGGGTGAATTGAGTCAGCTGGGATGATGACATCTGAAAAAGTTGGTTTACGGAAAATATTGAATTCTAATCTATTTCCCTTTTTAGAAATTGTAACATCTAAGAAATTTATTTTATTTTCTGTTTCCTTTCCCAATGTGAATTTTATGTTGGAGCGTATAATATTTAGATAATTTAAAGTAGAATTTAGTTCAATTTAGCCCAGCCAAAGAATACCAATAAACAAAAACATTCATACCTTTGACATATTTTGGTTCCATCTCGGATAACATATCTCAAGTTCTCACAGCTGAAAAAACAAGAATAGCTTTAAAACCCGCTCAAAAATTATCCAATATATTTTTCAATGCCTAAAATAAACTTAATAAACATAATAAATCAGTAGTTTATAAACTTAACTGTCAAGAGTGCAATAGCTGTTACGTAAGCCAAACGGGACGGAATTTCAAAATAAGATTCGCAGAACATAATGCATCTTATAGGTTAATAAATGAAAAATTACGCTTTGCTAAGCATTTTGTAGAAACAGGCCATCCTTTTCCCAATATTATTTGTTCATCAATACTTTATACAATACCTAAATGGTCAAAACTTAATTTCTTAGAATCCATAGAAATTTACAGATATTCAAAGAACCATAATAGTAATTTACTAAATAGTCAAGAAGACGTAGGAAATTCCGTCCTTTACCAATTTTTATAGCACCTAGTATAACCACATTTTTTCATTATATAAACATAAATACCAAAAATCTGTTTTAATCTTAGTTAAGCGTTTGAAAATGTAGCTGTACTACGAAATCGCCATAACGCATTTGTAGATTTTTACAAAAAATATATTTAGTGTCAGTTAACAAAGTAATTAAGTAATTTTATTGTTAAAATGCGCTGTCACAAAGTAACGGACCAATCAATCAACTCTTGAAATTTTTATTTTTTTTATATACCAGATAAATTATTAAAGGTAATGAACTCGTGATAATTTTCGTTCAATCTACACCAATATTCCAGAATTTTTTCAATTTTTTTTTATCAGAACTTTTCGAGATAAGCGGGAGACCGCCATTTTTCGCAATTTTTTAAAAATAATGCAAAGAAAAGTGTGCGCGAGTATTACATTATATATATTTTTAAACTCGTATTTTTACAAGCTTTCATTTGACACCCCACTCGATGACCTAGTAAAAAAATTTTATCACTTCCGATTTCACCCCCAAATTAACCCCTTAGGTCAAAACTGCCAAATTTCAACTATTTATGTCAAATAGTTTCGGAGAAAATCGGGTGTGACAGACGCACAGACTGAGAGACAGACACCGAAGTGTTTCCTACGGAACACCAATTATAAGTGTTTCGTGCGGAACACTAAAAAACCTCTGAATTTATGGAGAACCACAACTTTGCTGTTGTACAACTGCACAGTACACTTGACTTGCACAGTTCAAGCCATTACCGAAAGCTGTGGATTCACCGGCTTTCATTCAACGGCTCTGATTTAGCGCCCTTCGGCTTCTTTCTGTTCAAACATTTAAGGATAGATGTCAGAGCTCAGAGAACTTTAAGCTGCTGTAGCGTTGCCTTTTGACGCCGAACAATTTTTTTTTTTTTGATGGAATAAAACAACTCGAGAAACTTCGCACTAAGTGTACAGCCAGTCAAGTAAAAACGTGTTGCACATTGTTCATAAAAAATGTATTGATTTAAAAGTTTTTTACATCATTTGACAGTAAAGAATTGCCATTAATTAAAATTCTAATGATTCGGTAGTTCGTCCAATCTTTTTCAGGGCATATGTACCTTCGACAAGATTTTCCGCGTATTCTTGGGGCAAAGATTTCCAAATTGTCCGAATTTGCCCTGACAGCTGCTTCAGTGTGTACACCTTTTTCCTCCGAAGCTTCTGCTTGGTGTATGACCACACGCTTTGCATTTGCATCGGGCGACTGAGATAGTCAATCTGGTGTGACGATACCGGTTTTTCCTTACACGTTTTACTACGATGTTTGGGGTCGTTATCCTCTTGAAGAATCCACTTCTCATTTTTATCGACAAACCATCAATTGGCAATCAATACTAATGCCTTCTCGTAAATTTGGAGCATTTTGTCAGCGTTCAAATTTTAGGTAAAAATGAAGAGTCTGCCACAACCTTTGTCCGAAAGATATCCCCAAACATGGATCTTCACAGAGTGTTCCACTATGCACATAATCAATCGGGTAGTGGAAATAAACCCTGCTCGTGGAGTGATAATCTAGACCTAAAATGAAGTTTTATCGGAAAAAATTATATTGCCCCAGTCTCGATCTATGTTTTCCTTTGCCCACGCGAGTCGCGTCTGTGTATTTCTGTGGTTTCTTGATTGTAATCCCTCACTTCAAATCGTTAGCCTGGAGATATATCCAAACCTTTCTTTTTTAGTTTTCGCGTTCTCCTTGGCGCAAAGTTAATTGAGCATTTCGAGAAAACATGTTAATAATAACTTTTTCGTCATTCTCCGCCACTTTTCCTCTCGAATCACGTTCTGATAGATTGTCAAAATTATTTAACTAAAAGTAATATTTCACCCACTTGCTAACGAATGCCCTCTACTTGCTCATATATTTAGCAGTCGCTGTAGGCGTAATTTTCCGATCTTTTGAATGATTAGATAGGAACATAGCCTCGAGACACAAAGCACAAGGGTGCCAACAATAACCTCAGAAATAAAAGGAATTTCTTTTACCGACTATCAGTAATAGGCGACACATGCTTCCTTGGCCGATTTTATTAGTGTAGATACAGGTAGTTATTTAAAAAAAAAAATTATCAGCCTTGTGAGTTTTCCTTCATAGCTAGTAGTCCAGTAAAAACAGCATTTAAATTTGCACTGTGTAGATACAGCAATATTATGATTTTATTCTCTGGAATTACCAGGAGTATTCTCCCGGGTTTTGGACCTAGAAAAACTTCTGTTCTTTTGTTTATAAACAATTTAAGTTTTTAAAACGCGTTTTTTGAGCTTAAAATGTGAATAACTCCGGTTATATAGTCGAATCGCCACAAAAAAAACTCTTCGTGATGAAATTTTCAACAACTTTGTTGGTTTTAAGTCCTTTATAACCTACAAAATTGAAAAAACAGACAAAAAAACTGTTTTTTTTTTTCATTTTCTTGTCCAGGTCAACTTAGTAAACCCATCGACTTGAAAATTACAGAAAATATGCTTTTTGTTATAGCAAAAGCATCCTGAAATTTTGATACCAAAATATTGAACCCAGTGGATACAATGAATTTAAAATTTGAATTGAACGTCATTTTATGCCATTTGGTCCAAAATGGATCTTTTTTTTTTTTCGAAATTGAGATCTCGACGTCAGCTTTCAGATGACGTTAAAAAAAAATTTTTTTCTTGGGATCATTTTAACCGTTTTCTTTCTTTATTAATCAAATAACAACAAATGCATTTTTTTCGGTCATTTTGAAAAAAAAAGGGAAAAAATGTTATTACATCTAGTAGAGAATCGGGAGACATTTATTCAAAAATAACATTTTCGTTAACATTTTTTTTTTTAAATGTCCGAAAAAACGCATTTGTTGTTATTTGATTAATAAAAAAAAACCGTTAAAATGACTCCAAAAAAAAATGTTTTAATGGCATCGGAAAGCTGGCGTCGAGACCCAAATGTGTTGAAAAAAAAAACGGATTCATTTTGGACCAAATGGCATAAAATGCCGAGCAATTCAAATTTTAAATAACAAATTCAATTGTGTCCACTGGGTTCAATATTTTTATACCAAAATTTCAGGGTGTTTTTGTTAATAATCAAAGGCATATTTTCTGAGACTTTCAAGCCGATCGGTTCACTTAGTCGACCTGTACAGGGTGAGTCAACGACGATAGAGTAAAGTTCATTATCTCATTTATTTCGGAAATGTCGAAAAAATGTTAAATACAATAGTTTTAGGGAATGTTAAGGTGCACAGTTTAAAATTATTTTTGAGTATACAGGGTACTTCAAAAAAGTGTGGCTGATATAACATGTTTTTTTAAATGGAACATCCTATTTTATAATTTATTTTTAAATTCTGCGTAAAATTTTATAACTTTTTTTATTATTTTTTTTTTTATTTATTTATTTTTTTTATGGGTCTAGCACACGTGCTACAGGAAAGTCCCTAAAGCGCTACAGGAGCGACACGTGTGCGGAGAAAGCGATTCACTTTGTTCTTGAATCGCTGTAAATTGTACTCAGTGGGACACACAGTCCTAGGCAAATTATTCCAAAGGGATGATGTTCTTCATATAAAAGACTGCTTGAAAAGCGTTGTACGAGTAGTAACAAGCTCAACCTCATACGGATGTGAAGTATTAGCGCGACGTGTACTTCTAATATGCACCGCTCTGGGAGGAATTAAGCGGGCCACATCCTTCGAACACTTTCCATGAAAATACTTGTAGAATAGGCTCAAGTCGCCGACCGTTCAGTTCCGGGTCTCCAATCAGACGAACAGCCCTTTTCTGAATAGAATCCAACAAATGCAGTGTATGTTTGGGAGCGGAGCTCCAAACATGGGAGCAGTATTCCATAGTTGGTCGAAGTTGAGCTTTGTAAAAAATTAACGGTTGTTGTGGAGTGTAAAGCTTTCTGGTTCGAAATAATATTCCCAACTTTTGAGAAGCTCTCCTTTCTATGCCTGCAACATGCTCATGCCAGGACATATTTGCTCCCAAATTAACGCCCAACAAATTGAGTGACGATGTTAGAGGAATGGAGTGCGCCGACATAACTATGTCGGGTTCAGCAACGTTAACTTTTTTAGAGAAAACTGCCGCCTGGGTTTTTGTAGCGTTAAATTCCAGTTGGTTACTGTCACCCCAAGATAGAATTTTTTCCAGGTCTTTGTTAAGTTGAATGACTTCCTGCTGTCTGCGGATATTCGTCTGAGAAGCCAATGTCCGAGCGTTCAATGTGAATGAAGAGATAAGTGTATTGTCATCTGCAAAGCTGTAGATTGGATTCTCGGTCTTTTCCAGCAGATCGTTAATATAAATGAGAAAGAGAGTAGGAGACAGTATGGAGCCTTGGGGTACACCGGCGTTGATAGTAAAGATGTTAGAAAGAAATCCGTCGACTGCCACTCGTAAAGGAGGAAACATGAGAACATTAATAATGTTATGTACCTAAAACTGGTAGTTTTTCTAATATTTCAATTTTTTTTAAAAAATACTAGTTTCAGTTTTGTAAAAAATTGCCAGTAGCGTCATTGTTTCTGAAGGTGGAATACTCATAATTGGTACGAGCGTTCTATAAAGATGAGAAAAAAAAAGATTTGATGATAAATTTGAATTAGATGCTACAGGGTGTTCAAAATAAATTTATACATTTCGACTATTTTAAATTGAAAAATCTCAAATTTTTTAAATAAATAAATTAATTATTAATTAATAAAATATTTTTTCTGATAGATTTTACAAAACTCTCCAACTCTTGTTTGTTAGTTTTCGATTTATTTTGAATTTTTCAATTTTTATCCCTTGTTTTTAATGTGTGTAAATGTTTATAACATCATAGTTGCCAAGACAAAACAAAAATGTAGGCACTGTCAAATTTTCACATGTCTATTAAGCAAGTAAAAATAATTTAATTTGTTGTAGTAAGTGACGTATAAAGGTAATAGTTATGAATTTTCCTAAAAATGAATTAATTGCCTTTTTTTTCAATTTTGTTGGTTATGTACGCACTTGAGCGACTTAAAACTAACGAGGATTTGTTGGAAATTTTATTACGAAGAGCTTGGTTTTTTTGTCTCGATCCGACTTATGTAATCGGAGTTATTCACATCTTAAGCTCAAAAAACGCGTTTTGAAAACTTCAATTGTTTATAAACAAAAGAGCACAAGTTTTTCGAGGTCCAAAACTCAGGACAATACTCCTGGTGACACCCCAGACAGGATAAAATCATAATATTGCTGTATCTAAACTATGCCTATTTCATCATTATTTTGACCTTTTTTTACTGCACTATGAATTTAAAAAACCCTTTTAATTTTTATTCATACTAAATTGGGCAAACAGATGCCTATAAAATTTGTGTTTAATAAAATGCCCATTCTTTAAAATAGTTCAAAATATTTAGAAAACTGTCATCTTCACGCTGTAATAAATGCTCTTTTAAAAAGCCACTGTTGAGGAAAAAATCTCAGAAGAACATAAAAAGTTCAAGGGAGATGTTCCTTGATCCTATAAAGAATTTTCGGGGAAAGCAGGAAAACAAGTTGTACGCCTGTGCCGTGAACCTTTACGTCTGTAGACTTTCTTATCTTTTTTATTGTGTTATTGGATTTAGAGAATAGGCTTATTAAATGTGTTTATATATGAGGTAACGCAAAAATTTGTATTTTTTAAAATATATCTAACAAGGAAACTGTCCAACATATCCTCTTCTGATTTTATTTAGTTTTTGATTGTTCAGGGGCAGAATTTAAGAACCAATTTGGCTAATATGTTTCTCCTCCTTGAACAACAATATTTATTTATTTATTTATTATCAATAAACGGGAAACCCCATTATAAAAATTATAATATTCAATATACATATATATATATATATATATATATATATATATATATATATATATATATATATATATATATATATATACACAAAAGTACAGTACTAAGTATTTAGATAGAATAAGAAAAAATGATATAACATCACAGTTCAAAACACCCAATCTAATAAACAGGAAACATATCAGTGGTCGCACACCACTTTAATGACTTGCCCTTCAAAGCCTCCGAATGGATTGATGGAAGGATTATTATTTAGGAAGAGCAAGGATCTAGTCAATGAAGAGTGGACTCCATAGTTAGTACCGTGATGACCGATGACAAATATCTCATTTCTTCTTAAGGAGCGTTCTGGAACCTTCAACTGTATCTGCCCTAAGAGGGGTGGACAATCAATAACACCATTTAGCAATTTAAATATCGTGGAAAGATCTGATACCCTTCTCCTGTCCTCTAATGTCCGCAGACCAAGCATACTAGCCAAAGCTCCTCTGTCATCAACCAACCCCAATCTATGAGAGCAATATCCAATAAATTTATTCTGGACACGTTCAATCCCTGCGCTGTGAACATTGTAGTAAGGTGACCATACCGTTGATGCATATTCAAGGTGAGATCTTATCAGAGAACAGTATAACTTCTTCATTGAGTCAATAGATAGATCTCTTCCGATTCTAAAAAGAAGGAAGTCCCAACATTTGGAATGCCTTTCTTGTCATGCAAGAGTAATGTTCCCTAAACGACAACTGAGCGTCCATTATGACTCCTAAATCCTTCAAAGAACTGACCGGTAACAAGTCCTCATCACTGACCTTGTACTGAAAGGTTATTTTATTCTTTTTCCTACAAAAACTAATCGTACTACACTTCCCAGGGTTTAAAGACAATTCATTATGCTCGCACCAATGCATAAACAGATTCAAGCTCTCTTGCAACGTCATGCAATCCGCCTCAGTCACAATTTCACGGTACAATTTCAAGTCATCGGCAAACAAAAGAAAGCTACAGTCAGGAACAGCCTGTATTATAGTGCTAGTTCTCAATTTATCTGGAATTTTGTATTGGGTCAAGATTTTCTTAAGTCGTAGTGATGGTTGTTGCGTTAGTCTTATAGTATATATTTTAACTCAAAACCTCCCAACTACGTTAAACTTCTCTTAGAAAATCTTGTTTTTGAAAAAAACTGATTTATTTAAGAAAAAGATTGCTGGAATAAGTGTGTTGCTCCTGATGGAAACTAACACGTATGTAGGCTGAAAAGTTTTTGGTCTGACACATAGATGTAGCCCTTTTCAAAAGATCCATACGATTTTTAGGAACCTACAAATGATACGTGTCAAAATTTCAGGACATTTCGACGATTAGTTTACAAGTTACATTTGTTTTAGTGACGCTACTTTTGATATTTTCAAAATAATGGAATTTCGTGTGTTGATTAAACACTGGCCCTTATGGAAAGGTAATAAGAAATCCATTACCGAAAATGATAACAGAGGTAAAAAATTCTTTAAAAAAATTTAAGAACCTAGTCTCCGATTGGCTAAAATTTAAATTAAATGTGAGTAATCCGACTATACCAAAGTTGTATTGCTTGCCTAAAATTCACAAACGTGGAAAAGCAATGTGACCCATTGTTTCATCGGTCGGATCACCCACATATTTAATATCCAAATGGTTATCAAAAGAACTAGAGAATTTACCATTAAATACTTTCGCAGTGAAGAATTCGTTAGAATTCATTAATAAAACAAAAAATCTAGTTCTTAATGAAGATGAAGTCCTAATTTCTTTTGATGTCAAGTGAACCAATACCACAAACTTTACAATATCTCGAAGAATTACTTAGAATGAATGACTTTGAGGACGAAATTATTCGTGAATACTTAACATTATCCAAACTTTGTATGGAACAAAATTATTTCCAATATAACAGTCAGTTTTATGCTCAAAAAGAAGGAACAGCTATGGGTAATTGCTTATCACCTTTCATAGCCAATTTATTCATGAGTGAGTTTGAAACCGAAGCCAGTCAAGAATTCGAATATTTCCCAAGGGTATGGTATAGGTATGTGGATGATATTTTCGATTTTTGATACAAAGAAAGCAAACATTGATGATTTTGTTTCTAAATTAAATAGCCGGTATGATTCCATTAAATTCACTTACGAAGTTGAGAACAAAGGGCAATTGCCTTTTCTAGATATTTTAATTATTAAAAATAATAATAGATTAGAATTTGATATCTATAGGAAGGACACAGTAACAGATAGATATATTCCTAGTGATTCATTTCATTGCAAACAACACAAATTAGCCTAATTACATTTTTTAGTGCATCATTTGGTCACTTTCTCTCTGAATACAGTAAACTTTAATAAAGAAAGGAATCGTATTAGAAATATAACTAGAGTCAATGGTTATGACGATGACTTAGTAAATAAGCTAATAAATAGACATAAGTTTAAGTTTAATATTCAGAATTCCACCTTTTTTACACGCGAAGAAAATAACACTAAGTATGTCTCCATGCCATATAATCCGAAATATAGCAAGGGACTCAATAAGGTATTTAATAAGGTAGGCCTCACCTTAATCTATAAGTCATGAGACAATCTGAGGAACATCTTAGGCAATCCCAAAGATAAGATTCCTAATTGTGAGAAAAGCGGAATTTATGAAATTAGTTGTAATGATTGTGACAAAAAGTATGTTGGGCAAACTAAAAGGTCAATTAAAACACGATTTAAAGAACATTTAGCACACTTAAAATACAGTAGAATAGAAAAGTCTAACCTTGCCGAACATGCCCTTGAAGCTGATCATATCGTAACATTAGATAATCTAAGATTAATAAAAAATGTATCTGATAGGAGATTATGAACGCATACGAAAGTATGGAAATTATAAAATGTAAAAGTAGTTTAAATAAAGACAGAGGGCCTATTCGTTATAGTTCCCTCTACTGGTTACTTGACCGGAACTGATGGCCTTGCCTATGCCATTAGTTCCGCCTGAGTAATTCAAGGGTTAAGCTAAGTATAAATAGGGTAAATTTGTAGTTTAGCTTTAGTCAATCATCGCTCCTGATGAAGCTAACATGGTTAGCGAAACGCGCGTCGAGTGCAAAAATAAAGTGTTTGGTGTAGTGGTGATACATACTGAGTAGTATCCTTGTGCCAAAGATTCCACATTCCCAACTTAGTAAACACTGTTTATTAATGGGAAAAAATACCGTTCAAGCAAAGCAATGACTTGATAAGTGTTACCGGGACTCTGCTCCTGGAAAATCACTCATCATTTATCAATATGCTGAATATAAACGCGGTCAAATAGATACAAATGATGCGGAAGCTCTGAATGCCCAAATGAGGTGGTTACACCGGAAAACATCAAAAAATTTCACAAAATTGTTTTGGATGACCATAAAGTGAAATTGCGTCCGATGGCTGACACTCTAAGGATATCAAAAGAACGTGTTGGTCATATTTTGCATGAACATTTGAGTATGAGAAAGCTGTGTTCGAAATGGGTACCGCGTTTGCTCACTGTGAACAAAAAACAACAACGTGTTGATGATTCTGAGTGCTGTTTGGACCTGTTTAAACGCAATAAAAAGGATTTTTTCATGCGATATATGACAATGGATGAAACATGGATCCACCACTATACACCGGAATCAAATCTGCAGTCAGCTAAGTGGACAGCAGCCGGTGAAAGCCGCCCGAAACCACCAAAGACACAACCTGTTAGGAACGTTTTGGCCTCTGTATTTTGGGATGCGCATAGAATAATTTTGATCGACCATATATATATATCATATTATATAAATTTATTGGTGCGTTTAAAGCCAGAAATCGCAAAGAAACGGACCCAAACGAACAATAAAAAAGTGCTCTTTTATCAAGGCAATGCACCGTGTAACAAATCAATGGTTATGATGGCAAAATTGCATGTATTGAAGTCCGAATTGCTTCCTCATCTACTGTATTCGCTAGATTTGGCCCCTAGCGACTATTATCTATTCGGAGACCTCAAAAATGCTCGCGGTAAAGAGTTTTGGCTCCAATGAAGAAGTTATCGCCGAAACTGGGGCCTAATTTGAAGGCAAAGACAAATCCTTCTACAAGAAAGGTATAGAAATATTAGAAAACCATTGGACTGATTGTATCGCTCTTGAAGGAGACTATGTTGATGAATAAAGTCAAATTTTGCAAAAAAAATGTGTTTTAAGTAGCTAGACCAAAAACTTTTCAGCCTACGTGTTATGTTGAAGAATAAAATCGATTTTTGGCACAAACATGTTTTTTCGTCAAAAGTCTCGGAATTTTTCACCTCATGTAGTAGATGTCTTTCGCGTAAATGGAGCCATAGGCATGGATGGGATTCAGGAAAAATAACAAGCCACTCGGAAAAATTACACTTACAGTTTTGTAGCAAATTGTACATATTTCTCTGTGTTTCTAGGATTTTTTTCCGAATCTAATGATTCTAGAATCAAAATAAGGTAAATAACGAGATTAGGCCTTAAATTACTACACGAAACCTACGTGTGTGGGCAAAATCTAATCTGATACAGATTTTATCTTATATTGGCTAAGTAACTTAGCAGACAACGAACGTAAATGCCATGGATTTTGTGAAACGGCAAAATTTATCAAGGAAAATTGTAGGGTAAGAAGGGACGGATGTTTAAGACCATCCCTTCCTTTCACGATAAATCTGAAATAGGGTTACTAAGCATAGGTTTGGTGTGTACATAACGTTCAATCTTATATGAACTAAAACACTTGAGTTAGTATGTAACCAAATACCTTCAACCAGATCCGCCAAATAAATTATCCCAGTAGATTAAATATGTACAAATGCGTCTAATTCTATTTATCCTTTAATCTAACATTTTTTCCTATTAAAATATTGAAATACTTCTGCAAACGAAGTTGCGGAAGAACAAAGAAGTCACAAGATGATAAATTAAGTAAATATAGCGAGTGGCCCAAGACAAAAGTGATTCACAGTGACCGAACTTATTTTTAAATTTTTTAATAGTATCTCTTACTTGGTTAAAAGTGACCTCCTTGAACCTAAACAAAGAAAACAATTGATTTTTTGAGAGATAATTCACTTTAGTTGTTGGAGATGACAGGCTTTTTACTATTTTATTAGCAGGCGACACAAACAATTCATTTAATGGGTCCACTTCTAGCTCTTGATTTGTTTGGTCTTACATTTCGAGTTTATTATATTCCAGTAAAATTATATAAAAACAACACTATGTTTTAATTTCCAGTATATTTAAAGTCACTTGACAATTGTTTCATCATAGAATGGCTTCTTCAGAAGTAAATAAGAAAGAAAAATATTTGGTGGTAATCTTGGTTATAAAGTGCTTAAAACTATCCTTAATTACCTAAGATTATGCTAATCATTTTATTATATTATTTACAGACAGAATTATTTTAAGAAAGCAAATCTGTGGTACTATTTCCGAGAACTAATAAAGATTAAGTAAGGGTGAATGGTTTAAGTCTACCTGTTCGTTTAATAATTGATTGGAGTTTTTCCGTTTGTTAATTTCAAGACATTCAAGCAAATTTAATTTTTTTAGGGTTATTTTCTACATGTAGGATGTTTAACGTATCATCAAAATTATGGGATTCGTTTATTATATGGGTTGCGTAATGTGAATTATTCTTATTTTTTAAATAACTATGTTTATGTTCTTTAATGCGAGTTTTAAAAGATCTACCAGTTTGTCCTACGTAGGTTTTAGTACAAGATTTAATAAATAAACTCCTGATTTTAAGGATTTCTTAGATTTGGTTTCGTTATTCAAAATTATACTTCCTAAGGAATTACTGGTTTTGAATGCTATTTTATTGTTCTTTTTTATTAAATGTTTGAAAATTGTTCTAGTTATTTTCCCTGTGTATGTGAGTGTACTAAATTTTCTTTCTTTGTCAATAATTGTGGGATAAATTAGAGAGATTGCTTGTTTAAAGGATTTTTTTATTCAAGATATTATCTATAATGTTGGGATCATATCCATTATTAATTGCTATTTGTTTGATTATGTTGAATTCTTTGTTAAAATTAGTTTTAGCCATTTTGTGAGGATAAGGGTGGGATGAACTATTGTGTATGACTGTGTCAGTATGTGAAGGTTTGTGAAAAATCGAGAAATCGTGTTTATTGTTCACTTTTGATATAGATATGACCAAGAAATTTATGGAGTTATTGGTTTCTAATTCTATGGTAAATTTAATATTAGGATGCAAATTATTTAGGAAGTTAAGGAGGATTGTTAATTATCTATCTGTTCCCGTGAAACAGGAAATGATATCGTCAACATATCTATATCAATAAACAATATTTTTGCTTACCGCGTTTTGATGAATTTTTAGTTCTAAATGATCCATACAAATTTCTGCTAGTAAAGGGCTTAAAGGATTACCCATTATTAGACCTTCTTTAGATGTATAAAAGTTATCGTTGAATTGAAAATAGTTTTGATCCAAGCACGTCGTAAGTAAATCTAAAATATCCCGTTTAATAATTTCATTTACTTTATTCTTGATTAAAAGCTTATCTACTAATTCTATGACTTCATATGGTGGGATACTAGGAAATAAGTTTTGTACATCAAATGAGATAATTCTAGAATTTTCCGGTAAGTTAATGTTTTTAATTTTATCAATTAGTTCATAGGTGTTGGATATACTATATTTCGGTTTAAATTTGCAATGTTGTCGTAGTAAAGGGATGAGTTTTTGTGATAATTTGATTGATGGTGCCGTAACAAACGATACAACTGGTCTAATAGGGAAATCCTTTTTATGCAATTTAATTAGGGAATAGAATTTTGGAGCCTGTGGGTTCATTATTGTTAAAGTACTTTTTTCAAAATCATTGAAAATTGTGAGATCTTTTAAAGTAGATTTTATTAGTTTTTGGTAGACTTTTGTTGGGTCATTATTTAATACTTAAAATTTGTCTGTGTTAAGAAAAGAAAGAGTTTTAAAAATATATATTGTTCTCTAGAAATAGCTACCACAGACTTACCCTTATCAGCTCTAGTGAATATTATGTTGTTTTCTTTGGCTTTGGTTTTGATCGATACTGCTGTTTTCTGTTCTCTAGCTTGTCTTGGTTGTGGTTGTTCAAATAATACTTTTGTTTAATCCTGTTGGCTATCATGTATTTAAAATGTGGGTCTTCATTAGATAAAGCTAATTCACATTCAACTCCGAGGATTTCTCTTGATTTTTGGATATCCTTCGGTTTTAAATTGTACTGTAAGCCTTTTTCAAGTAGTCCTGATTCCTCTTCTGTGAATGTTGAGTTAGTAAGATTAACAAATCTCTTGTGAAATGTATGGTCAGTGAAGTGTTTGGTTTCTGGCTCTATTGTTGGGATTTTCTGTTTGTTGGTTGTTCTGAGGGTTTGAAGTTTTTTGTTTTGTGTATTGAATTTTTTGGTAATTATAGAATTTACTTGTACTCTGACTTTCCTATCGAATATATCAAATTCAATATTTGTTGATCTATGAGCAATTTCAGTATGTATTACTTTGAGATATATGTTGTAGTTATCCCTTTTACTATATTGTATTTTCATATCTTCAAGTACCCATCTCTTAAGTCCAGTTTGTTGTGCAATTTTAGCGGCTTTAGACTGATTATTTGTTTTAAGGTAAATGTATTTAGGATAAACTCTGAACTGTGTACACTGTTTTAAAAACCAAATATTCTGTGTGCAAATTTTAGTTTTCAGTAGCAGTTTAAAATACCATAAGGCTAAAAAGCTCGTTGTAGTTTCAATAACATCTTTGATTGTGTTAGCCGATACTTGTTGGAAATTCATAATAAAATTATATAAAAAACAACACTATGTTTTAATTTCCAATATATTTAAAGTCACTTGACAATTGTTTCACCATACAATGGCTTCTTCAGAAGTACATAAGAAAGAAAAATATTTGGTGGTAATCTTGGTTACAAAGTGCTTAAAACTATCCTTAATTACCTAAGATTATGCTAATCATTTTATTATATTATTTACAGACAGAATTATTTTAAGAATGCAAATCTGTGGTACTATTTCCGAGAACTAATAAAGATTAAGTAAGGGTGAATGGTTTAAGTCTACCTGTTCGTTTAATAATTGATTGGAGTTTTTCCGTTTGTTAATTTCAAGACATTCAAGCAAATTTAATTTGTTAGATTTATTTTCTACATGTAGGATGTTTAACGTATCATCAAAATTATGGGATTCGTTTATTATATGGGTTGCGTAATGTGAATTATTCTTATTTTTTAAATAACTATGTTTATGTTCTTTAATGCGAGTTTCAAAGATCTACCAGTTTGTCCTACGTAGGTTTTAGTACAAGATCCACAGTTTAATAAATAAACTCCTGATTTTAAGGATTTCTTAGATTTGGTTTTGTTATTCAAAATTATACTCCCTAAGGAATTACTGGTTTTGAATGCTATTTTATTGTTCTTTTTTATTAAACAGTTTCCAAACATTTAAATGACAATGACATTTACAAGTTATAGTGGTTTTAGTAACACTACTTTTAATATTTGCACAATGGAAAAAAATCGAATTTCGTGTGTTGATTAAACACTGTTTTTTGATGGGAAAAAATACCGTTCAAGCAAAGCAATGGCTTAATAAGTATTACGGGACTCTACCCCTAGAAAATCACTCATCATTTTCTGAATTTAAACGCGGTCGTACAGACACAAATGATGCTGAACGATCTGGATGCCCCAATGAGTGGATTTATTTAATTCGTTTCTAATGCGTCGATTGGCTGGACATTTGTATCCGGGAAGTAGCCATCTTAAAGACGTGATTTATGCGGAAGGGAGAGAAATATTTAAGGGGCCGGATGACACGGATCAAGGCTTTTTTCCATCATAGCGCCAAGTCGAGTACGTGGCTTTTTCCAACATGGAGCCGTAGTGGCTTTTTTCGACATGAAGCCGTAGTAGGTTTTTTTTTTTCAATATGTAGCCGTAGTCGGCTTTTTTCCATCATGTAGCCGTACTGATATTAGTGATTGAGTAGTGTGAAAACGGTTTTAGCGCTCAATTCAAGGCCTTTTTCTTTGAATCCAGTTTATTCCCAGACCTTTAGGGGCCAAAAAAAAGCTTAATAGCCTAAAGGGAACTGAAGTAACCAAGGGGGAGACATCTGTGTTTTGAACATCCCTCCGGGACAGGCCTAGAAGCTCGTAGGAAAACCGTAAGTCACCAGAATATCCATCCGTAGACCTATTTTCCCGCAGATAAGTATATTTAACATCGTATAGAACTGATAACTCGTGAAGTGAACCTCACGAATCTTCAATATCGGGTGTAGCAAAGTTTTAAAAGTAAAAATCCTGATTTAAGGACTTTATTTAGCAATACCACTTACTAGGCTAAGGTTTTTTTGTAATAACAGAACCGCAAAAGTTAGAACTTTTAGTTAAGTCATTAATAAACCTTTTTTTCTTATTTAAGGCTAGTGTTTCACTGTACCACCTATTTTACTTTCAGGACATTTGGCTACATCGAAGAAGTCATAGAAGGTATAGAAATGTTAGAAAAACGCGTTGGACAGATTGTATCGCTCTTGAAGGAGAGTATATTGATGGATAAAGTCGAATTTTTCAAAAAAAAAAGTGTTTTAAGTAGCTAGACCAAAAACTTTTCAGCCATATATAGGTAATGAATATTGCTTTAAAGAGACAATTTTGCAGTTCGCACAGATAAAATCGACCGCATATACCATATATATATATATATATATATATATATATATATATATATATATATATATATATATATATATATATTACATTAAAATTCCGTTCGTCTGACAATGAATTTGCACGACGTTCCGCCAAAATCTCATTTGGCATTTTCAAGTGCTCCCGCTGCTGCTGCCACTCGATACTGTGATCTTGCTACTGCTGCCGCTCGAAGCTAACTGAGAAACCGATGTACGATCGCCGTCTCTTATAGGTCGGCGTCTACGCAGATTGTAGGTGGGGGGGTCGGAACTGTTCGTTCAAGCAACGGTGTTTGCCGGCTGGGTGGTTATTATGGGTTCCGGCGCTATGCTGACTATTGCCATCTCGGTGTTTTGGTTATTCCTTGATTTAGCTGGTAGACCCTTCCATGTAGTGGAGATATTCAGCGCATCATCTCGCTTATTTAGCTGTCCATTCTTTTCGATTCCTAAAGCTTCTCTGACTATGCGTGTTTTATAAAGTGTGTAGTTGGTAATATGCTGTCGCGAAACTAACAAAAGTTTGGCGCTATTCCAATATATCTAAAATAACAAAATTTCGACTCCTGTATTCTCTAGTTTTTTCTATTTTACTATATGCCACAGAGACATGGACGCTTAAAAAAAGAGACCGCTCAAGATTCAAGGCGTTTGAGATGTGGTGTTATCGCAGTGTACCATAGACTGCGCACAGAATGAATATTTCGATTCTGAAAGAACTAGGAGTAGCTAACAGAATAACTGACACTATCCATGAAAAAATTTTGCGATACTTTGGTCACATAGCTAGGCGGAATAATGATATGGAGCTGCTAGTCATAGAAGGAAAAGTAAACGGCCGTAGACCGAGAGGCCTCGATAAACTTGTTGTCTATTATCAAATTTCTGTGGGATGGACTCATTATTTTTTGATTTACTTATGTTCATCTCGAGACCGGTTGTCAGAGAGGCATCATGAAGTTCTTTAATCATAGTGTTTAGCTCATTTAAATCATCACTTATTAGGACTATATCATCTGCGAACCTCAGGTGGTTTAGGTACATCCCATTTATCTTTAACCCTTTGTTTTCCCAGGTCAACAGCTTGAAAATGTTTTCCAAAGCCAATGTAAACAATTTGGGTGAAATAGTGTCACCCTGTCTAACGCCTCTCTTGATCTCGATCTTATCCGTTTTCGTCTCATCATCCACTCTTACATCCATTGTGGCATGGCTATAGATATATTTTATCTATATCTAGAGTCGATTCTCGCGTCCTTAAGTGCATTCATTATTGTCCACTGTTCTACAGAATTAAAGGCCTTTTTGTAGTCAATGAAAGCTAGATGAATTTGTATCTTGTATTCGGTGGCTTTTTCAATAAGTAGGCGTAGGGTTTGTATATGATCATTAGTTCCAAAACCCTTTCGGAAGCCCGCCTGTTCGATCGGTTGATAGGAATCTAGCTTCGATGCTAAGCGGTTTGTGAGGATTTTTGTCAAGAATTTGTATAAGTGGGACAGCAAGCTAATAGGTCGATAGTTCTCTAGATTCTCAGGATCTCCCTTTTTGTGTAGTAATATGACTTCAGCATTCTGCCATTGCTTTGGTATCCTTTCTTGTTCTAGACATTTATTAAGTAGAATTCTCACAGCATCAACAAGTTCATCACCTCCGAGTTTCAACATGTTGACAGTCACTTGATCTTCTCCTGCACTTTTATTGTTTTTCATATGTTTGAGTGCATTTTCCATTTCGGTAAGTTCTATCTCTGGCATCTCCTCTGATCCAACATTTAATATGATCCTGTTACCCTCTTCTTGTTGTTTCTTTGGTTGATACATTTCTGTATAGAATTTATGTATGGATTCCACTATCATATTTTTAACGTTTATTGTTGTTCCATTTTGATCCTTTATTTTAATAATATTTGATCTGCCAATGTTTTTACTTGATCTAAGGACCTTTTGGTAATCTATAAATACCAGGTACAACTTTAAGTTATATTCTGTTTATTTCTCTATTAAAGCTCTGATAGGTAACAGATGATCACAAGTACTAAAATTCTTCTTGAAGCCAGCCTGTTCTATTGATTGGTTTAATTCCGGTTTGTAATTGTTTGTTTGTAATTGTTAGTTATTATTTTGATAAATCATTTGGCTAATGGGTCTGTAATTCTCCAATTTAAATTTGTCCCCCGTTTTATAAATAAGCACGATCAATGGGTTTCCCTAAGTGTGTGGTGTTTTACTTTCTGTAAAGCACCTGTTAAATATAGAGCTTGAAGAAATTATATTATCGATGTCCTTCCGTACCTTATCATGTGAATGAATATTACTTGCCATTAAATTAGATAAATTTTTTTTTATTCTTATTTTTTTAAATTTTAGTACAAAACACGAAATGTTGATAACGTTCCTTTTCCGTTTATTTTTTGTTATTTTATCTGCTGCTTATCTCTTTAATGCCGACATCTTGACGGTATACTTTTAATTTAGTATATAAAACATAAACATAATTACCAAAATAAGAAATAATTATCCAAATTTTAAGACATACAAATATAATAAGAAAACACCCTTCCGAAGTTTGAAAGAAAAGTTAATTACTTTTTATGCCTAATTCTGCTTTCTCGATGGAAACAATACGATAAGAAATTAGGAATTAATTTTGTAATTTTAAGCAGGAAAATGTATTCATTAACACAAATTAATTTTGAAATTTTTTTTTAGAAAGCCTTTAAAACCTGATTAAGTTTAACAAAGGATGATCATTTAAAAGATGTTAAGTTATAAATTAGATTAGGAATTCAGTAATTGAATGATTTAATCTTGTTTTCAACAGAAATATCTCTATATACGCGGTAGGATCCAAAAGTTCTTTCTATATAGCAAAAACGCTAAATAGTATCGACTCGCGTTGTTAGGTGTCGGCAAGTACATCCTTAACAACGCTGGGTGAAAAGTTAACGCATTTTTTTAAAAAACTAATATTTAATAAAAAAAAAAATTAGAAAAATTTTGAAATAAAAATAATTTTTTTTTATCGATTTGTTAGAAAGATCTGAATATTTATCAGTGGCGAGGAAGCTAAAAGAGCCTACAAGAGTAGTCTTCTTTAGGACAGAATTTTTCAGTTATCAAATAGAAGTCTCCTTATTATTTTTAGCAATCTCTTTTCATGTAAACATCCGTGGCATAGTCAGGTTCAAGGGACAAGGGATACATATGTATATAAAAGGCGTTTGTTTAAGGTTATTTGTTGGAAGAAAATATCTAAGGTTAAACTACTTATAAAGGGGGGAGACGTTAAATCCCTTACTACATAGTTGTAGCAATATAAGGTAGCTCTATAGGCCTTGTAGGCCTAAGGCTTAATAGGCAATTCTTCTCTATTCATTCTTTTCTATGGCTTTCCTTTTCCAGTTACTTATCTTTAACCTCTACAAATCCTCCTCCACTGCCTCCAACCATTTTCTTCTTGGGTGTCCTCTCCTTCTCTTTCCGACCACCGCCTCTCTCAACATTTTTGTTGCTGCTCTGGTTTCCGGCCATCTTTCTACGTGATCTAGCCATCTGATCCTCTGTGATTTCACTTGTGCTATTATTGAAAACGTTAACTTGTTAGTTCGTTCAGTTTGTTTATAATGCATGTTTGCCTAAAGATCTAATCATGTATCAGATTTTTTGATAGATAAGAAAAAGAGCAGCGAATGATTGAGAAATTTTGTTTTAATCTCGGAAATAGTGCTACTGAGCAAGTTCAGTATATTATTCTTGAAGACCATCGTCGGACGATTCTGAATATCTCTAACAAATTTTCTGTTAGTTAGAAAACGGCAATAGTTTCAAAGTCGAAAGAGTTTTCTCCTGCATCATGACAAATTACAGTTCAGTTTGCACGGAACAATTTTCGACGGAGAATTCCATGACTTTTATCCTCCATCTCTCTTATTTACCTGATTTGGTACCCTGTAATTTCGGGTTGTTCCTCCAAAAGATGATTAAAGAGTAGCCGCTTCGAGACGATAGAGGACATGTCGATTTCCAAGGAAAAACACCACCTAATATTCCCATGGTGCAGTCAAGGATGCCCGATATTGTCTTCAGGCAGCGTATTATAAAACGTATTTTGATGAAGCTAGACACCAAAAAGGCTTCTGGCGCTGACGGAATACCTGCCATAGTTCTCAAGAACTGTGCGAGGGAACTAACACCAGTTTTCTGTAGACTTTTTAACCTATCTTACAGAAAGGGAATATTTCCTTCCTGCTAGAAATGTGCTACTGTTCAGCCAATACCTAAGAAAGGCAAGAAGACCTTGCCAAATAACTACCGACCAATCGCAATGCTTTTAATAATATCGAAAGTCATGGAAAAGGCTATCAATCAGCATCTTCTAAAATATCTTGAAGGATTCAACATTATTAGCGATCACCAATATGGCTTTCGTAAAAGTAGATCAACAGGGAGATCTCCTGACTTATGTAACACATGTTTGGAACAACGCAATTGAACACTTTGGAGAATCTCGAGCGGTTGCTCTTGACATATCGAAGGCATTCGACCGTGTTGGGAACGATGGGCTGTTGGCTGAGCTACGTTCTTATGGTATGTCTGAAAAGTTCTGTTTGTGGCTCTCATGTTTCCTCAGAGAGCGTTCTTTGCGAGTGTCAGTCGACGCATTTCTTTCTAACACCTTCACTATCAACGCCGGTGTACCCCAAGGCTCCATACTGTCTCCTACTCTCTTTTCTTATTTATATTAACGATCTGCTGGAAAAGACCGAGAATCCAATTTACAGCTTCTCAAAAGTTGGGAATATTATTTCGAACCAGAAAGCTTTACACCTCACAACAACTGTTAATTCTTTACAAAGCTCAAATTCGACCAACTATGGAATACTGCTCCCATGTTTGGGGCTCCGCTCCCAAACATACACTGCATTTGTTGGATTCTATTCAGAGAAGAGCTGTTCGTCTGATTGGAGACCCGGAACTGACAGGTGGCCTTGATTCGCTGGAACATCGAAGAACGGTTGGCGACTTGAGCGTATTCTACAAGTATTTTCATGGAAAGTGTTCGAAGGATGTGGCCCGTTTAATTCCTCCCAGGGCGGTGCATGTTAGAAGTACACGTCACGCTAATACTTCACATCCGTATGAGGTTCAGCTTGTTACTCCTCGTACAACGCTTTTCAAGCATTTATATGGAGAACATCATCCCTTTGGAATAATTTGGCAAGGACTGTGTTTCCCACCGAGTACAAGTTACAGCGATTTAAGAACAACGTGAATCGCTTTCTCTGCATACGTGTCGCCCCTGTAGCGCTTTAGGGACTTCCCTGTAGCACGTGTGCTAGACCCATAAAAAAAAAATAAATACAACGCGAATCGCAGGCGACATTGGAGGCAGTGACAGACCTTCCAAAAAGTGTTCGACACTTATAAGATTACTTCGGTGTCTGTCTGTCCGTTTGTCTGTCTATCTCTCACACCCGATTTTCTCCAAAACTATTTGACATAGAAAGTTGAAATTTGGCACTAATATAGGAATTGATGGCCTCATCAGAGCTCTTTCCAACGATTGTTAGGTTTTAAAAAATTAGGAAAGTCCGGTAGTGCTTTTTTTACTTGATTAGGAAGGTGAACCAAAAGCAGTATGTGGGTTGTGTAGTATAAAAATGACGCGAGTTTATGGAAACATTAGTTTGGTCAATCAAGATAAGGACCAAGCAGAACCATCAACCACCTCTGGGAATTTAAAACAAGTTAATATTACAGAATATTTTGCTACAAACCAAACAGTGGAATGTAGCTGATCTTAAAGCAAAACTTGTGCAAACGGTAATAGAAGAGATGATAACCTTGGAGAATCAGCTTTTTAGTGTTCCTTACGGAACACTTATAAGATCATTTCGGTGTCTGTCTGTCTGTCACACCCGATTTTCTCCGAAACTATTTGATATAGAAAGTTGAAATTTGGTACTAATATAGGAATTGATGACCTCATGAGAGCCGTGTAGTTTTGAAAGTTAAATTTTGACTTAAGGGGTTAGTATTGGGGAGTGAAATGGGGGTGAAAAAAAAAATTTTTACTAGGTCATCGAGTGTGGTATCAAATGAAAGCTTGTGAAAACACGAGTAAAAAATATATATATAATGTAATACTTGGGCGCACTTTTCTTTGTATTATTTTTAAAAAATCGCGAGAAATCGCTGTCCCCCAGCCTTATCTCGAAAAGTACTTATCAAAAAATTTTGAAAAAATCCTGCAATATTCTCCACGGGATGTAGATTGAACGAAAATTATCACGAGTGCATTACCTTTAATAATTTATCTGGTATATAAAAAAAAACAAAAAATTTCAAGGTCATCAGGTTTCATTAAAGACTGGAAACAAACTTTGTTGAAAACTCATTTGGGGTGTGTTTTGTGAAGTCACTGATCATTTTATATCTCCGTAAAAAAAAATTTTTATTTTAAAAGCAATCAACGTACGGAACACTAATTGCGCAAGTTCAACTTGCACTTGACCGGTTATTTCATTTGTAGAAAATATAGGTAAACGTAAAAATGAAATGTTATTGTATTAAGGTTACTGTTGTTATTTTATGCATGTTTTGAAACAAATGTTACTTTTAATTTAATTTTATTGTCTAAGTTGGGAATGTGGAATCTTTGGCACAATGATACTACTCAGTATATATCACCACTACACCAAACACTTTATTTTTGCACTCGACGCGCGTTTCGCTAACCATGTTAGCTTCATCAGGAGCGATGATTGACTAAAGCTAAACTACAAATTTACCCTATTTATACTTAGCCTAACCCTTGAATTACTCAAGTGGAACTAATGACATAGGCAAGGCCATCAGTTCCGGTCAAGTAACCAGTAGAGGGGACTATAAGGAATAGGCCCTCTGTCTTTATTTAAATTACTTTTACATTTTATGATTTCCATACTTTCGTATGCGTTCAACAATCTCCTATCAAATACATTTTTTATTAATCTTAGAGTATCTAATGTTACAGTATGATCAGCTTCAAGGGCATGTTCGGTAATGCTAGACTTTTCTGTTCTATTGTACCTTAAGTGTGCTAAATGTTCTTTAAATCGTGTTTTAATTGACCTTTTAGTTTGCCCAACATACTTTTTGTCACAATCATTACAACTGTTTTCATAAATTCCACTTTTCTCACAATTAGGAATCTTATCTTTGGGATTTCCTAAGATATTCCTCAGATTGTCTGATGACTTATAGACTAAGGTGAGGCCTACCTTATTAAATACCTTATTGAGTCCCTTGCTATATTTCGGATTATATGGTATGGAGACATACTTGGTGTTATTTTCTTCGCGTGCAAAAAAGGTGGAATTCTGAATATTAAACCTAAATTTATGTCTATTTATTAGCTTATTTACTAAGTCATCGTCATAACCATTAACTATATTGTAACTTGTGAACTTGCCCGCACTTTGTGACGTCATTTTTTGTACCCTGTGAAAAGTTGTTTGTCCCACGCTTGAGCGCAATTTTCTTGCAGCCCCTTTTTAATTTCTGAGAATGAATTGAGTGAATAATGATTTTAAAAGAACTAAAGAAATTAAACAAACACTAGCTCAGTTTTCCTTGGTAGAGAAATATGGGTAAGAGATAATTGTTGTACGTCTTTTTGGAATTATTTTTTTATGGTTAAAAACTTTAGTTGTACTATTTTTTTAGGCACCATTCATTTTAAAATAGAAAGGATCTAACTTCAGCTAAAAAAAATGAAAAAAAACACTGAAGTGTTATACAGTTATTAATAAAAGAATTAGTCTAGTACAACCCTTCTTATCCTGAAAAGAAAGATAGGTGCACAGTGAAACACTAGCTTTAATCAACAAAAAGAAAATTTATTCATGATTTTAAAATAAAAGTTTCAACCCTTGCAGTTTTAAGAATTACAAAAATTCTAGCCTAAAAAGTAGTTATTAAAAGTAGAGTTCCTAAATCAGACATTTTACTTCCAAAACTTTACTACACCCGAAATCAAAGAGTCGTGATATTCACTTCACGATTTATCAGTTCAAATTGATGTTAAAACACTTATTTGCGGGAAATAGATCTACTGATGTATGTTCTGGTGACTTACGGTTTTCCTACGGGCTTCTAGGCCTTCAATGGAACACAAAACCGATTTCACACATTCCATCACTTATTTTCAGTATGACTTCACGATGAGAAGAGCCTACTTCGGCTACTCCATGTAGAAAAAAACACACAAAGCCCACTACGGCTTTACGTTAAAAACTCGTACTTAATTTGGCTCTCGTAAATATTGCCAGAAGCCTCTACTGCGGCTTGATGGGCAAAGCCTGGCTGCGGCTTGATGAGAATAAGCCTTCTCGGCGGCTCGATGGAAATAAGCCTCTACTGCGGCTCGGTGGAAATAAGCCCCTACTGCGGCTCGGTGGAAATAAGCCTAGATCCGCGTTCTCCGGACCCTTAAATAAGCCGTGAGAACTCTGTCTCTAAAATGGCCGACTTCCGGGAAACAAACATTTCACCAATCGCGGCGTACTACGAATTCGATAGATTCGGTCGGAAACCCGCACTGCACCTGTACCATGAGCGGCTAGACGTTCCAGTGTAATACACTGCTCGATACAAAGATGAAAAGAAGTACAATATAAAGCGAAAAATCAGTAACATTACATACTCTTAAAATCTAGGAAAAAATGAATGATACAATATATTTATTATTATTATTATTAACTATAACTAGAGTTAATGGTTATGACTTAGTAAATAAGCTAATAAATATACATAAATTTAGGTTTAATATTCAGAATTCCACCTTTTTTACACGCGAAGAAAATAACACCAAGTATGTCTCCATACCATATAATCCGAAATATAGCAACGGACTCAATAAGGTATTTAATAAGGTAGGCCTCACCTTAGTCTATAAGTCATCAGACAATCTGAGGAATATCTTAGGAAATCCCAAAGATAAGATTCCTAATTGTGAGAAAAAGTGGAATTTATGAAATTAGTTGTAATGATTGTGACAAAATGTATGTTGGACAAACTAAAAGGTCAATTAAAACACGATTTAAAGAACGTTTAGCACACTTAAGATACAATAGAATTTATGAAATTAGTTGTAATAATTGTGACAAAATGTATGTTGGACAAACTAAAAGGTCAATTAAAACACGATTTAAAGAACGTTTAGCACACTTAAGATACAATAGAACAGAAAAGTCTAGCATTGCCGAACATGCCCTTGAAGCTGATCATACTGTAACATTAGATAATCTAAGATTAATAAAAAATGTATCTGATAGGAAATTGTTGAACGCATACGAAAGTATGGAAATCATAAAATGTAAAAGTAATTTAAATAAAGACAGAGGGCCTATTCCTTATAGTCCCCTCTACTGGTTACTTGACCGGAACTGATGGCCTTGCCTATGTCATTAGTTCCGCTTGAGTAATTCAAGGGTTAGGCTAAGTATAAATAGGGTAGATTTGTAGTTTAGCTTTAGTCAATCATCGCTCCTGATGAAGTTAACATGGTTAGCGAAACGCGCGGCGAGTGCAAAAATAAAGTGTTTGGTGTAGTGGTGATATATACTGAGTAGTAATTTTATTGTGCTTAAAAAATTTAGCAGTATACCCACCGGGTAATAAAGTATCCGGCCAAACCGTGTACCCGTTACATCTCTGTAGGTAACTACTACTACCAAAAAGTTGGTTTCTATCATAAGCTTATTTCTATTCTTACATCACAGACAAATAATGCTTACATTAATGCTATTATATTTTACGTCCTGAGTGTATATGAGGGAAACGGGCGACTCTAATAGACTTTTTATTTGCTTTTAACAGAGCTGCTAAGCCGGGCTGTTCCTGGAACGATCCCTTTAATCAACTTTTTATTAAATTGTCTCTTTATTTTAGAAATCCAATTACATTTTCATACTTCGTTTTATTTTTTTGAAGAACAAAATTCGTTTTTGAAGATTAAAACATTGGACGCGTTGAAAAAGTGGGAAATAATTGTCCGATTCAGTGCGAGCAAGGAAATTAATACGGTTTGGGGCGAATTGATTTTTAGAAGTTTTAATTGAATGTTATTAAAAACGAATTAGACCCAACAAAAGTATTAAAGGGGCGAATTTCTGAGGTTAAGCGCATCTCATAGTAGCGAAAGACGTTGTGTCTTGGTAAAAAACTGGTAGATTTATAGGTCTGAAAATAACATACAATATAATATACGCCCTCTTCATTCGCTCTTCTTATTATCCCTTATATATACGGCAATAAATTCTGTCTATTATTATTTTATTTCATCAATAACATAAAAAATGAAAATAAAAAATGGTAACGCGCATTGGTATAACAATTAAAAATAAACGAAAAAATCGTAATTCTTAGAAGTTACCAAAGTGTTGTGTTCTTCGCATTTGCTGAACCATCCCAGGACGTGTTTCGCCGTATCACGGTTCATCAGCTGGGCTAGGTTCAGCAAATACGAGAACACACTTTTAGTCCTTTACCCAAGTAACTAACGGAAAACTATAACAAATAGATGCTTTTACTGTACTCTACCGGCGACTTACTAAGTCATTCAAGCAGAGCTGCCAACAGGGCTGGCAATTTATTTGCAGAAGCGCACCTTTCTCAAGCTTACTGCTCGAAGGCCTTCGAGCAGTAAGCTTGAGAAAGGTGCGCTTCTGCAAATAAATTGCCAGCCGTGTTGGCAGCTCTGCTTGAATGACTTAGTAAGTCGCCGGTAGAGTGCAGTAAAAGCAACTATTTGTTATAAAAAATGGTAATATTATCAGGTCTTGGAAAAAGTTCATGGCGTTTTTTTAGTAAAATTCAACTGGTTTTCTTATAGTGTGAAAATGAATTTATTTAAACCAAATATGCTCCATTATTATCGACAATGTTTCGCCATTTTTCGGGTAGAGCCGTGATGCAATCGGTGAAGAACTTCTGTGGTATTTGGTTGAAAAACTGAATCAAGTGGTTTTCACAGGCTTCTTTTGAAAGTAGCTTAATTCCATTGAGAGAGTTCTGCAGAGATAGAAACAAGTGATAGTCAGAGGGTGCTGTGTCTCGACTATACGGTGGATGCATCAACTTCCCAACCAAGCTCTTGCAATTTTTGACGTTTTATCAAAGAAGTGAGTGGTCGGGTGTTGTCATGATGGAAAACAACACCTTTCCTATTAATCAATTCGGACCGTTTTCTTTCAATTACCTGGTGTAATCTCTCTAGTTGTCCACAGTAGAGTTGAGACTCAATCGTCTGACCAACTGGAAGTAGCTCATGGTGGACGATTTTCTTCCAGTCCCACCACACACACAGCATCACCTTTTTCGGCATCAATCCTGGCTTCGCGAACGCTTGTGACGGCTCACCATCCCATGTCCACGATCTTTTACGCTTCTGATTGTCGTACGTGATCCATTTTTCATCACCGGTTATGACACGTTTCAGAAATGGCTCGATTTCATTGCGTTTCAGCAGCGCATCGCAGATGTTAATTCGGTCTATCATGTTTATGGCGCCCAACTCATAAGGAACCCATACATCGAGCTTCTTTTTGTAGCCAGCTTTGTGTAAATGGTTCAAAACCGTTTTGTGGTCACTGCCTAGCTACATACCAATATCGACATTGCTGATATGCTTATCTTGCTGGACTTTTTCAGTGATTGGACGACCAGAGCATGAATCATCTTTCACATCAAAACTACCAGAACGAAAGCGAGCGAACCATTTCCGCGCAGCAGATTTTAATAAAGTACCTTCACCGTACACAGCACAAATTTTTTCACAAGCCTGCGCAGCGTTCTTCCCTTTGTCGTAATAATATTGCAAAATATAGCACAATTTCTCATTACTTTTCTCCATTTTCAAACGCAAACAGCTTTCCAACCACTGCACCAATTTCGATGTTTATGCACTCAAAGTAACGCTCGAAGTGTCACCTTTCCAACGAGCGTTTAGCGGTGTCGCTGCGATCTGTGTTTCTTGAGTTATTTGCAATTGACGCCATCTATCAGGAAAAACGTCACGAACTTTTTCCCAGACCTGATATTATTATTATCTTTATCCTTTTATCTCACATACCAAACTTACATCTAATTTGATATCTCATTTTATTTGGAAGTTATCGTGTCAAATAGGGAGACAGACACATAGAAATTAGAAAATTTGTTTTTCGCTAGTTACGGTCGCTAAAAACGATACGATCTGTCTATATTTATACGAAGGTGAATTGAAAAGTCTTGTAAGAAACAAAGTACAGTCTGTCAAGTAAGAACGTGTCCGCGATAATTAACCCATTCTAGTAAAAGTATCAGCCGATTCCGAACTTTTGTCGAAATCTAAAATCCAAAATTAGTCACTCGTCAGTTCGATACAGTCTTTCTTTGTTCGTATCCTAAGGGGCCTAAAATGACACATTCAGCTGTCACTAAATATATTAAAAAGTCGGTGTCGTTTGTGAAGAAGTGGGTAAATCATTTTAACGAGACGAAAAATGTCGATGACTTGCCAAAATGTGGCTCCGTTAGACAAAGTCACTCCGAAAGTCGAAAAACGAATCGTGTCTTTGTTTTCACGGGACCTGAAATTGACGTTGCGTCAACGAGCGGCAAAATTAAGAAAATCCGGTTTGCATGTGTCCCTTGAGACCTTGTTCAACATCTTCATAATGTCAAATTCCGAAGCACATTGAAGAAATCTTTGCAGGGCGGAACTCACGTCGCGAAGCGACTCGCTTAGGCCCACGATAAGATACTAGAGTGGCCCTCACAATCGCTAGCTATTGAAAACGTTTAGTTCTTTGTAAAGAAAAAGCTTAGAGGAAAAACTCTGAGGACTCTGACTCCGTTGTCTCGCGAGATTCGAAAAATTTGCAGAGTATGCAGAAAATCTCGTCGACAGCATGCCTCGAGGATGCCAGGCGATTATTGATGCAGGATGCGATGGAATAACTTACTCAGGTAATTGCGCCGTTCTTAGCACACCAAAGAATACATTGAAGGCAAAAACTGTTCTCGAAACACATTTTTTCAAGAATACGAGCGGTCAGATTCTTACTTGACAGACTGTAAATAACATTTTTTTTTTTGCAGAGATAAAAATTTGTTTCTCAATATAATCCTCATTAGGCTCAATACATTTGGTGCAGCGAGATTCCAACTTTTTTATTTTCTTCGAAAAAAAAAAAATTGTTTCGAACTGTACATAATAATTGTTAACAGCACAGCTCTACACTCGACAAAAATTTCTCTCATCCAAGTCAATTTTATGTTGGGAAACAACAAAAAGTCAGTTCTCTCTAACAAATCTGGGGAATAGGGGCATCAGTTCATGCACTTTTGCCATTGCAACGGCCGATGTGAGAGCAAGCGCATTGTCCTGGTGAAAAAGCACTTTTTTGCGCGCTATTGTTGGTCGGCGTTGCGGTATAGTAACGTTATGTAATAAGAACCAGTCACCGTTCTACCTTTTTCCAAATAATCAGTCATGATGATACCCTGTAAGTCCAAAAACAAAGTTGCCGTCACTTCACCTGCCGATAAAATTGTTATCTTTTTGTTTCCGTGCACTTTCACCGTCGCCAACTTACTGTTGTGATTGTCATTTTTGTCTTCAGGATATAATGGTGAATCCACGTTTCGTCTATAGTCACAAAATGACGCCAGAAGATCTTCAGGTTACGCTGCAACTTTTTCAAACACGATTTTGCTATGTCCGTTCATATGAAATACCTATCAACTCAGCAATCTCATGAAGCTTAATGCGACGATCTTCCATCACAATACTATGAATTTTATCGGCCATTTCTCTACAACGTGCAGCACCTGTTGTGCTCGTAGGGTCACGTTTAAATTTATTTATCCAGTAATAAATAGTCCTGAATGCTGGTGCTGAGATCCCATGAACCTCCTTCAGTTCAGTTTCTATTTGGCTGCAGTCCATTTTTAGTGTTCCATACGGAACACTTATAAGATCACTTCGGTGTCTATCACCCCCAATTTTCTCCGAAACTATTTGACATAGAAAGTTGAATTTTGGCACTAATATAGTTTTAAAAGTAAAATTTTGTCTTGAATAATGGCTTGCGCACTCTTTTCTTTCCATTATTTTAAAAAAATTTTCAAAAATCGCTGTCTCCCCTCTTATCTCGAAAAGCACTGATCAAAAAATTTTGAAAAAACTCTGGATTATTTTCCACAAGGTGTAGATTGAACGAAAATTATCACAATTTATCTGGTATATAAAAAAAAAAAACAAAAATTTCAAGGTCATTAGTTTTCAACAAAGATCTTTGTTGAAAATTCATTTAGGGTATGTTTTATGAAGTCATTGATCATTTTATACCTCCATAACAATATTTTTTATTTCAAAAGCAATCAACGTACGGAACACTAATTGCGCAAGTCAGACTTATACTTGGCCGGTTATTGTAAATAAAAATCGCTTGCAATAGCTGCCAACAAACAATTGCGAATTGTATTGAATTTTGAACACAACTGTTACAAGAATCACGCTTACCGACAGTCACGACGCTCAACAAAATTTCTCGCTATTGCATAGAAGTCTGCTAGACTTATCAATCTACCCTCGTACGTATAATCTCGGTATTTCTTAGGAGAATCGCCTATTAAACATCATTCTGAAATACTTTTTTTTTAGAAAGCTATACATTATGAGGGTTTTTTGTTGTAAAAAGTTATGCATTTGCTTTTAAATTCGTTCATGGCTTCTTCCTCGTAAATCTGCTGTTCCTTTCTACTATTCGCAGAAATAGTCACAGCTGTGTCGGCGGTGAACAAAATAGTTGTTCCAAAGATAATATGTTTAAATAAATCACTGGTGTAAAGTAAAAATAAAAGTGGCGGTATACCATAGTCCTGAACGACTCTAAATTATAACTTAGCAACCTTTGTATCTAATATTATCGTAAACCAACAATGATAGTTCTAAACTGTAATTATTCCTTCGTGTCCATAAGCCATTATTTTCCTAAATATTCCGTGTTTCGATAACATCCTAACCAACTACGATGTTTTCCTAGCCAGTATAAGTTACGGTATGTATCGGATTATATTTTAGAGTAAATACGTTGTAGTTGGTAATTTTAAGCCTGGGTTGTTTACGACAAGATATACAGGGAAAGCGTTGTTCATATTTGGGTCGTTTGCCAAAATCTAGATTTGAATTTGCTAAAATTCGGTTTATTCACCTCATACCAAGAGTTTTCTTTATTGCGTGATAGATGCAACCGTCTTCAATCAGCTTGCTATAAAGAATATTTGTCTAGAGTTGACAATGACTTAAGAGTCAACCCTGCGTTTTTTTTGGAGACACGTTAACAATACCAGAAGGTGTACTTCTTATCTACATAGCATGTTTTTGATGGATTCACTTGCTAATGATGGCAATGGCATCGTGGATTTTTTCGCGCGTCATTTTTCGGCTAGTTATGTGAGAGAGAACTGTGACTTTTCAGCCTGTAATATAGATAACGTACTGGACGTGAACGTTGTGAGGGTCTCATTGGCAGAAGTATTTGAAGGCATTAATCAGCTTAAGATGAGTTATTCTCGTTGCCCAGATGGGATTCCATCAGCATTCCTGAGACAATGTGTGTTTTCCCTGAGCAGACCACTGCACTATATCTTTTGTTTGTCGTTGGAATCCTGCGTTTTTCCCCAATATTGGAAGACTAGATTTTTGACACCCATTTATAAATCGGGAAATCTTGAGGATATAACCAATTACGGGGTATTTGTATTCAGTCGGCTATACCGAAGCTCTTTGATAAGCTTGTCGCGGATCAACTTTCATGGATTTGTAGGAACTTTGTGAGATACGAGCAGCACGACTTTTCTCGGGGAAGATCCACAGTCACAAACTTACTAAGTACGAGCAGTATCTGCTGGGCGCGTTTGAGAGAGGTATGCAGGTTGATGCTGTATACACTGATTTCTCGAAGGCGTTTGACAGGGATTCGGCACGAGCGTGACTAGGTGGATCGACAGTTTTTTGACTGAACGTAGCCAGTGTATACGTATATTAAATCATGTTTCAAGAAACATATCGGTATGTTCAGGTGTCCCGCAGGGTTCACACTATGGGCCTCTCCTTTTTAATTTGTTCATTAATGATATTGGTGGGATGTTCAACCATTCTGAATATCTTTTATTTGCGGATGATCTCAAATTGTACAGAGGAATAGAAAGTGTAAACGATGTTACGCGTCTGCAGGAAGATGTGAATCGACTCTATCACTGGTCAGAAAGAAATGGCTTAAGCCTCAATTGTCGGCTAGCACGTTTAGAGTGTTGTATTTTTCAATGGTCCGCTCTGGTTTGGAGTATGCTTCGGTAGTGTGGTCACCATCTTACCAGTGCCATATTGCTGAGATTGAGTCAGTGCTGCGTAGATTTCTACTTTAGCTTTTAAAGCTGGAATAAATATTTATAAGGATGCAAGTTTTCATATTGACTATGGGGTGATTATGAACGCTTTTGATGTGGCTACTTTGGAGAAGCGTAGGGATCTTGCAGATATTTTATTCCTAATAAACTCCTGAATGGCTTTATTTCTTGTTCACCACTTTTGGAGAGCGTTCAACTTAATACTATTCATAGGACTCGTGGCAGAGTACTGCTCAGTATTCCATTTCACAGTGCTAATTATGGCTATGGATTATCTAATACATACGGCCTTGATCCCTTCAGTTGTAGTGTTAGCGAATTTAAAACGCTTGTAAGCGCGATCGGGATCTGAGGTGTTAAACTGTTGTAATGCTTGTTTTTTTTTTTCTTTTCTCCTTTTTCACGTTATGAATTGTATATGTGCATTGTGTTTTAACATTATTTTGTTTTTAATATACTATTGTCATTTTGTATTTATATTACTATTGTAATTGGCTTGTCCGTTAAAATAAATAAAAAAAAAATAATAAATAAATAAAAATTGGTTTTCACTATACTCAGATGAAACCCAACGACAAGAAACAAAAGTTGATGTAGAAGAAAGCACAAAATAGCAGGAATTTCCGATGATAAGTGGAATTAAAACAGAAATACTCAAATTAAACAAACGAAAAGCCCCAGGACCAGATAATATTAGTAATAAACTGCTAAAATATGGAAGACAAGCACTGGTAGAAGAACCACACGCACTGTTTTGTAGGATATAAGATCAACTCCAGGTACCAACAGAGAGGAATGAAAGTATAACGTTACTCATCTTCAAATAGAGGTTAAAAACGATCCATAAAATTACAGGAATAAGTTTCCTAAGTTCCATATCAAAGCTGCTAGCGAAGATAATATGAGAAGTGACAAAGAGTAGAATAATGGAAGAACAAGAAGGATTTAGACAGAACAGGTCTACCACAGATGCGATATTTGTCCTCCGTCGGATAGCAGAAAAGTCTGTCGAATACAGTAGAGCTATCTACATGTGTTTTGTCGACCTGCCACAAGCTTTTGACAGAATTAAACTTTGTGACTCTTAACATTACTCAAGAAGCGAAAGTTAGACTCCAGTACCCTTCCAATGATCAAAGAATTGAATACTGGCGACAGTACATTGATAAGAGTCGAAAATAATTAAACAAGATGATAATCTCAGTCCGTAACTTTTCAATATAATAATGGATGAAAATATTAAGAAGGTGAAAACCGTTGGCAGGGGATGTAGGATGGATGAGCAAGAGATTAAAATTATTTGCCAAGCGGATGATGCAGTGATCATATCAGAAGACAAGAACAAGTTGCAGACGATGATATTTAAGTTTGAAACAATGGCAAAACAGTTAAATATGATTATCTCTGTACAGAAAACGCACTCGCTGACGATCTCCAGGGAACTAAGAAAATTAGTGGTAGCGTAGAGTAGGCCATGAGCTTTAAATATTTAGGAGCCAGCATAACCAGAAGCAGAAATCTGAGGGAGGAGAACGTGTTGGTCATATTTTGCATGAACATTTGGACATGAGAAAGCTCTGTTCGAAATGGGTACCGCGTTTGCTCATAGTAGATCAAAAACAACAACGTGTTGATGATTCTGAGCATTGTTTGGACCTGTTTAAGCGCAACAAAAGGATTTTTTCGTGCGATATGTGACAATGGATGAAACATAAATCCACCACTACACAGCAGAATCAAATCGGCAGTCAACTGAGTGGATAGTAGCCGGTGAAAGCCGCCCGAAGCGACCAAAGACACAGCAGTCGGCTGGGAAGGTTTTGACCTCTGTATTGTGGAATGCGCATGGAATAAATTTTATCGACTGTGCTGAGAAGGGAAAAACTATCAATAGCTAATATTATATAAAATTATTGGTGCGTTTGAAGGCAAAAATCGCAAAGAAACGGCCCAAATGAACAAGAAATAACCGGTCAAGTGCAAGTTGAACTTGCGCAATTAGTGTTCCGTACGTTGATTGCTTTTAAGATAAAAAATTTTGTTACGGAGGTACAAAATGATCAGTGACTTCACAAAACACACTCCAAATGAGTTTTCAACAAAGTTTGTTTCCAATCTTTACTGAAAACTAATGACCTTGAAATTTTTTTTTTTTATATACCAGATAAATTATTAAAGGTAATGCATATTCCAGAATTTTTTCAAAATTTTTTGAGAAGTACTTTTCGGACAGCGATTTTTCTCGATTTTTCGCGATTTTTTTAAAATAATAGAAAGAAAAGTGCGCGCAAGTATTACATTATATATATATTTTTTGTTTGTGTTTTCACAAGCTTTCGATGACCTAGTAAAAAAAATTTTTTTTCACTTCCGATTTCACCCCCCAAAACCAACCCCTTAAGTCAAAATTTACCTTTCAAAACTACATGGCTCTGATGAGGCCATCAATTCCTATATTATTACCAAATTTCAACTTTCTATGACAAATAGTCTCGGAGAAAATCGGGTGTAACAAACAGACGGACAGACACCGAAGTCATCTTATAAGTGTTCCGTATGGAACACTAAAAAGTGCTCTTTCATCAAAACAATGCACCGTGTCACAAGTCAATGGTTACGATGGCAAAATTGCATGAATTGAAGTTCGAATTGCTTTCCCATCCACCGTATTCTCCAGATTTGGCCCCTAGCGACTATTATCTATTCGTAGGCCTCAAAAATGATGCTCGCGGGAAAGAGATTTGGCTCCAGTGAAGAAGTTATCGCCGAAATTGAGGCCTATTTTGAAGGCAAAGGCAAATCCTTGTACAAGAAATGTATTTATTTTTTTTATGGGTCTAGCACACGTGCTACAGGGAAGTCCCTAAAGCGCTACAGGAGCGACACGTGTGCGGAGAAAGCGATTCACGTTGTTCTTGAATCGCTGTAGGTTGTACTCGGTGGGAAACACAGTCCTGGGCAAATTATTCCAAAGGGATGATGTTCTCCATATAAAAGACTGTTTGAAAAGCGTTGTACGAGGAGTAACAAGCTGAACCTCATACGGATGTGAAGAATTAGCGCGACGTGTACTTCTAACATGCACCGCTCTTGGAGGAATTAAGCGGGCCACATCCTTCGAACACCTTCCATGAAAGTACTTGTAGAATAGGCCGTCGGTCAGTTCCGGGTCTCCAACCAGACGAACAGCTCTTCTCTGAATAGAATCCAACAAATGCAGTGTATGTTTGGGAGCGGAGCTCCAAACATGGGAGCAGTATTCTATAGTTGGTCGAATTTGAGCTTTGTAAAGAATTAGCAGTTGTTATGGAGTGTAAAGCTTTCTGGTCCGAAATAATATTCCCAACTTTTGAGAAGCTCTCCTTGCTATGCCTGCAACATGTTCATGTATAGAAATGTTAGAAAAGCATTGGACTGATAATATCGCTCTTGAAGAAGACTATGTTGATAAATAAAGTCGAATTTTGAAAAAAAAATGTGTTTTAAGTAGCTAAACCAAAAACTTTTCCGCCTACGTGTTAATTTGAAGAAACAGAAATATGAGCGTAAAAAGCAAAGTAAGAATAGGTCGATCATGACCTACGCTACAGAAATAAAAGCAGAGATAACAGCTACTAAAAAAATGTTCAGAACAAAATAAATAAGGACTCTACGATCTATCACCGGCTACACACTCCACGACAGGAAACGAAATGAAGAAATAAGAAGTATATGTGACATCCAGAACATAGTGAAGTGACAGTGAAGAACTAGGAGAAGAGTCTGGAGAGACCATGTGGACAGAGTGCCTGAAGGTCGAGTAACAAAAATTGCCAAATAGGAAGGTCACCCAAACGGTGATACGAAAGCTAGACGTCGGCATCACAAGAATGAGCAAATCCGAGAATCTCTTTTGAAGAGGAGAACAAGACAATATGTTACACTAAGAAGAAGAAGACGAAGAAGAAGAAATTTGTTTAAGTCAGTACTGAATTATTATAAAATAATTTAAATTTTGTTAATGCCCACATAACGATAACGATTGCTCACATCGCTAAGGAATATTTAATGATCATTATCCCGTTTATGCTATATTCGAATTTTGGAATCTTTGACACAGTTACACCACACAGTAGTTATCACCACTACAGCAAACAACCTATCGATTATACTTCTATAAAAGAAAAAGTTACTCAACGATGAACCAAAAAGTGTAATGGGGTAAATATCTTCGTTGCATAGAATGAACTAAATCTTTAGGAATATACTTATCTGTTACAGTATCTTTTTTATAGATGTCAGTTTATAATTTATTATTATTTTGGATATCTAAACTTTTCAGGGTTGGTAATTGCTCGTTGTTCTCAATTTCACAAGTAAATATAGTGGACGTTTATTTAATTATATAATAAAAGATTGTTTTTAGTCAATTTCCCCTGGTTTATTTAAATTGCGATGACGCGTTTCGCTGTCGATGCAGCTTCTTCAGATCTACATTTTACACTGTCAAGTTAGGTTTAATGTTCACAATTTTATATAATTTCCTAATTATAATAGTACACCTAATTTAAATTACATTGATGGTATTGGAAAACCCACACAGATTTGGAATTAGGAGAATAAATTCAATAATGGTGAATTGCTTAAATCTACCTGGTCATTTAGTAAAGTACCTGTAGTCCTTAATCGATTTATTTGCATTGTCTCTAAAAGGTTTAGTTTTAAACTTTTTGTTGGGTGTGTAAAATTTTGAAATTCTTGTTAAATGTGTGATTTTCTGTTAAAAGATGATTAGCATATGTTGAATTAGATTTTCTATGGATGAAACTTTTTTGGTGTTCTGTAATTCTTTGTATAAATGTACGTCCAGTTTGTCCTATGTATGTTTTAGGACATGACCCACATGTTAATTGATAAACCCCTGATTTATTAATTTGTGGTTTTTAGTTTTTAAGATATTTTCCTATAGTATTGTTAATCTTGTAAGCTATGTTGATATTTTTTTGATTTAAAAATTTTTAAATCAAAAAAATATCAACATAAAAATTTTTAAATCAAAAAAATATCAACATAGCTTACAAGACTAACAATACTTTAGGGAAATATCTTAAAAACTACAAACCAAAAATCAATAAAGACAATAAATCAGGGGTTTATCAATTAACATGTGGGTCATGTCCTAAAACATACATAGGACAAACTGGACGTACATTTATACAAAGAATTACAGAACACCAAAAAAGTTTTCAACATATGCTAATCATCTTTTAACAGAAAATCACACATTTAACAAGAATTTCAAAATTTTACACACCCAACAAAAAGGTTTAAAACTAAACCTTTTAGAGACAATGCAAATAAATCGATTAAGGACTACAGGTACTTTACTCAATGACCAAGCAGATTTAAGCAATTCACCATTATTGAATTTGTTCTCCTAATTGCAAATCTGTGTGGGTTTTCCAATACTATCAATGCGATTTAATTAGGTGTAATATTATAATTAAGAAATTATATAAAATTGTGAACATTAAACCTAACTTGACAGTGTAAAATGTAGATCTGAAGAAGCTGCATCGACAGCGAAACGCGTCATCACAATTTAAATAAACCAGTGGAAAGTGACTAAAAACAGTCTTTTATTACATATTTATAATGAATTTCCATCAAGTAGAAGCTATAACCATCCAAAAGTTTATTTAATTTATAAGCAAAATCTTTATATTTGAATTTTTTTATAACCAAAATCCCGAATATATTATTTTGCACATAACTATACCTTACCCGTAATTAATTAGCCCAAAATATGTAAATTTGACCGACTGTAGAAATTTTTAAGTTTTAAAAATAGTTGCGAAAGAACAATAATTTCAAATTTTGTTAACGCCTCTTTCCCGGCAGTATCTTGGCAAAAGTTTACGCTATAATCTTCAGTCGAAATATAGCATCAAATCTTTTTTTATGGAGATATTTTGAACACCAGTGTATTTTTGTTTGAAATTACTTTTATTGTTGAGAGTGCATTTGAAATTGCACAGTTTAGATACCGCAATATTATGATTTTATTCTCTCTGGGGTATCACCAAGTTCAAAAAAACGCGTTTTGAAAACTTCAATTGTTTATAAACAAAAGAACACAAGTTTTTCGAGGTCAAAAACTCAAGACAATACTCCTGGTGACACCCCAGAGAGGATAGAATCATAATATTGCTATATCCAAACTATGCCTATCTAATCACTATTTTGACCTTTTTTTACCGCAATGTTAGTCGATATTCTTTCTATCTGTTATTAATACGTTGTAGTAGAGATTGGTGGCTACAACACTGACTACTCTACGAGATTATTAATATAATAACCTCATAACTTAATGGCTGTGTGCAAGAGCTGACCGCAATTTTCCACCGAGTGTACTTCACACATATTACACTCTATTATATAATTAATTGCTTCAAGATCTGTTAACTCAGTTTACAAACTTGAAAACGTTTATTTTAACTAATTTTGTGGGTAGCTGTACTGCTTGCAGCCGTTTATAGTTAATTTAACTTGAGGTTTAACTTGGGATGGCTGAAAATTACTACACAACAACAAATAAGTAACCGAAAAGATTTTGATTAATATTAGTTAGGGAATTCCATAACCAATGAACAAATAGAAACATATATGAAGGTGAAGACACAAAACAACAGAAATAACATATTCCAAATTGACACGGTATAATCCTAAGAATCATCATATCTCCTTCAACAGTAGGATGTAAAACGTACCAGCACCAGCACAATTCAAAAGAGGTTTAAAAATCAGGAAAATCGTTTTTACAACACAACGTCAAAAAAAAAACAAGCTTTCCTGTATATGCTTAATTAAATTTTTTTCTTCCTTCAAACTACCGATTTGCCATTTTTAAAAATGCATTTTCCAAAATCCATTTCTCAAAAGTTTTAATAAAACTTTTAAAATCAACTCATGCCATAGGAAATCTTTCCCTGCACAATTTTTCCTGCAAATTATTTTTTAATATTTCATCACGTTCAGCGTTTTAAACTGCAGAAGGTGATTTTCGAATACATAGACTGGCTAGGAAAATCCAATTATAATTTGTCTTTAAGTTGTTAAAGAAGTGTGAACTTAAAGAATAAATTAGTTTAAAAAAACTAAAATTGTATCTAAGAGGTTCGTTCTTATAAACCAATTCGAAGTCAGAATTTTCCCAATCCAACCAAAACGAATGTGTCCATTAATTTACTACTGTACCAAGAATTTGGCTTATGAATTTTATAGAACTCTTTTTAGTGTTCCGTACGGAACACTTATAAGATCACTTCGCTGTCTGTCTGTCCGTCTGTCACACCTGATTTTCTCCGAAACTCTTTGACATATAAAGTTGAAATTTGGCTCTAATATAGGAATTGATGGCCTCATTAGAGCCGTGTAATTTTGAAAGTTAAAATTTGATTTAAGGAGTTAGTTTTGAAGTGTGAAATCGGAAGCGAAAAAAAATGTTTTTAACAGGTCATCGAGTGTGGTGTCAAATGAAAGCTTGTAAAAACACGAGTTCAAAAATATATACAATGTAATATTTGCGCACACTTTTCTTTGTATGATTTTTAAAAAATTGAGAAAAATGGCTGTCCCCCCCTTAGCTCGAAAAGTACTGATCAAAAAATGTTGAAAAAATTCTGGAATATTTTCCACAGGATGTGGATTAAACGAAAATTATCACGACTAAATTACCTTTAATAATTTATCTGGTATATAAAAGAAAGCTTTCAGTAAAGATCGGAAAAAACTAATTTGGAATGTTTTTTGTGAAATCATTGATCATTTTGTACCTCCGTAATAAAAATTCTTATTTTAAAAGCAATACGGAACACGTCCGACTTGCACTTGTCCGGTTTTTTAAAACTCACATGTAAAAATAAACAAAAACTCTCGCAACTGCAGAACAACAATGATAAATAATTGTACTACTAAGGACACAAATGACCCTGAAACTTTACGGTTTTTCAGCACGTATGCTAATCATTGTAATAAAAACAATATACTTTGATTTTGTTAATAACTTGAACTTGAAAAATAAAATGTTATTGTTAACTGTAACATTAACTATTCATATTTTGTATTAATAATAGATTGTTGCATTTTTGACTTGGAAAATATTTTTTGTTCAAGGGTCATGTTACTTAAAGAAAAAGATATTTTGGCCATGTCGTTAACATGCCTCTGAAAGGGCTGGTAAAAATAAGTTTTGAATATTCTATTACTTGACCGAAAGTATCACCCGTTTCTATTTTGTAACACACTATATATATATATATATATATATATATATATATATATATATATATGTATATATATATATATATATATATATATATATATATATATATATATATATATATATATATATACAGTCGACACTGTTTATAGTGAAACTCTATATAGTGAAAAACTCTTTATAGTGCAATTTTTTCAAGACCTAGAATATTTTAATGAAATTTCATGTTAAAAGCCCTGCATATAGTGAATCTGTAAAATAGTAACACTCTATATAATAAAATTTTTACCGGAATTTTATGTATAAATTTTTATGCATTTATTGAGATCTTGGCCATTTTTATCTAACATTAGCACGAATTCCATTTTTATGACGCATTCTTTTGAAAAAGTTCTTAACGCGTTTATAACGCCTAATGGTTGGCAATAAAACAGGTAGATTTCTGTGAGAAACCCGGGGAATAACCCATTTTATAGAAACCCGGGGAAAAAAACCATTTTATAGTCGAGGCCTAGTAATTCGCAAATTCAGGTTCAGTATCTTTTTCTTTAAGAATCAAGTAAGATGTCCAAGCGAGTCTGTTTAAGTTTAGCTGAGAAAATTAAAGTTTTGGAGGAAGTTGATAAAGGCTACAAAAAAATTGATGTTGCTGCAAAATTTGGTGTTTCTCCAAGTTGCGTCTCTCTGATAATAAAAAGTCGCGACAGTACCATCAAGAAACCTAGTGTACCAAGCAGTCGAAAACGAGTACGAGTGAGTACTTACGAGGATGTAAATGAAGCAGTTTTACGATGGTTTCAAGTGGCCCGTACGCATCAAAACGTACTAATATCGGGAAATTTAATAAAGCAAAAGGCTCTACAATTTGCTAAAGAATTTAACTTCGTTAATTTTCAAGCTAGTGAAGGGTGGTTGAGTGCCTGGAAGACTCGCAATTCAATTGTTTTCAAGACGGTGTCTGGCGAGAGTGCAAGCGTTAGTCAGGAGGACTGTGACATTTGGACTGAAACTGTTTTAAAAAGTGCATTGAAAAAGTACGAGCCAAAAAACGTTTTCAATTGTGATGAAACCGGTTTGTTTTTTAAATGTTTGCCAAATAAAATTTTTGCTTTTAAAAGTGATAAATGTTTTGGTGTTAAAACAAGTAAAGAAAGGATGACACTTATGGTTGGAGCAAACATGGATGGCTCAGAAAAACTGAAATTACTGCTCATAGGTAAAAGCAAAAATCCCCGTTGTTTTTAAAAGAAGTTAAATCTCTGGAGTTAGATTACGCCGATAATAAAAAGGCATGGATGACTTCTGAGATTTTCGAAAGATGGATCAAAGAATTGGACACGAAAATGAAAAGCCAAAAGCAAAAGATTGTGATGTTTATAGACAATTGTCCTGCATATCCAGTTACTGTAAGTAAAAAATTAAGGAATATTGAATTGATCTTTTTTCCACCAAACATGACCTCCAAATTGCAACCTATGGACCAGGGTATTATAAAAAACATAAAACATCATTACCGAAACAGAATTGTTCACAAAATTGTTAATGCGATTGATAACAACCTTCTAGTCCAAAAATTGATTGCCCTTAAAGAGTGTATAACCGAAGTCGCTAAAGTATGGAGTGAAAATGTTTCTCAGAAAACTATCAAAAACTGCTTTTCTAAAGCAGGTTTTACTGAAAAAATTGACGAATGGGAAGAAGAAGACGAAATGGATCTCGCTACCTTAAAAAGGCAATGGGGTATTCTACAAAAAACTGCTACCGTCGACGTAGATTTTTTACTTGAAGATTTCTTAAAAATCGACAATGATGTTGGCATGACAGATCTCCCAACTGACCAAGACATAATTGACGATATAAAAAGTATAGAAGATCATGAAGAAGAAACTGAAACCGGGGAATGTCCTGCTAAATTTAGTGAAAATGAAATAAGAAATGCATTTGACATTGTGCGAACTACTCTCAGGGGCCAGGAAAGTGTACCTGATCAAATCTTTATGCATTTGAATAAATGCGAGAATTTTGTTGAGCAACAATTATTTTTCAAAAGTAATGTTCAAAAGAAAATAACTGATTATTTTTCCTAGTACGTACGTACGTAGTATGTACATATGTATGTATAACAGATTTTGTATTATTCTTTTTATTTCGTATGTAGTACATACATACATAAAGTCCGTACGTTATATCTTTACACGTGCGTCATAGTTTTCAGGCAATATCCCAGACGACTATTATATTCTTTGTCTCTTTTTACCAATACCTACGATTTATTGGTGAAAAGAGACAAATAATATAATAGTCGTCTGTTATATGGCCTGAAAACTATGACGCACGGGTAAAGATATAACGTACGGACTTTATGTATGTATTTAGCCCTGTACATGCTATGTACTATTTAAACTTTCAAATGTTTAATAAAATCTTTTCTAATAATTCAATTTTGCAATTTTTTTTGTTGCTTGTACCTTATAAAATGCAAGTAAATGATTACCAATATAAAATACGTACATAGCAATATATACGTATTTTTTCTTTATATAGTGAAAAACTTTCTATAGTGAAATTTCGGTCAACATTTTGGTCTTTCAATATATAGAGTGTCGACTGTATATATATATATATATATATATATATATATATATATATATATATATATATATATATATATATATATATATATATATATATATATAATATATATATATATATATATATATATATATATATATATATATATATATATATATATATAATATATATATATATATATATATATATATATATATATATATATATATATATATATATATATATATATATATATATATATATATATATATATATATATATATATATATATATATATATATATATATATATATATATACAGACAAGAATCATATTGCGTTCTGGATATTTCTAATAGCAAGTTTTCCACCTACATTAGCGACATAGCTTAGTCCACTATTTCGCATTCTTATCAAAAGACCCACGTCACAATGGCATTCTATTACGCTTTAGGTTTTAATTTAAACCAGAAATATCTTGATATATTTATTTTACTTATTACCTGCTAAAATAACACGTTAATGACTTGTACTTTGCCACCGCACTGGTACAAGCAAAAAGGCCAAGACAACAAACAATTTCTTCGGTCACGGAATGAGTTTTCCGGCGGTGCAAATGGAAATTTTCGTCTGCACGAAAAGTCAGACTTTTTATATGACTTTAATGGAGTTGTAAGATTCGATAAAAATATTGTTTGGATAAAAGTCTGTATAGTATTTTTTAATGAAGATAAAAACGACAGTCAGCCGATGGCCTTGTCAGCAACATATATATGGTTGGCTTGGAATATCTAACCAAAGACATGGGAGGAATGTAATTAGCGGTCCCTCAAAGCAACTTACAAATGATGTCCTTTATTTAACAAAGGCCCAGATCAATCTAGTGGTAGGACTGATCACCGGCCACTGTCACCTGAAGAAACACTTACAGAAAATACGGATCTACAATGATCCCACGACGCACTATGGGACAGAATCGTGCGTACCGTCTCAAAAATAGGTTTTGCGAATGTTCGATATTGAATATTTTGTTAATGCACATATCTAACTGAATGTCTAATACATATTATATAGAATTTAAAATAGATTATTTCTCATTTTTTCTTAATAAAACTTGACGTGCAAGTTGACGCTCAAAATAATGTCGATTATGTAGAACAGAATTGCACCAGTTTACATGGTCATATTTTCATTATTTTCAAAGCAAATATGTAAGTGTGATATATGGTTAGAATGGTTACTAAGTACCTTATTTAAAAAGCATTTAAGTAGACATTTATGTAAAAACTGGAGAGGTACACGATTGTTTTTGCAGTATCAAATATCCTAACCTTATTAGAAACTTTAAATAGACTTTTGACAGTTAGCGATGTCTGCCGATGTCGTAATTTTGATACCATCACATAGAGAAGCTCATATAAAAGTCAAGGCAAAAAATTTTTTTTTCCCTAATCTGCCCCCTTTTAAATGGGACTAAAAATACCTAATGGGGAGGGAAATGTAAAATATTTTAAAAAAATTTTTAAGATTTGATTCAGGAGATTTTTCGAAAAATAGATTATTTCTGACATTTTATTGTTAAATAATATTGTCTACTAGCGTCTATAGCGGACATAGGTAGGCAGGTAGATATGCAGATAGGCAGGTAGGTACAAGGCAGCTTTACCAGGTAATGTCACTAGAACAGTTTACATCACAGCAAGTTGTCAAAATTTTGTTTACAAACTACCGCATTGAACTACATACATACATAAAGTGGTTGTTTTTTGAGAGAATGAACTACATACATACATAAAGTGGTTGTTTTTTTGAGAGAAGCTCTCGTGATTTTTGACAATGTGGTGAATTTTCTACCAACAAAATACATGTGATTTTTTTCGGTTTTGTTGCTACTGCCGAACTGCTACTACCTGGTAGAGCTGCCTTGGGTAGGTAGAAACATTTTTTGTGTTTTATATATAAAGATAGATTACTACCTAAATTAAAGTTTAGGTAAGGTGGAAATACTGTTATTGGAAATCATATCATATCATATAAGAACGCGATAAATATGTGACTACCCGCAGATAATAATATTTTTCTCACGGAATTGAAGTATAAAAGTTATTGATTTAATTGTCATTTACCAGTACTTTATTGTGCTTCGACATAGAGTCTTCACTAACCTCGGTAAAAACAATATTTGCGAAGTACCTATTCAACAAAATGAGTGAATTTGTTGTGCCTCGACGAGTATTTTTCATTGACCATGGGACAAAAAGAGAAGATATGCAAAAATACTTAGAAGAACACCATCATTTGTCGTCTTCAAAAAGTGAATTATTTGTGAAAAGTATTCAAAAATCGCTTATATCAGCTTTTAACAATCGCTGGACCACATCTAACCGAACTAAAGAACGTTTCTTTAATAAAAATACAACGTGGTTAGACGGTGAATTTAAGGTACAGTTCGACGAAATACCAATGGATATCAAACCTACAACATCTGGAGAACGTGGACGTCCATCAAAGTCTTATGAAGATCTGTCAGAGAAATCGAAAAAAAGGCAGAATATGGAGTTAATTCAAGAATATGGACTCGAGAATATATATAACGCATACGTCCAAGGATTGCGGTCTGAAGAAGAATTGAAAGAAGCTTTTGTTGTTGCAATGATGCGGAATTGTGATAGAGATGAAAAAAAATCATAAAGGAAAAATTGTTGCATGAAACTCGCAATGCAACATATTTTACGGCGGATGAAGCTTTAAGTCTTTTTGCTGATTTAGATCTTTCGAAATCACAATACGGATTACTTTGAGCAAATCTGATTAACAAAAACTTCGATATATTGCCGTCATATAATATATTAACAAACGCAAAAAAAACTGTGTTATCCTCCACCCTCCAGCATTGAAATAACCGATACAGGCGCTAAAGTAAATCTACAAGATTTGCTGGATCACACTACTGCCCGTATCTTAAAAATTGAAAATATTTACAACCCAACAAGAAGAAATCTTAAATTGTTTACCAAATGGGGATGTGATGGTTCATCGGGACAAAGTGAATATAAACAAATTTTAACAGATGAAAGTAACTTGGTCTCAGATGCAAACTTATTTATAGCGTCTTTGGTACCAATAAAGCTGATTGATACAGAACCAAAAGAGGTTCTTTGGCAAAATCCGGCTTGCTCTTCTATTCGATATTGCCGACCAATTCTGATGGAATTTGCAAAAGAAACGCCCGAGAAAACCCGTTCGGTGGTCGGTGATATTCGGGGTCAAATTAATAATTTGAAAATTTCTGAGATACACATGGGGGACCAGCTAACTGAAATAAGTCACGAGCTGTTCTTAACTATGGTGGATGGAAAAGTTACACAAGTTCTAACTGACACAAGTTCTGGAGCTGTGTGTACGGTGTGTGGGCTAAACCAAGCGATATAAATAATTTGGAGAAGATTGAATCAAAACCAGATAATATGAATGCTTACGAGTACGGTTTGTCGACGTTGCATGCATGGATTAGGTGCATGGAGTTAGTTTTACATATTTCATATAATCTTTCGTTTAAAAAATGGGCTGCGAGAACTCCGGAAGATAAAAAAAAGTAGAGAAGACAAGAAAAAACTTGTACAAAGTCTATTTCGAAGCCGAATGGGATTGCATGTTGATAAACCCCGGCAAGGAAGTGGAAATAGCAATGACGGCAATACAGCTCGACGTTTTTTTGAGAACTACTACTGCTCTTCAGAAATAACAGGAGTTAATGAGGATCTTATTAAAAGGTTTTATGTTATTCTTCAGACTTTGGCATGCGGTATTGCTGTAAATCCAGAAAAATTTGGTGAATATACTCGCGCTACTGCACAATTGTACGTTACACAATATATGTGGTATAACATGCCTTCTTCAGTACATAAGATCTTAATACATGGGGAAAGTATAATTAGACATTTTGCTGTTCTGCCTATTGGTAATTTATCTGAGGATGCCCAAGAGTCTCGTAATAAAGATTACAAAAATATCAGATTATGTCACGCTAGAAAGTGCTCTAGGTCCGCAACGAATGAAGACCTATTTCATGGTCTTTTATTTACATCAGACCCATACATATGAAGTATCAGAAAACCATCAGTCACTGTTGCCAAGGAACTGTTAGACGAAGCCAAGAACCTCTTAGATATTTAAATTGTAGTTTGTATATCAATTCTTTTTTTTTTCCATTTTATGTAGTGGATTAATAGATGTTTGTCATTTATTATATGCTATTTTCATATGTAATATTAACAAAAATACGAAATAATAGCGTATATCATTAAACTGTATAATTATCATTCAATAAGTTAAGTAAACTATGTTTTTGCATGAAAAAGTGTCATTTTTATTTTTGTATTATTTTTGTATATATTATAAATAAAATAATTCTCGCAAAAAAGAAAACCGACTTCCTCCTTCCGATTTTCATAAATTTTCAATAGAGTTATCTAAAAATCAATATTTTAGACGGACAAAATATCCGTCCGAGTTCCGAAATTTTTTTTTATGTGTTCAGCCTGTTGACAAATTCTTTCAAAAAGAAGAAAGAATTTTGAAAATCGGTTTATAAATGGCCGAGATATTCAAAAATTATTTTTTCGAACAGACATTTTGTCCGTCCGATTTCCAAAAAAAAATTATGGGACCCAACTGCAAGCAATACCTTTCAAACAAAAAAATAATTTTTAAAATCGGTTCACAAATGGCGGAGTAATATTGGAACCAACATTAAAAAAAAAAAAAAAAAAAGGAACAAAAAAATACACACGTGAAGTCGGTTAAAAATTAACAACGAATGTACCATTATTTGATAGTATATACATTAGAGATACTACGTACCAAATTTCAGCTATTTACTTCAATCAACGACAAAGTTACAGATTTTTGAGACGGTACGCACGATTCTGTCCCATAGTGCGACGTGCAGACTATATGGTGAATAGAAAAAAACCTGTATGCTCATCCTATATGAATGTTTGATTTTAACTCAGAACGAAGGTTGCAGTGCACAAACAGGCACAATCGTCTACCCCGCCTACCACCAACTAACTAACCCACTGATAAAGAAAGAACATAGTTGAAGGAAACAAATAGTTCCACTATATATTTTCTTGGATGACACATCTATACAGCGAAAACTATAGTAATGTAGCTATATTCCTAAATATAATTACTGAAAATGTTTTGGGCATAAAACGAAGAAAATAATAATAATAATAAAACTGGAGAAAATTAAAGAGTTTATATATACTATGTACTTGTTTTGACGACACATCTGTACAGTAAGAACTATAGTAATGTGGCTGTATTCCTAAATATAAATACTGAAAATGTTTTTCAGTACAAAACGAAGAAAGTAATACTAATAATAATAACGTATGAGTTGCACCACAGGAATCATAGAACACGTCATGCGTTGCTATAACAAAATTACAAACTCTCACAAAGAAATCACTAAGAGAAAAATTACTCGCCGCCTGGACTCACCGAAGTCAATCCCAAACACAACCGACACAGATGCGGGACAAACATAACCACCAGAGCCAAACCAAGCCACATAAAAAAGGCTATGGAAACAAAAAAGAGTCATCATTATCCCCCTCGTCATATCATCCACAGGCCTTACACCAACAACATTCATACCACATTTAGTACAATTAGGACTCAACACAAACATACACAGAAACAATCAGAAGTCAGTGATTTTGAAAACATGTAACATTTTCAGGTTATTCCTTAATACAGAATGGTAATAGCGTTTGTGCTGACTTGGCTTGGGCCCGTCAGCCAAACATGGAACCACATTGACCAAATGTGAGAAAGAAGAACTTTTTTGTGTTAATAAAACTGGAGAAAATTAAAGAGTTTATATGTACTGTATACTTGCTTTGACGACACATCTGTACAGCGATAACTATAGTAATACGGCTGTATTTCTAAATGTTTTTGAGCACAAAACGAAGAAAGTAATAATAATGATAATAATAATAATAAAACAGCAGAAAGAAACGATCGAACACATAACAAGCGGATGTAAAATATTAGCCGGAACGGAATACACAGCCAGACATGACTCAGCGGCAAAATTAGTTCACCAAGCACTAGCCACAACATACAAGCTCATAGAAAACACAGATCCCTACTACAAATACACACCAACATCCGTACTTAAAAATAAAGATTACAAACTCTACTGGGACATCAGTATCCATACAGATAAAACAGTCTCCGCCAATAGACCCGATATTACTTTTCAGTGCAAAAAAGAAAAAGTCACCTATCTAATTGACATAGCTGTTCCCAACGAGACAAACATCCAAACCAAATATACAGAAAAAATTTCCAAATACACAGACCTTGCAACGGAAATAGAAAGGCTATGGAAACAAGAAAAAGTCATCATTGTCCCCCTCATTATATCAGCCACAGGCCTTACACCAATAACATTCACACCACACTTGGTACAATTGGGACTCAACACAAACATACACAAAAACATTCAGAAGTCAGTGATTTTGAAAACATGTAACATTCTCAGGTCATTCCTTAGTACACAATGGTAATAGCGTTTGTGCTGACTTGGCTTTGGTCCGTCAACCAAACAATGAACCACATTGACCAAATGTGAGAAAGAAGAACTTTTTTGTAATATTAATAAAACTGGAAAAAATTAAAGAGTTTATTTCGGACTAGAGTTGTTGTAATCGGTCTGTTAATCAAAAGAAATTATATTTCTTTCAATTTTAAGTTATAGTAATTGTTCTTAAAAAAACCCTTTTTTTTCTAAAAAATAATTGGAGTACTGAGAATAGCCAAATAAAGTTAGTCTATTTCGAAATATCTATAAAAATCACAACGGAAAATTTCATATCTAAATAATATAATGAAATGAATAAAATTTTCGAAGAAGAAACTGCTTTTATCGTAAAAATGAGTACAGAAACGAAAACTTTTTTCTACAATTATACGTGCCGAGAATTTCTCGGCTGCGCAAAGTCATTTATTGTTGTTTTCATAATTTAACAATAAATATCTTGAAGAATACAAAATAGGCACTTTTCGCCGTGTTGAGAACGGCAGTTTTTGTCGCTGAAATGCCAAATGTTGAATGCTTCTTCGTGCAAACGGAATACAACAGGATCCGTTGCGTCTCGTTTATCGACTCGTTTATAATTTAAATATTTTACAGGAACATTCTGTATACTAATATCATTAATCGGCAAATTTTAAAAAAAGAAAAGGAAGGAAGAGGAAAAATTAATAAAAAAAACAAAGAAAGATACATTTGTATACACTGAGGGACTAGAATTTTTTTTGTTTTTTATTAAAAAAAAAACAGACAGGCTTGCCAGTTGGTTATAGCCAGTACCAAAAAACTCTCTCACACACACACAGACAACTAAATTTATTTTTTTATAAAACAATTTGTAAATTGTTGATTTTATTTTATAACTTTAACACACGAAATAGCAATTAAAATCGGGTGACGGCCTACCCTTCGCTTAGAATGCTGGTCAGATAATTTTATTAGCAAAAAGGGCCTAAGCGGGATATCTAGGGATGTATTAAAATTTATGGACTAATAAAAACTAGCAATTAAAGCTGACAATGTGTGGGAAGAGGTCGTTAAATAAAGGTGAGGGTTTAGTGTCCTGAAAAATAATAACTGAAATAATTAGTAAATCCAATTTTTCATTCACGTTTGTATTTTAAGAGAACAGAAGTTTTAGATTTGGTTTGGGAAAAGGAGGAAGGCACACGTCTAAGGAAAACAAGGATGAAAATTTGCGGAACATTTTATGTAAAGACTTAAACGAAATAAACTCGAAGGCCTCTGTAGGGTAGTGATTTAAGAGCCTGTATTTGAAACTGATGGTGGCTAGTTTGATTCCGACAATCGGCTGGGTGTGTGTGTGTGTATTTTTGGACAGCTAGTAGTTAATGCAGAAGGGCAATAACGCCCGTGGTAGCACTACCTCGTTGAATTTAAAAGTGCTGTGAAATATGTATGTTTCGGCACATGGGTAACGTTGATAGATATTATGACATCTCCGTCAACATATCTCGTTAGAAATATAATCAGAAAAAAGGGTAAAAATCCCTGTAATGGCGGGCAGATGGGCTATAAAAAAATATTATATTCACCGAGAAACTCATGGATATTCACTTGAACTTTTATGAATAAAAATTCCAGAAAGTCTACACCAAAGCGAAGTTACACTTTTTGTTCTATAATTGTGACTATTTTTGATATGATGCTGTGAGTCCTAATGGACGATAAGACAATTGCCCAGGACAGTAATTTGTTTTTGACGGATTTCTTTATTGCAGCCATTAACCTAACCCGTATGCTGAAAAGTTTTTGGACTAACTATTTCAAACACACTTTTTTTTGCCAAATTCGATTTTATTCATCAATATAGTCTCCTTCAAGAGCGATACAATCAGTCCAACGTGTTTTTAATGTTTCTATACCTTTCTTGTAGAAGGATTTGTCTTTGCCCTCAAAATAGGCGTCAGTTTCGGCCGACTGTTGTGTCTTTGGTCGCTTGGAGCGGTTTTCACCGGCTGCTGTCCACTCAGTTGACTACCGATTTAGTTCCGGTGTGTAGTGGTGGATCCACATTTCATCCATTGTCACATATCGTATGAAAAAATCCTTTTTATTGCGCTTAAACAGGTCTAAACAACGCTCAGAATCATCAACACGTTGTTGTTTTTGGTCCACTGTGAGCACACGCTGTACCTATTTCGAGCTGAGCTTTCTTATGCCCAAGTATTCATGCAAAATATAGCCAACCCGTTCTCTTGATATCTTTAGGGTATCAGCTATCTCACGCAGTTTCACTTTACGGTCATCCAAAACAATTTTGTGGATTTTTTTTAGGTTTTCCGGTGAAACCACCTAATTTGGGCGTCCAGAGCGTTCAGCATCATTTGTACCTGTACGACCGCGTTTAAATTCATCATACCAGTAATGATAAGTGATTTTCCAGGGGCAGAGTCCTCGCAACACTGAACAAGCCATTGCTTTGCTTGAACGGTATTTTTTCCAGTGTTTTGAAAATAGCAAAAGTAGCGTTACATAAACCACTGTAACTTGTAAACTAATCGTCGAGACGTCATGAAATTTTAACACGTATCGTTTGAAGATTGCTACTTCCTAAAAATCATATGGATTTTTTAAAAAGGGCGACATCTATGTGTCAGACCAAAAACTTTTCAGCCTACGTGTTATACGCTAAAAAGTTTTAAATCTTCATAGTTGATTCCTGTATTAGTTACTGAGGAGCATCGTTATATAATATTTTTCGGTAATTGCTCCTTATGCAAGGATCTACCGTTTTAAATATGAGCCGATTATTCTGAAAGTGGCCTAAGTCCATTTATACTTGAATTGAGATATTTAAGGGTTTGTGTTTCAATGCAATTAAAAATATACGTACAGGATACTAATGAGTCATACTGCTTAAGTGTATCTAAAGGTGTTAAATTTATAGTTCCTATTAAAATAAGGGCAATTATTAAGTGAATAATATGCGTTTTCTTACCAAGAATGGAGTTAGGCTACTTTCAAAATTAACAACCAGATTCGTTATAAAATTTGAAGGAGCCCAAGTCTATTCAACATAATTTAAGATGCTTCAAATTGAAAAAAAACAATACTCAATTTATTTTACATTTACACAACACTTCAAAAACATAATTTATGCGATTCAAAACATTTTTTAACTACATAACGTACAAAATTAAAAACATAAATTACAACGTACGAACATAACTTACAAAACAATTTACTACTCATCTACATTTTGTGTGTGTGAAAGGAATTTGAAGAAATCATGATGTTCAGTGCAATTAAAAATATACATACAGGATACTAATGAGTCATACTGCTTAAGTGTATCTAAAGGTGTTAAATTTATAGTTCCTATTAAAATAAGGGCAATTATTAAGTGAATAATATGCGTTTTCTTACCAAGAATGGAGTTAGGCCACTTTCAAAATTAACAACCAGATTCGTTATAAAATTTGAAGGAGCCCAAGTCCATTCAACATAATTTAAGGTGGTGCAAATTGAAAAAAACAATACTCAGTTTATTTTACATATCTTTACAACACTTCAAAAACATAATTTATACGATTCAAAACATTTTTTAACTACATAACGTACAAAATTAAAAACATAAATTACAACGTACGAATATAAATTACAAAACAATTTACTACTCATCTACATTTTGTGTGCGTGAAAGGGATTTGAAGAAATCATGATGTTCCGCTGGTATATATCCTAATAGGTCAATTATGTCTTTGAATTTTGCTGTTGTAATTTGTCTGACATTTTTATACAGTGGTGTCAATACAATATTTTCGAACTTTCTTGGTCTACCACAACGTGGTAATAAATTCAGGACTTTAAAATTTTCATTCTCATTCATTGATGTCTTATAGAAAATTTTATACGGTTCATTTCTGACAAAACGCATCCAACATATTTTTAACCAGTTTATTGATTCTCCGTTAGAATTCTTTACCCTTTTAAAAATTGCGTCTTCTAATAATTTTGTTGATACAAAATCTTCTTGTTTCATTTCATTTACAATAAAGTTATTACCTTTCCGACACTTTTTGATAATATTATAATAACACAGCCCCACAAAAAAAAAAGTGGGGTATACTTTTGATGCGATATATCAGATCCGTAGTATTTTTGCCCGCTGATCACGAATCTGACGTCAGAATATCGCCATTACATTTCAATTTTTTTCTAACCTCAAAAAATAGGTAAAAATTGATTCAAGCTTTTTCATGAATCCAAAGATGTATTAATATGTATTCGGACACGCTAAGCTAATATTCATCGGTTGGATTAAGCCATATAGTTCTATTTTCTTTCTAACCTCAATAAATCAGATATAGTGCTTCTCGAATGCAAAAACGAATTCAAATTAAAATTCAACCGATTCTTACCAAATTTGGTACACAGGGGTTTTTTGGGTTGCTGATCATGAATCTGAGGTCGGATTTGCAAAATTCAAAATGGCGGATCCAAGATGGCGGACAAAATTTTTGAAAACCAACCGATTCCTACCAATTTTGGTATACAGTTTGGGAATCCTCAAACCTGATACTCTTAAACCCTAAACCCTGAAACCTTAGACTTCCACACCCTGTAACCTCAAAAAATAGACCTCAATAACCCTGTAACTTTAAAAATGAGACTCAATAAACTCAAAACCAGGACTTTTAAACCATATACTCTCAAATAGTAGACCCTTAAGCCCTAGAATTGCGAAGGTTAGACCCGCGCCTAACTTTCCTTTTTTTGGCTGTATCTTGTTCTTTTTTCCGCGAATGACCTATTCAAAGGCTTTCTGCCCAAACGCTTTTGAGGACTTGTTTCTCTTTTTAGCGACCAGCAATAGTCCGCTAGCATATGGTCCTCCCATCGTCCTTGATACCGATTTTCTATGATTTTCAGATCTTGGTGAAAACGTTCCCCTTGCTCCTCACTGTAGTCACCAAGATTATCTGGGAAATCATCGATGTGGGAGTCCAGGAAATGTAATTTTAGATTCATTAAGCATTTTTTACCATTTTCTCGACTATTTCTTTGTACTTAGGACTTTTATTATTTCCCAAAAAGTTTGTTGCGACTTCTTTAAAACTAAGCCAAGCAGCTTTTTCAACTTTATTCATTTTAGTAACAAATAATGAATCTTGAAACAATTTTCTTATTTGTGGCCCGTCAAATACGCCTGCCTTAATTTTAGCTTCAGAAAATTTCGGAAATTGTTTATGCAAATATTTGAAACATGGGCCGTTTGTATCTAATGCTCTCGTGAATTGCTTTATAAGTCCAAGCTTAATGTGAAGCGGGGGAATAAGAACTTTTCCTGGATCTACCAATGGTGGAAACAATACATTATTTTCACCAGGAGTGAACGATTCTCTTGTTGGCCAAATTTTTTTCTTATAATGACGTTCCCTGTCTCTGCTATTCCACAGACATTTATAACAGGGATAAAGTGTAAACCCTGACTGTTGGCCAAGCAATATTGTTACAATTTTCAAATCTCCACAAATTTTCCAGTTATGATCAGCATATTTTATTTTTATCAAAAGCTGCTTCATTTTTTCATATTGCTCTTCCATAACTGTGGAATGAGCAATCGGAATGGGAGCGTAAACGTTGGTATTATGCAGCAAAACTGCCTTAATGCTCCGTTTAGAAGAATCAATGAACAGTCTCCATTCTTTAGGATCATATGAGTTATTTTGAAATTCATCCATTAGACCTTTTACATCGGTACAATATGAAAAAGACAATTCCTCGTCCATTGTGAAATATTTTCGAAATTCTTCATCTCTGTTTCTATAATAAGAAATCGTAGCTTCTGGCTTAAGTAAATGTCTTTTCTTTAAAAAGGAAGCAAGATGCTCTGAACCATCTTTGGATAAGCCTAAATCTCTGACTAGATCACTAAGTTCTGACTGTGATACGAGTATTGGTTCTGGTTTACGGTTGTATGGTAGAAATTCTTTATCTGTGTCACTAGTATATGATAGGTTGTCACTAGAACATTCATTAGTAACAGTGTTTGAATCTTTTTCGACAGTCTCAATGTTTTCGGCATGAACTGATAAGGTGAAATCATTTGTTTCCATAACATCAGCATCAAGTGGTTCAGGAGGCGGAATTAGTTTAGTTGGTCTTGTTACTGTCGAAACATCGTTATAAGTAATAGTGCTTTTATTTTTTCGGTTATGCCTAGATACAACATTCATACAAAAGTAGCAATCATTTTCACTGTATGGTCTATTCCATATTGCTGGTCTGGAATATTTAATCGCCTTCTTATTGATGTACAACATTATTTTGCAAGAACTGCAAATGATGTGGGGAATCCAATCTGTATCCTGGTGCTGTATTTCAATGTTAAAATAATCCTTATATAAGGTTTTAATCTTATCCGTTATCAGTGACCCCATTTTACTCATTACGTGTTGACAGCAAATATAACAAAATGAATCACTGTTTTTATCGCACTTATGAAAAGTCCTTGTACCGTGAGACCGTTTTCTTGTAGCATTATACTCTACATGAGCCAAGTCACCCACAGATGAAGAGCTACGGTCGCTGGATGACGACAGCTGCGGGCCCGCTTTCCCATCCTGACCAACCGCCGATACTGAGTTTCCGAGTCCCTGCATCGTAATTCTCTTTCTTCTACCTGCCATGACGGCATCTAAGCCGTTATCCAGGGACTCTGCCGGCTAGTGGAGTAACACCGTTGCCCACCGTCACCACGTGGAGGTGCCCTGGATGCAGGTAGAAGAATAAAAATCGACCGATGAATTTTCTCGGCGTTCAAAATGGCGCGAAAACATCTGCCATCTTGAATTTTGCAAATCCAACCTCAGATTCGTGATCAGCCACCCAAAAAATCCCCGTGTACCAAATTTGGTAAGGATCGGTTGAATTTTAATTTGAATTAGTTTTTGCATTCGAGAAGCACTACATCTGTCTGATTTATTAAGGTTAGAAAGAAAACAGAACTGTATGGCTCAATCCAACCGATGAATATTAGCTTAGCGTCTCCGAATACATATTAATACATCTTTGGATTCATGAAAAAACTTGAATCAATTTTTTAGGAGTACATTTTTCTTAATTTTTACTAATTTTTACCTATTTTTTGAGGTTAGAAAAAAATTGAGATGTGATGGCGATATTCTGACGTCAGATTCGTGATCAGCGGGCAAAAATACTACGGATCTGATATATCGCATCAAAAGTATACCCCACTTTTTTTTTTTGTGGGGCTGTGTAATCTTGGGGGACAAACAGTAAATTATTTTTTTTAATGACATTTCTACCACGCCAAAATCTCTATCATGTGGTAAAAACGAATGTCCTGATATTAAAAATTTGTGATTTATGATTTCCACATTATTTTCAACAGTTTGGACAATTCTTAGCCACATTAAAGCTACTTTAATGTTTCTATTTTGCCCTGCACACATGTCACTGTAAGCTTGTGTGTGTCTTTCACTTTTTAAATTTTTAACATGTTTTAGCATGCATGAAGCTATTTCTTGAGCACCTCTTAATGCAATAGTTTCATCCCAAAAGTACATGTGAACATTATCGTTATGAAAATTGTGAATATCCAAATTTAGAACGTACATATTGCGTTTATAATATGCTACTGAAGTAGTCAACTTTGGATAAGGTAATACTTTTTGCAAGTCGAACGAAAAAGCGAAATAAGAATCTGATTTACGTGATACTTGTTCCTGATCTTGTTTTAGTGACTTACTAGCTGATTCTGCTAGTCTTAAATGAACACCGTGTGTTCTTCTGTAAGTTTATTCTTTTCTTCATCATCATTCGATGCTTTAATTTTGATGTTTAATAAGTCGCATTTTTGACATGTATCTTTGCGCGGTTGGTGGAAATGTAAATCAAAATCTTTTTTGAATATTTTTCTGTTTTATTTTATTTTCCTTGCAATGAAGCTCGTATAAATTAAACATTTTCCTAAGAGTTAGATCAGGATGTAGATATCTTGTATTAGGATTATGAGATCTGGTATAATGGGATTCAAATTTAGGGAAACTATTAATATGGTTTTGAACGTGCTTTTTCTCTTCCTCAGAAATTTTTCTTGATGATCCAACCATACGCCCACGTAAGTCATTTCCTACATTTGCAGAGTTTAATACGTTTTAAGCGTCCTTCACTTACTTTAAAGGTATCCAAAAAGATTTTTTTACAGACAGGAACTTTTCCGTTTTTAGAATTTAACAAATACCTAAAACTCCAATTTCTTGGCGAACCTTTTCCGTTTTTTTGACGTCTTCGTTTCACAGTTTTGCGCTCGGTAGCTTCGTAAAGCAATACATTTTATTTATTAAAATCTCCCAAATACCAAGACTTCTCAAAAATATTCTTTCTTTCTTCTTCTTCGTAATTTTTTATGCAAGCTTTTCGACAACGGCAATCTTTGTTTTGGAAAACTTTTGAAGGTACAATGTTTCCGGCTTGAGTACAATATCTTTTCCCTGAATTCCGTTTATTCTTTCGCACTTTTTGGATGTATGTTTCATCAATCTTTTCTTCATTCTTATTTGTATCTTCATCCCCTGAAAACAAATATTGTTCTATAATTCTCTTTCTTTTTCGGTTTTCTTTGAAATCATTAGTTACTAATTCTTCTTCACTATCTGAACTGAATGGTCTTGTCGTTTTGTTCTTCCCCATGGGTGAAATAAATTTTTCTAAAATTTAATATTAAATTTTAAGTTTTATATTTAATTGTCAGTACATATGTATATTACGTAAATTTTGTTTCACTGCATTAATTAAACGTACTGATTATTCAACTATTGCAATTGTTCAAAAACTGAGGTTAACTTGTTGAATACTAACTAATTAAAATTACCTGCATCACTGCCTTCGGACATTATCAATAATAAATATCTTCATTTAAGTATAAAGGACTTAGGCCACTTTCAAAATGAACGGCTCAATTACTGAATTAACTCTGAAAACTTATGTGTCCAGAATTATCGAATTTGCTCGGAATATATTTAACCTCAAATGCTTTATTGATAAATAATCTGAAGTTGTATATGTAACCACGGGCAACCGGAAATAATTGACAAATGGACTTAGGCCACTTTCAAAATAAACGGCTCATATATTAAGGAGACTCTAACCGTTTTTGGTTAAAAAATTTGTTTTTTATTAAATTACATGTGATTTTGCATCAAATGGTGTAAATTTTAAATTGAACTGACCACTAGAAGTGGGTAAAATAATTTTTTGAAGTTGGTTAGTCCTTGTCGTTTTTCTCACTCGCTTCGTTCACTGCGTTACGCACCCCATTCCTTTTATTACATTACATTATTATTGAAGAGTTTTGCTAAAATTTGTTTGCACTTCCCCACAATATTGTTTATTAGTGAATAATCCACGATATTATTGGTATTGGAACAGTGATAACTATCATAATAGTCAAGTCCCAGACACACTTTGATAGAAAGAATGAGAATCGTGGATCTCATTACTGGAAACAGAGGAGCCGGATGTTGCTGGACTTGGTAAGGATTCTTCGTTTTTACGACAGAATCCCCCCGTTTTATAAAAACTTTAGGTACATTAGATTGTGGCACGATAGAAAAGAAAAGAGTCGCAAATAAACGACTTCAGGCTCAGGTAGCAACAGGTGGACAAGTAGCAAGTACACACAAGTCATATAATACTTATCCCTTATAGATCATTTTTCTACTGTTTTGAACTCTATACGAGAACAAAACACTAAGAAACGAACATGAAATGGGGAGTTTTTGAAAAAATTGCTTGTTTTTTTTGAGATACATATAGTTAGGATTTTTTTAGTAATTAAGGAAATGTTTTTGAACATTTTGACCGGCATAGATTTTTCTGTAAGTTAGAGAATTCGACTACTCAGTATATATCACCACTACACCAAACACTTTATTTTTGCACTCGACGCGCGTTTCGCTAACCATGTTAGCTTCATCAGGAGCGATGATTGACTAAAGCTAAACTACAAATCTATCCTATTTATACTTAGCCTAACCCTTGAATTACTCAAACGGAACTAATGACATAGGCAAGGCCATCAGTTCCGGTCAAGAAACCAGTAGAGGGGACTATAAGGAATAGGCCCTCTGTCTTTATTTAAACAACTTTTACATTTTATGATTTTCATACTTTCGTATGCGTTCCACAATCTCTTATCAGATACATTTTTTATTAATCTTAGATTATCTAATGTTACAGTATGATCAGCTTCAAAGGCGTGTCCGGCAATGCTAGACTTTTCTATTCTACTGTATTTTAAGTGTGCTAAATGTTCTTTAAATCGTGTTTTAATTGTCTTTTTAGTTTGCCCAACATTCTTTTTGTCACAATCATTACAACTAATTTCATAAATTCCACTTTTCTCACAATTAGGAATCTTATCTTTGGGATTTCCTAAGATATTCCTCAGATTGTCTAATGACTTATAGACTAAGGTGAGGCCTACCTTATTAAATACCTTATTGAGTCCCTTGCTGTATTTCGGATTATATGATATGGAGACATACTTGGTGTTAATTTCTTCGCGTATAAAAAAGGTGGAATTCTGAATATTAAACCTAAACTTATGTCTATTTATTAGTTTATTTACTAAGTCATCGTCATAACCATTAACTCTAGTTATATTTCTAATACGATTCCTTTCTTTATTAAAGTTTACTCTATTCAGAGGGAAAGTGACCAAACGATGAACTAAAAAATGTAATGAGGCTAATTTATGTTGTTTGCAATGAAATGAATCATTAGGAATATACCTATCTGTTACTGTGTCCTTCCTATAGATATCAAATTCTAATCTATTATTATTTTTAATAATTAAAATATCTAGAAAAGGCAATTGTTCTTTGTTCTCAACTTCGTAAGTGAATTTAAGGAATCATACCGGCTATTTAATTTAGAAACAAAATCATCAATATTTGCTTTTTTTGTATCAAAAATCGCGAAAATATCATCCACATACCTATACCTCCCTTGGGAAATATTCGAATTCTTGACTGACTTTCGAAAAAAAAAATTATCGGAAGGAGAAAAATTGAGACGCATTTTGGTACTTTAGTTTTTTTGTAGCTGAAATTAGGTAAATCAAAATTTTTAAAATCTACCACGCTCAGATTGTCTCCTAATAATCAAGATGTACCTTGAAAAAAAAGGAAATTAAAAATCAGAGCAGCAGAGTTGTAGAAAAGGAACATTATGTGCAAAAAGCACAGACTTTTATGTTCCTTTTACAGGCATGTTTCCTAGGTTACTACGAGCTTGAAAATTGAAATTTTTTAATGAGATCAGAGTTAAATTAACACTTAAAATACAATGATTTAAACAAAATAAAATTATTGGAATCTATAGTATATTTTTTAGAGAATGAAGTTGAGAAAGAAGTCGGGCATTTCCGGACTGGGCGCCAGGCAGAAACGGTTAAAGTCCTCTTAAACGATTTTCATGACACTCTGTATATAAATTCATATGTTTAAAATTTTGTTTCAAAATGTATCTATCCATTTTTTTGTGTAGGATACAATTTTAGAAAATAGTTAATAATCAGTTCTTGAAATAATTGGCGTATTACCTTATACAAAATTGTGAAGCGTATAAAATTTGTTCATACGTTTTTATATTATGTAACTAGCCAGGCCCGCGGCTCCGCTCGCGTGGACTTGATTTACTACTATCGTCACTGCTTATTCCTTATGTTACGCAACGTAATAAAATATCTCCCATTATTTCCCCTTATCTCCCAATATTTCTCCTTATCTCCCATTATCTTTACATAATTTCCATTACCTAGGCTTATCTCTGCTCATCTCCCATTATTTCTCCTTATCTCCCATTATTTCTCCTTATCTCCCATTATCTCACCTTATTTCCCATTATCTAGGCTTATCTCGACTTATCTCACAATATTTCTCCTTATCTCCCATTATTTCTTCTTATCTCCCATTATCTCACCATAACTCCCATTATCTAGACTTATCTCTGCTTATCTCCCATTATTTCTCCTTATCTCCCATTATCTAACCTTATCTCCCATTATCGAGGCTTATCTCGACTTATCTTCCAATATTTCTCCTTATCTCCCATTAACTCACCTTATCTCCCATTATCTAGGCTTACATCGAATTATATAGAACATATGTATAAAATTTATAAAAACACGTAAATCGGATAAGTGGTTCTCGAGTGATAAGAGCACTAACGGACAGACAGACAGAGAGACGTTGCATTTTATATGTATTATATTCCTTGCTACATGATATTGTTCCATATTTAATGCTTTAGGCAGTGTACTGCAAGAGAACGGGCTAGCGGTAAACTTTTCTCCGACTTGATTCACTATTATCGTCACTGCTTATTCCTTATGTCACCTAACGTAATAAAATCTATCCTATAACCTGGCCAGAGAACATACGTATGTTTAAAAAAAAGCACGTAAATCGGATAAGTGGTTCTCCAGTGATAAGCGCACAAACGGACAAACAGACAGAGAGACGTTGCATTTTATATATATTATAGATATCCTTTGCTTCATGATATTGTTCCATATTTAGTGGTTTAGGCAGTGTATTGCAAGAGAACGCGCTAGCGGCAAACTTTTTTCCGATTTGATTCACTATTATCGTCACTGCTTATTCCTCATGTTACCTAACGTAATAAAATATAGTCTATAACCTGGCCAGAGCACATATGTATGTTTTAAAAAGAAAGCACGTAAATCGGACAAGTGGTTCTTCAGTGATAAGCGTACTAACGGACGGACAGACAGACAGACAGAGAGACGTTGCATTTTTTATATATTATAGATTATTATTATTATGTAACCTGGCCAAAGAATACATGTATGAATTTAAAAAAAGACACGTAAATCGGATAAGTGGTTCTCGCTTGATAAACGCACTAATGGACAGACAGACAGACAGACAGAGAGACATTGCGTTTTATAAATATTATAGATTATAGATATTCTCTGCTACATGATATTGTTCCATATTTAATGGTTTAAACTGTGTATTGCAAGAGAACGCGCTAGCGGCAAACTTTTTTGCGACTTCATTCAGTATTATCGTCACTGCTCATTCCTTAAGCTACCTATCATAATAAAATATAGCCTATAACCTGGCCGGAGAATAGATGTATGTTGTAAAAAAAAAAAAGTACGAAAGTCGGATAAGTGATTCTCCAGTGATAAGCGCACTAACAGACAGACAGATATACAGACAGAGATACGTTGCATTTTATATATATTATTGATGTAATAAAATATATATCTATAACCTTGTCAGAGAATATATGTATGAATTTAAAAAATCACGTAAATCGGATAAGTGGTTCTCGAGGGATAAGCGCACTAACGGACAGACAGAGAGACGTTGCATTTTATATATATTATAGAGATAGATTATTATTATATAACCTGGCCAAAGAATATATGTATGAATTTAAAAAAAGACACGTAAATCGGATAAGTGGTTCTCGTGTGATAATGGACAGACAGACAGCCAGAGAGACGTTGCATTTTATATATATTATAGATTATAATATTGTTCCATATTTAATGCTTTAGCCTGTGTACTCCAAGGGAACGCGGTAGCGGCAAACTTTTTTCCCGACTTCATTCCTTATTTTACGTCACTACTCATTCCTTATGCTACCTGACGTAATAAAATATAGCCTATAACCTGGCCACAGAACATATGTATGTTTTTAAAAAAAAAGTACGTAAATCGGTTAAGTGGTTCTCCAGTGATAAGCGCACTAACGGACAGACAGACAGACAGAGAGACGTTGCATTTTATATATATTATAGAAGAAATGACTAAAACTTCTTTTGGTATTGTTTACTGAAAGCTTTGTCTTTTTTGTTTAGTACGTGCCTTTTGTAACAATATAACATAATTAACTTTAAAAAAATCGTACAAAAACAATATTTCATTAGTTTTTAGCAAGCGCCGTGAAATGTTTATACAGAGGTAGTTAAAAAAAACATGTTAACCTTCAAATGAATAACTGAGAGTCGAGAGAGAACAATTTTTTATTGGGACTAAACAAATCCTTTTCTTGGAATAATATGGAACAAAAAGTTTCAGAGCTTTGGTTAAAGAAGTCGTAGATGTTAGGATTAGAATGTGTTATATGAAAATGACTGTTCAACGTCTCACCTACGATTGTATAAGTAAAATCAAAACTGTAATCATATCCAAAAATCATAATAAATTTTCAGAAATGGTCCTTAGCAAATCTACATTGATAGATTGAATTTTTGGTTGGATGGAGCATGACTGTACACAGGCATTAATTTTTTTTTATGGACACAGTACACGTATTGCAGGAAATCCCCAAAGCGCTACAGGAGTGACACGTGTGCGGAAAAGGCGATTCACGTTGTTCTTGACTCGCTGTAAAAATGTACAGGGTCAGTCAACGATAGAGTAAAGTTCATTATCTCATTTGTTTCGGGAATGACGAAAAAATGTTAAATACAATAGTTTTTAGGGAATGTTTAGGTGCACAGTTTAAAATTATTTTTGAGTATACAGGGTACTTCAAAAAAGTGTGGCCGATGTAACACATGGAACATCCTATTTTCTAATTTATTTTTAAATTATGCGTACAATTTTTTTATTAACGTAGTTTATACAGACTTCTCAAAGGCTTTTGACCGGCTTGACCATGGTTATTCTGCTTGAAAAAACTCTCAAACTGTGGAGTTAATGGCAATTTATTAAACCTGCTGAAATCTTATTTAATTGGTCGTCAACTGATAGTAAATTATCGTGGTTTTGAGTCTGTCATTATTAATGCTACCTCTGGTGTTCCTCAAGGGTCTATCCTAGGACCGTTATTATTTAACATATTTATAAATGACATCACCAGAGGCCTTACCTCGTCCTCTTTGCTTTATGCTGACGATCTGAAAATGTACCGATGCATAGACTCTCTCTATGATTGTGTAATTCTTCAGGATGATCTAGATCAGGGGTTCCCAAACTTTTTTTCTCGTAGACTACTTTCAAAATTTTACTGGTTTCGGTGGACCCCCTGCTGCTACATTTCTACCATATTCCCAAAACTCGTCAAAAAATGTGAAGATTAGATCTAACGATGGAAATTTGCGTCGTGGTGAGTTCCAACCCTAAATTCGGAGTGGTAAAAAATAAAAAGAAAACTAATATATTTTCTTGTGTTCTATTTATTAAAATAATATGATTACAGACTTAATAGAATTAAAATTAAACATAAATAACGTACCGTAACTTCAACAATGCAAATCAACAATTAAAAAAAAATAGTCATAATTTTAATGGGAGGGATGTACTTGATGGATTGACAGCAAATTATCAATATTTGGCTTCAGTTTTGTAAGGAGTAACCGCAAATCTCCCCGTTCTGTGATGTTCAATCTGCTCCTTTTTTTTGTTAATAGGTTTGTAACGACACTAAAACTTTTTTCGACAAGGTATGACGAGGGAAACGCTATCAAAAGTTTTCTCGCAATTTCCCACAGCCCAGGATATTTTTCGGGTATTTCTGCCTGCAGCCAAAATGTTTGATAGCCTTTTTTAAATTTCACCTTCAGCTCCTCATTGGTGCTAAGCTCGAGTAGCTCCTCTTGTAATACCACATTCACTACTTCCCTTTCATCAAATGGATTTATGATCCATCGTGGTATTTCCATCGTCAGAATATCTTCAAATCTATTTTTGAAGTCATCATGCAGGGCATTTAAATGTTGAACGTATGTCTGAATATCCTCATCAAGACATTCTGCCTGTGACTAGTTTGGAAACTGGGAGAATTCGCGCCGATTAATATTTTGCTTCATAAATTTCAATTTTCCAAGAAAAGCCGAACTTACACCCTTTGTTTTTATTAAATTTAGGCTGTCCCCTTGTAACTGCAAGTTAATGTCATTAAATTTTTTGAACAAATCTGTCAAACACGCGATGTCTGCTTTCAATTTGATCAGGTTTTCTTTTAAATCTGGATCTTTACTTTCCAGAAACTCTAAAACTGATTCAAAAAGTGAGTAAAATCGTGTTAAACGCACCTTTCGACAACCAGCGTACTTCAGTATGTAAGACCAATCGTTGGAAGTCTTCATCATTTTCGTCGCACAATTGTGCAAATAACGGGTATTCCACGCATTGCTTCTTATTTTGTTAACTGCTTTAATCACAAATTGAAGCGATTGGTGCAATCTATCACTCAAATGTTTCGCTACCAGGTGTTGTCGGTGGATGACATAGTGAATTGCAGTTACTCCTGGTATAATTCTTTTAAGATGGCTTATAAACCCACGATATCGCCCGAAGATGGCAGGAGCTCCATCTGCTGCCACCGAAATAATGTTTGTAAATGGAATCGATTTTTCCTTAAAAAAAATCACTCCAAAGTTCTCGCGAATAGCAGCTCTTCATGGATTTCTTCGTCCATAACAAATCGAACATATGCCAATAATAATGCTTCATTACCAGGTAAAGTTGACTCGTCCAGTTGAATAGAAAAATGAGTTGTTTGCAGATAATTACACAAGAAGTTTTCAATATCAGAGCTCATTTCATCAATATGTCTTTGTACAGTGTTGTTACTCAAAGGAATTCTTTTGAGTACGTCAAATGGAGGTTTGTGCAGAACAGTTTTTAAAACCTCTTCAACAGCGGGTAAAATTAACTGTTCTCCGATGGTGTGCGGTTTTCCAGATTTCGCTATAAGCAATGAGATATTGTAAGATGCCCGCAAGCCATCATCGTTACTTTGAGACGTTCAAGCGAACATACTGTGCACGGTGGGTCTCTTTTCATATTTTTCCTTCAATGTTTGAAAATATTTTAAATCTTTACCTATTTTATCAGGATGACACCTTCTTAGATGATCTTCAATGGTTTCATAGAGTCATTGCTCAAAACCTTGTTGAATCAAACGCATATGGGCAATCGTTTGTCGGCCTTTGATGGAAGAAAACCAAATTTCAAATAATCAACACTACTGTCGACATTTCTTCTTAGATTCAGCCATGTTTCGTATCAGTTACCTACGTGTAAAGAAAAAAATGTTTGTTTAAATAAAATAGGATTAATTAATTATTGCAATGAAAAAACCAAAATGCCGGCGGCAAAACTGATTTTAATTATTAAAAGCAATAAACTGCTAAGACCCATATAGAGATTTTCGCAAAACGGCTGAACCTATTTTAATGTAATATAAAATATTTTTGATTAATTTTATTTTGACACACTTCCGTAAATTCGAGAGAAAATACTTTTAAAGAATATTTTGACATCAAAACTCCGCGATTTTAATGATTTATTTATTACTTTGATGTACATTACGAGTGGTACATAAAGACACGTACAATTTATGAAAATATTTTTAGTCATTTAGCATTAGCAACTGCGAGGGCACTGAAATATGTACAAACATGCAGGTCAATCATATATCTCGCCTTTAGTGAATCACCACAGTCGTGTAAATAAATAATTTTATAATGAAAAGTACTGAAAGTTCAATCTTTCTCGGGTTTCTGTTCTTTTGTAGAAGTATCGAATAATGGCCCTGTTCAGTATTTGATTTTTATTACGTACCTACTACACGCAAATATAGCAAATATAATATTATTACAATATAAAATAAAAGTATGAATAACAAATATGTAGGCAGGTACTTACTTTTTCCGGCACTGGCAAACACTGACATCGATTCACTCACACTTTTCTTTTCAAAATTCCGGAAACAAATGAGTAACGTTTGTCCTTGGCATTCGTATTTATATTGGTGAAGAATCAAACAAGTTCATGCAAGATTGCAAGCACAGCACAAGTCGTATTTCGTCCCTTTGCACGTCTGAACGGGTTGCGTTGCGGGCGGGCGGCGCCTTGCAAGTCTCGACGCGCGTTGTAATGAATATCGAATACAATCGAGTCGCTGACCTTCTTAAAATACACTATTCAAAAAAATTAAGGGAGGTTTTAAAACAAGGAAATTAATGCTAAATAAACAGGCTGATCCATATGCCGGCCTAACTGAAAAAATTTTTTTCAAGCCCGTGGACCAAAAAAAAGCAAAATATTTGCAATATTATTTTTTTCGCGCTATCTGTTAGGATTGCATGAGAATCGTAGCTCCTAAAAAATTTTAGCCAAAAAATCTGAAAATTAGAATCTTAAAGCTTCAAAATGCTTTTTTTTAAAGTCTCAATACGACCATTTTTCACCGAAATACAGCCTGTTAAATATCACCGAAAAATTTGGAATTTTTTTTTGCTCCCTTAATTTTTTTGAGTAGTGTATTATCTGCCCACATTGATAGGTAAAGCCAAGCCAACATTTTTGTTCTTTACTATCGAAACCAGATAAATTTTCGTGGACCCCCACTTACAACTTGTGAACCCCCATTTTTTTTTCACGCCAACGTAGACCCCCGTCGAGTCTCCCGTGGACCCCTGGGGGTCCACCTGAACCACTTTGGGAATCACTGATCTAGATACTTTAAATCGTTGCTGTATTCGTAATAACTCATATTTGAACACAAAGAAATATTTTTTCTATGTCATTCACTCGAAAGAAATTACCAGTAAATTTTTTATATAATTTAAACCATAATGATCTTGAAAAATGTTATCACTTCAAAGATCTTGGTGTAACGTTTGATGCTAAACTCAGTTTTGTGGACCATATAAATGAGACCATTGCTTCTTCTTATAGGTGTATGGGTTTCATCATGAGGAATTCTAGAGACCTTTCAAACATTGAAACCCTCATCACTTTATTTAATGCTTTGGTTCGTTCTAAACTTGAATATGGTTCAGTTATCTGGTACTCAACATATGAGATCCACTGTAATCATATTGAAAAAATCCAAAGACGATTTGTGAAGTTCCTCTGGTTTAAATTAGATGGTATTTATCCACCATTGGGTTTCCCTAATGATGTTCTATTAAGAAGATTCAGTATTGTTAGCCTTTCTCGGCGTAGAGAATATGCTACAATCTTGTTTTTTATATAAAATCTTGAACAACAAAATCGAATGCCCTTGCACCCTCTGAAGTATTAGGTTCCGTGTGCCATCTCAACACGCTCGCCTAAACCATTCCCTTTTCTATATGCCTGTTCCAAGAACAAACTTGTTGATGTACTCGCCGCTATACGTTATGTACATGAATTATGAAAGGGTCAAAACATATAGTTGACATTTTCTGTTGCAGTATAACATCTTTACGTAGGTCATGTTTAACTGTGGATTAGGTCTCTCTCTCTCTTTTTTTTTTTGTTTTTTATTGAGCTTGTAGTGTAGTTATTAGAATTATTAAAATACTAATTTGATAGATACTTATCTATTTGTATTTGTTATATTTGAATGTTCCTATCCTATAATTGGATTGTTCTGTAGGATAGTTGTATTAATTAAATAAATAAAAAATAAATAAATAAATTAATAATGTTATATACCTAAACCTAGTAGTTTTTCTAATATTTCATTTTTTTTAAAAAATACTAGTTTTCAGTTTTGTAAAAAATTGCCAGTAGCGCCACTGTTTCTGAAGGTGGAATGCTCATAATTGGTACGAGCATTCTATAGAGATGAAAAAAGATACATGTAAAGAAATTTGAGTTAGATGCTACAGAGTGTTCAAAATAAATTTATGCATTTCGACTGAAAAATCTCAAATTTTCTAAATGGCACACCCTGTATATTATTATTTTTTCTGATACATTTTACAAAACCCTCCAACTTTTATTAAGTATGTCATATACATATTTCTAATAGTTTTCGATTTATTTTGAATTTTTCAATTTTTACTCTTGTTTTTAATACATTTACGCTATTGTGAGAACATAAACAACTAGTTAATAATAATTTTAATATAGTTTAACTTATCTAATGATTAATTATTATGACGTATTAAATGTTCAAAAATATGCCCGTCTACTTGAATACACATGTTTAGTCGTTTTACTATATTTTCCTTCACTTTCTTTAGCATAAAGGGCGTTATTGTCCTGCACGCATCCCCTATACTTTTTCCATATCTACTGGGGTTGTAGGGGGATTCACATAAACACGATCTTTAATGTAGCCCCACAAAAAGAAGTCTGAAGGTGTTAAGTCACATCATCGAAGGGGCCACTGAATGAATTCATCCCTACCGATCCATTTTTGTGGGTAACGATCGTTTAAAAATTCCCGAACTTCCTGGTGGTAATGAGCAGGAGCTCCATCTTGTTGAATCCATATTTGTTCCCTTTCAAAGTTATCAACTTCTTCAACAAGCTGGGGTAATTCGTTTTCCAAAAAATTTAGATATCTAGGTCCATTAACCGGTTCGCGGAGAAAATATGGACCAATAATTCGAAAATTTAATATTCCACACCATACCTTAAGCGAGTTTTGGTTTTGAACTTCCCGGACCCAAAGTGGATTAACTGTTGAATAATAATGCATGTTATGGCAGTTAACTGCCCTAATACTGCGAAAAGTAACTTCATCAGAAAAAATTATTTTGGATAAAAAATTTGGATCGGCCTCTATTGCTCCATTCATGGTGGTACAAAAGTTTACTCGTCGTTCAAAATCACGGTCTTCAAGTTCTTGGCGTAGTTCCATATGAAAGGGATGATACTTGTATTTTTTCGTGGTGCTATTAGCCGTTGATTGGGATGTGTCAGATAAGTCAGCTAGTTGACGGCTACTGACCTGGGAATTATCTTCAACATGAAGTAAAATCTCCATTTCTTTTTCCTCATTGGTAGCATTCTGGTTTACTACTTTCCGTTTCGTCTACTCAACGCTACCGCTACCATCAAACCGTTCCATTAAGCACTGAAAAGATTTTCTAGATGGTATACGTTTATTAAGGTACTTCGCTCCGTAAAGCCTTACTGCCAAAAGACAATTTTTTCCCACCTCGCCCAGTATATAAACCATATCAATTAATTCATTTTACTATTACCTTTATACGTCGCTTACTACCACAGATTAAACTATTTTTACTTGCTTAATTAACATATCAAAATTTGACAATGCCTACATTTTTATTTTGTCTTGACAACTATCATGTTATAGCGTAAGTGTATTAAAAACAAGGGTAATAACCGCTTAACTGCAAGTTGAACTTGCGCAATTAGTGTTCCGTACGTTGATTGTTTTTAAAATAAAAAATTTTGTAACGAAGGTATAAAATGATCAGTGACTTCACAAAACACACCCAAAATGAGTTTTCAACAAAGTTTGTTTCCAATCTTTATTGAAAATTGATGACCTTAAAATTTTTGTTTTTTTTTATATACCAGATAAATTATTAAAGGTAATGCACTCGCGATAATTTTCGTTTAATCTACACCCCGTGGAGAATATTCCAGAATTTTTTCAAAATTTTTTGATAAGTTCATTTCGAGATAAGGCGGGTGGATAGCGATTTTTCGCGATTTTTTAAAAATAATACAAAGAAAAGTGCGCACAAGTATTACATTATATATATATATATATATATATATATATATATATATATATATATATATATATATATATATATATATATATATATATATATATTTTACTCGTATTTTCACAAGCTTTCATTTGACACCACACTCGATTACCTAGTAAAAAAATTTTTTTTTCACTTCCGATTTCACCCCCCCAAAACTAACCCCTTAAGTGAAAATTTAACTTTCAAAACTACATGGCTCTGATGAGGCCATCAATTCCTACATTATTACCAAATTTCAACTTTCTATGACAAATAGTTTCGGAGAAAATCGGGTGTGACAGACGGACAGACAAGCAGACAGACATACAGACAGACGGACAGACACCGAAGTCATCTTATAGGTGTTTCGTCGGAACATTAAAGAATTGAAAAATTCAAAATAAATTGAAAACTATTAGAAATAGGTATATGACATACTTAATAAAAGTTGGAGGGTTTTGTAAAATCTATCAGAAAAAATAATAATATACAGGGTGTGCCATTTAGAAAATTTAAGATTTTTCAGTCGAAATGCATAAATTTATTTTGAACACTCTGTAGCATCTAGCTCAAATTTCTTTACATATATCTTTTTTTTCATCTCTATAGAACGCTCGTACCAATTATGAGTATTCCACCTTCAGAAACAATGGCGCAACTGGCAATTTTTTACAAAACTGAAAACTAGTATTTTTAAAAAAAATTGAAATATTAGAAAAACTACTGAGTTTGTTCCATTTAAAAAAAACATATGTTATATCGACCACACTTTTTTGAAGTACCCTGTATACTCAAAAATAATTTTAATCTGTGCACCTTAAAAGTCTCAAAAACTATTGTATTTGACATTTTTACGTCATTCCCGAAACAACTGAGATCCTGTACTCGGTGGGAAAACACAGTCCTGGGCAAATTATTCCAAAGGGATGAGGTTCTCCTGGTTGAGACAGGTTGGACAAGGAGTGACAATCTGAACTTTGTACGGATGAGAAGTCTTAGCGTGACTTGTATTCCTAGCATGCACCGCTTTTGGGAGGAATTACGCGAGCTACATCTGTCGAACACTTTCTCTGAAAATATTTATAGAATAGACTCATATCGCCAACCGTCCTTCGATCTTCTAAGGAATCAAGGTTTGTTGCTCAGTTCTGGGGTGTCCAGTCAGGCGAACAGTTCTCTTCTGAATAGTATCTAACAAATGCTTGGGAGCAGAGCCCTAAATGTGGGAGAAGTATTCTCTCTGTCGAATTTGAATTTTGTACATAGAGTTAAAAAAAATAATAATTAAGATACCTAGCAGAAACTAGTACCCTGCCACTTGAAAACAACAGCATCCTTCAGACATGCCTTAAGAGCGTGGCAGTACCGAATACCTTGACGGATGAAGCACAATCGCTAGTGACTTACTAGTTGTTTTAAGGATATGTATCAAAGGTTAGGATATTAAACACTTTTACTCTCAAATATCAACATTAATAGTATTTTCTATACCTTCAGTATTACTGACAGCGTTGTAACTGGTCTACAGTTGTTTTCCGTGTTTTTACCTTTCACTGATATCAACTGCCCAGTTAATAAATAATTTATAGTGCAAACAAGAAAATCATATATTTACCTTATTCTAATTTTTAATGAAAAACGTAATAATCGTAGATAACAAGCTAAGGGAAGTTTCGTAACTGATTTAATATTTATAGGGCAATATGGTGCTTTAGCGGAGCGACGCGGAAATTTATTACCCACCCAGGGTTTAATTAAAGCAAAATTTTAAGCTTGGCGGGAGTTATAAAATTAACTAAAACACTATTTCAAATATGATGTAGTAAAGGAAACTTTTACGTAAACCTTTATTTACAAATTCATTACCTAGTTAATTGTTTTTGAGTTGCAACAAAATATACACAGTGTCATGAAATTATATGTATATATATATATATATATATATATATATATATATATATATATATATATATATACATATATATATATATATATACATATATATATATATATATATATATATATATATATACATATATATATATATATATATATATATATATATATATATATATATATATATATATATATATACATATATATATATATATATATATATATATATATATATATGTATATATATATATATATATATATAGATATATATATATATATATATATATATATATATATATATATATATATATATTATATATTATATATTATATATATATATATATATATATATATATATATATATATATATTATATATATATATATATATATATATATATATATATATATATATATATATATATATATATATATATATGACCCCTCCATCCGTCGTTGCATGACACATATTTTATTGATATTTTTCTTCGTCATTGTGAAATTACGATATTTACTTGAATTAGAGTTTCGCATTCAAAACTGGTTCCTCGGGGTTTCTGGGGTCTCTGAATCTATTTTCAGGGTCATTTTAATTATATACACCCTTTTGGGTAGTGAAAAATGGGGGTTATATTTTGCAAATCAGCTTCCTTACGTTTGTCCGGATTCGCTTACGAATATTTTAAAAAAAAAATTGTCTGATTTCGTTAATAATTGAGGTCTCCAGACAATTTTGAAAGAAAAATCAGATTCCTAGCCCGCTGTGCTTAGAATCTCATGGTTGAAAAACCTGCGAGATTGATTTGTTTGCCACAGCATCGAGTTGTTCCGAGCGGCTGCGAGCAACGCCCAAATAGCGATGATTTTCAACCTCGAATATGAGAAGGAACTGATTAACTTTGAATTTTCCGCCATATAGTAGTTCCGTCGTTGTTAACGTTCGTGAAACCACATACTTCTATTAGACAGTCATAACCTTGAAATACCCGAGCCGTTGCGAACGGGTGCAGAGTACAACCGAAGAGCCACGATTATCGAAAGTCTTCGCGCTGGACGTTCAGCGACTGAAATAATTGGCTTCTTCGGATACCCGAGATCAACTGTGTACGACATGAGGCGTGTATATGTATCAACAGGATGGTGCATCGGCACCCACGAGCCATTTTGTCCGAAACTGGTTATTAGATGACGTGGATATGTTCTGGTCTAAAGAGTTCTGGCCTCCTAATAGCCCGGATTTGAACCCTCGACTTCTATGTTTGGAGCATAATCGAAAGAGTTACTAACAAGTCCAGACACCCTAATGTGGCATTTTATGCATCGCTATCGAAGCAGCATTTGCCAATGTGGACAGCCCTTCTTCAAAGAGAGCGTGCGAGCGCTACAGGCCAAAGATGGAGGCGGTCATTACGGCTGAGGGAGGTTATATCGAATAATTCCACTTTGGATAGGTCACACAACTGACATACAAAACGATTTTTTTTTTCATTTTAAACTTTTGGTGATTAATATATATATATATATATATATACATATATTATATATATATATATATATATATATATATATATATATATATATATATAGATATATATATATATAATAATTTTTCTGTTGAACATGTTGTTTATATAAACTTGATTGGTTTTTCTTGGGTACTTAGGTTCTTTTGAAAAATACAAACTAGTTTATTTGACGTTTCGCCTTATTTTTTTAGGCATTTTCAAAAATTCTTTATTTTTAATATTCATTTTAAAATTAGAAAATACAAGGTTAAAATCTTTTAAGTCAAATTACAGGTTTAAAAAACATATATCATTTTTACGCACACTCGGACATTTAAAATATTTACACCACAACAAAAATATAAAACAAATTACTTATATATGTATATATATATATATATATATATATATATATATATATATATATATATATATATATATACCTTGAAAGTCAACTATTTGTGTGTTTGTGAATTTCAAATTCTATATTTCTCAACAACATATCGTGTCTCGTATTTTTTATTGATTTTTTAAATTTTATTATACATAATGGGTGTCTTAACCAAAAAACTATTATTGATGTTAAGTATATATACCATTTTGAATTATTAAGAGGATATGCATGCCACCATGTTTATTTTTTAATTAAATTTGTCTAGATATGACTGATTCCTCTTATGTCAGTCCTATCATTCACAGTGTTTTCATCTTTTTTTTATTTCAATCATCTCTTTGATCTGTGTCAATGACTTCTCAGTTACTAAAAAACAGACTGAATGGACACAAATATGCTACGAATGCTTCCATTGCCCTTAGTAAACACGAAGCAGAAGAAAAAACATGACTTTAAATTTAATGAAACCAAGGTCCTCTGCAAAGAGCGAAATTATGCCAAACTACAGAGCAAAGAGTCATATCTACACAAATTTAATTAAAAAATAAACATGGTGGCATGCATATCCTCTTAATAATTCAAAATGGTATATATACTTAACATCAATAATAGTTTTTTGGTTAAGACATCCATTATGTATAATAAAATTTAAAAAAATCAATAAAAAAATACGAGACACGATATGTTGTTGAGAAATATAGAATTTGAAATTCACAAACACACAAATAGTTGACTTTCAAGGTATATACTCGTGAGTAATTTGTTTTATATTTTTGTTGTGGTGTAAATATTTTAAATGTCCGAGTGTGCGTAAAAATGATATATGTGTTTAAACCTGTAATTTGACTTAAAAGATTTTAACCTTGTATTTTCTAATTTTAGAATAAATATTAAAAAATAAAGAATTTTTGAAAATGCCTAAAAAAAATAAGGCGAAACGTCAAATAAACTAGTTTGTATTTTTCAAAAGAACCTAAGTACCCAAGAAAAACCAATCAAGTTTATGTAAACATGTTCAACAGAAAAATTATATATATATATATATATATATATATATATATATATATATATATATATATATATATATATATATATATTAATCACCAAAAGTTTTAAAATGAAAATGAAAAAAAAATCGTTTTGTATGTCAGTTGTGTGACCTATCCAAAGTGGAATTATTCGATATAAACCTCCCTCAGCCGTAATGACCGCCTCCATCTTTGGCCTGTAGCGCTCGCACGCTCTCTTTGAAGAAGGGCTGTCCACATTGGCAAATGCTGCTTCGATAGCGATGCATAAAATGCCACATTAGCGTGTCTGGACTTGTTAGTAACTCTTTCGATTATGCTCCAAACATAGAAGTCGAGGGTTCAAATCCGGGCTATTAGGGGGCCAGAACTCTTTAGACCAGAACATATCCACGTCATCTAATAACCAGTTTCGGACAAAATGGCTCGTGGGTGCCGGTGCACCATCCTGTTAATACATATACACGCCTCATGTCGTACACAGTTGATCTCGGGTATCCGAAGAAGCCAATTATTTCAGTCGCTGAACGTCCAGCGCGAAGACTTTCGATAATCGTGGCTCTTCGGTTGTACTCTTCACCCGTTCGCAACGGCTCGGGTATTTCAAGGTTATGACTGTCTAATAGAAGTATGTGGTTTCACGAACGTTAACAACGACGGAACTACTATATGGCGGAAAATTCAAAGTTAATCAGTTCCTTCTCATATTCGAGGTTGAAAATCATCGCTATTTGGGCGTTTGCTCGCAGCCGCTCGGAACAACTCGATGCTGTGGCAAACAAATCAATCTCGCAGGTTTTTCAACCATGAGATTCTAAGCACAGCGGGCTAGGAATCTGATTTTTCTTTCAAAATTGTCTGGAGACCTCAATTATTAACGAAATCAGACAATTTTTTTTTTAAATATTCGTAAGCGAATCCGGACAATCCGACCAACGAGCATACTCTGCTCGTTGTTCTTGCCTCAAAAGTGAGTCATCAAGAAAATGCATCCTTCGCTTCACATCAGAACTTGTCAGTCAGCTTAAGTGGAGAGGCAATTCGTAATCACGCCAGATTTAGAAGGCATGCGTTGAACAGTGTCAGTACCCAACAAAGCTCAGCGCCATCTGGCGTGAAAGCCCCAAAACTTTTAATCCAAAATAAAAACGTATAGATAAACTAAAATTTAATAGCTAGTGGTTATTATGAGCGAATAAGGTAATAATACCGCTATTAGATTAATAGCAGGAACTGTAAAAATAAAATAACCGGTCAAGTGCAACTTGCACAATTAGTGCTCCGTACGTTGATTGCTTTTAAAACAAAAATTTTGTTACTGTGGTATAAAATGATCAGTGACTTCACAAAACACACCCCAAATGAGTTTTCAACAAGGTTTGCTTCCAATATTTACTGAAAAGTGATGACCTTGAAATTTTTTTATTTTTTTTTATCAGATTTACCACATAAATTATTAAAGGTAATGCACTCTACACCCCGTGGAGAATATTCCAGAATTTTTTCAAAATATTTTGATAAGTACTTTTCGAGATAAGGCGGGTGGACAGCGATTTTTTGCTATTTTTTTAAAAATAATACGTGTACAAAGAAAAGTGTGCGCAAGTATTACATTATATATATATATATATATATATATATATATATATATATATTTTACTCATGTTTTCACAAGCTTTCATTTGACATTACACTCGATGACCTAATAAAAATATTTTTTTTTCACTTCCGATTTCACCCCCCAAAACTAACCCCTTAAGTCAAAATTTAACTTTCAAAACTACACGGCTCTAATGAGGCCATCAATTCCTATATTATTACCAAATTTCGACTTTCTATGACAAATAGTTTCGGAGAAAATCGGGTGTGACAGACAGACACCGAAGTCATCTTATAAGTGTTCCGTACGGAACACTAATAAATAAATTTTAAAGCAGTGAGAATTTGTTAAATTATTAACGCACCTGTCCGACTCTAGCAAAATCACCGATATCAATACGGTTGATAGTTATACAGGATATAGACAATATTTCAGAATTGTTAAAAACGAAAAGAATATTATTTGATACTAGCCGTGCCCGCGGTTCCGCTCGCGTGTACTTGATTCACTATTATCGTCACTGCTTATTCCTTATGTTACCTAAAGTAATGAAATATATCTTATAACCTGGCCAGGGAACATAGGTTTGTTTAAAAAAAAAAAAAAAGCACGTAAATCGGATAAGTGATTCTCGAGTGATAAGCGCACTAACGGACAGACAGACAGACAGAGAGACTTTGCATTTTATATATATTACAGAAGATTATAGATAACCTCGCCAGAGAACAAATATATTAATAAAAAAAGACATGTAAATTAGATAAGCGGTTCCCAAGTCATAAGAGCACTAACGGACAGACAGACATACAGACAGAGATGGTGCATTTTATATATATTATATTCTTTGCTACATGATGTTGTTACATTTTTATTGGTTTAGGCAGTGTATTGCAAGAGAACACGCTAGCGGCAAACTTTTGTCCGACTTGATTCACTATTATCATTACTGCTTATTCCTTATGTTACCTAACGTAATAAAATATATCCTATAACCCGAGAAGCCAGAGAAACATGTATGTTTTAAAAAAAAAAGACTTAAATGGGATAAGTGGTTCTCGAGTGATAAGCGCATTAATGGATGGACAGACAGACAGACGGACAGACAGACAGAGAGATGTTGCATTTTATATATATTATAGATATATTTATATATCAATTTTTAAACCAATCCACTCACTGCTTTAAGTTTGTTTTTGGTTTTTACTTTTTTTCCTAATTAAAATAAAACTTTTAAAAAAAGAATATTAACTTTTCAAAATACATTTCGTCCCCCGTAAGTGTAATATGCCGTAAAAAGAATTTGTAATTTAAAAGTTAGCCGAAAGATGATGCGAAAAAGAAAGCTTTTAAACTTTTTAAAAGGCTCGTCATGTTCCGCGTTTGGTGAGAAAAATTTCGAAGTGGTTTTTTTGTTTTTACTTATATAAGTTTTGTCATTTTAAGTTCTATAAATAATCATTTTGGTATTGCTCGTGAATAGTAAAGCGTAATAAATTCAATAACCGGTCAAGTGAAAGTTGAACTTGCGCAATTAGTGTTCCGTACGTTGATTGCTTTTGAAATAAAAAAATTTTTGTTATGGAGGTATAAAATGATCAATGACTTCACAAAACACACCCCAAATGAATCTGTCTGTCTGTCTGTTTGTTTGTTTGTTTCCGATCTTTACTGAAAACTGATGACCTTGAAATTTTTGTTTGTGTTTTTTATATACTAGATAAATTACTAAAGGTAATGGACTCGTGATAATTTTCGTTCGATCTACACCCCTTAGAGAATATTCCAGAATTTTTTCAAAATTTTATCATGAGTATTTTTCAAACTAAAGGGAAAGCGATTTTTCGCGATTTTTAAAAATAATACAAAGAAAAGTGTACGCAATTATTACATTATATATATTTTTGTGTACTTGTCTTTATTTGTGAGAACTTCAAGCTTTACAAGTCCTAATAATTCTTTCTTAACGCTGTCTTTTGAAAATGAAATGTTTTTCTCAGTTATCCAACATTGGATGTCCTTTTTCGCCAACCCAAGATTGGAACTAATTTTTAAGACTGAGAGCTTGCATTATCCATTACAATAACAGAACCGTCTGGTATTAAATCTACCATCTGCGAAAATCAATCTTCAAATACATCGGAATTCATATCGTAGGGATAATCTCCCGTTTTCTTAGATAGTGATTAAGTTGGGAATGTGGAATCTTTGGCACAATGATACTACTCAGTATATATCACCATTACACCAAACACTTTATTTTTGCACTCGACGCGCGTTTCGCTAACCATGTTAGCTTCATCAGGAGCGATGATTGACTAAAGCTAAACTACCAAATCTACCCTATTTATACTTAGCCTAACCCTTGAATTACTCAAGCGGAACTAATGACATAGGCAAGGCTATCAGTTCCGGTCAAGTAACCAGTAGAGGGGACTATAAGGAATAGGCCCTCTGTCTTTGTTTAAACTACTTTTACATTTTATGATTTCCATACTTTCGTATGCGTTCAACAATCTCCTATCAGATACATTTTTTATTAATCTTAGATTATCTAATGTTACAGTATGATCAGCTTCAAGAGCATGTTCGGCAATGCTAGACTTTTCTGTTCTGTTGTATTTTAAGTGTGCTAAATGTTCTTTAAATCGTGTTCTAATTGACCTTTTAGTTTGCCCAACATACTTTTTGTCACAATCATTACAACTAATTTCATAAATTCCACTTTTCTCACAATTAGGAATCTTATCTTTGGGATTTCCTAAGATATTCCTCAGATTGTCTGATGAGTTATAGACTAAGGTGAGGCCTACCTTATTAAATACCTTATTGAGTCCCTTGCTATATTTCGGATTATATGGTATGGAGACATACTTGGTGTTATTTTCTTCGCGTGTAAAAAAGGTGGAATTCTGAATATTAAACCTAAACTTATGCCTATTTATTAGCTTATTTACTAAGTCATCGTCATAACCATTAACTCTAGTTATATTTCTAATACGATTCCTTTCTTTATTAAAGTTTACTCTATTCAGCGGGAAAGTGACCAAACGATGAACTAAAAAATGTAATGAGGCTAATTTATGTTGTTTGCAATGAAATGAATCATTAGGAATATATCTATCTGTTACTGTGTCCTTCCTATAGATATCAAATTCTAATCTATTATTATTTTTAATAATTAAAATATCTAGAAAAGGCAATTGTCCTTTGTTCTCAACTTCGTAAGTGAATTTAATGGAATCATACCGGTTCTTTAATTTGGAAACAAAATCATCAATATTTGCTTTCTTTGTATCAAAAATCGCGAAAATATCATCCACATACCTATACCATACCCTTGGGAAATATTCGAATCCTTGACTGGCTTCGATTTCAAACTTACTCATGAATAAATTGGCTATGAAAGGTGACAAGCAATTACCCATAGCTGTTCCTTCTTTCTGAACATAAAATTGATTGTTATATTGGAAATAATTTTGTTCCATACAGAGTTTAGATAATATTAAGTATTCACGAATAATTTCGTCTTCAAAGTCATTCATTCTAAGTAATTCTTCGAGATATTGTAAAGTTTGTGGAATTGGCACACTTGGGAACAAAGAACTAACATCAAAAGAAATCAAGACTTCACCTTCATTAAGAACTAGATTTTTTGTTTTATTAATGAATTCTAACGAATTCTTCACTGCGAAAGTATTTAATGGTAACTTCTCAAGTTCTTTTGATAACCATTTGGATATCAAATATGTGGATGATCCAATCGATGAAACAATGGGTCGCATTGCTTTTCCAGCTTTGTTAATTTTGGGCAAGCAATACAACTTTGGTATGGTCGGATTACTCACATTTAATTTAAATTTTAGCGAATCGGAGACAAGGTTCTTACATTTTTTTAAAGAATTTTTAACCTCTGATATCATTCTCGGTAATGGATTTCTTATTACTTTTTCATAAGGGCCAGATTCGATAAGATTATCGAATCTTTCTTATCCAATATAACAACCTTATTTCCTTTATCCGCTTTTAAGTAGAAGACATCTTTCTTTTTCAATCCTTTAATTACTTTTATGTTTTTTCGTGAATTAGAATTTGTGTTGTTGACTATGTTTTTCGATATTTGATTGCGACATGCTTCCCTAACACATGATTTACTATTTTCTGGAAGTGTACTAATGGAACTTTCAATGTGAGCAACTATTTCTGATAAATTATCTCTAGGAGGGGGTACTGCAAAGTTAAGACCTTTGTTTAAGATTCGAATTTCATTTCGTGTAAAGGATTGAGATGAATGATTTTCTACAATATTTACGAGTTCCTGAGGACTATTCTTCTTTGGTAAGAGCTTTTTTATTTTTTTTCTTAGAATAGAGAATTTCTTTTTATATTGAATATCAATAACTAAAAACATTTTCCTCTGGAACTCGCTCCATACTTCATATTCAATATTGTTTAATCCTGAAGTAAGTTTTTTTGAATATGCTGTATAATTCTACTTCTAACATACTACGTTTTGTGTACAAATTCTTGATTTCTAAGTCAAGCCATTTTTGTTTAGCAAAGAATGAAACTTTTTGTGAAATGTTTGATTTTGGTAAATTAACCTTAATAAAATTAGGAAAAACTTCAAATTTCTTGCAAGACTTTAAAAACCAAATATCTGCACCTACTAATCTAATCTTACTACTGTACTTACGATAAAGGTTGAATTCCGTTGACCGTGAAGCCATCTCAACTAAGTTGGGAATGTGGAATCTAGTTCTTAATGAAGGTGAAGTCTTAATTTCTTTTGATGTTAGTTCTTTGTTCCCAAGTGTGCCAATTCCACAAACTTTACAATATCTCGAAGAATTACTTAGAATGAATGACTTTGAAGATGAAATTATTCGTGAATACTTAATATTATCTAAACTCTGTATGGAACAAAATTATTTCCAATATAACAATCAATTTTATGTTCAGAAAGAAGGAACAGCTATGGGTAATTGCTTGTCACCTTTCATAGCCAATTTATTCATGAGTAAGTTTGAAATCGTAGCCAGTCAAGGATTCGAATATTTCCCAAGGGTATGGTATAGGTATGTGGATGATATTTTCGCGATTTTTGATACAAAGAAAGCAAATATTGATGATTTTGTTTCCAAATTAAATAACCGGTATGATTCCATTAAATTCACTTACGAAGTTGAGAACAAAGGACAATTGCCTTTTCTAGATATTTTAATTATTAAAAATAATAATAGATTAGAATTTGATATCTATAGGAAGGACACAGTAACAGATAGATATATTCCTAATGATTCATTTCATTGCAAACAACATAAATTAGCCTCATTACATTTTTTAGTTCATCGTTTGGTCACTTTCCCTCTGAATAGAGTAAACTTTAATAAAGAAAGGAATCGTATTAGAAATATAACTAGAGTTAATGGTTATGACGATGACTTAGTAAATAAGCTAATAAATAGGCATAAGTTTAGGTTTAATATTCAGCATTCCACCTTTTTTACACGCGAAGAAAATAACACCAAGTATGTCTCCATACCATATAATCCGAAATATAGCAAGGGACTCAATAAGGTATTTAATAAGGTAGGCCTCACCTTAGTCTATAAGTCATCAGACAATCTGAGGAATATCTTAGGAAATCCCAAAGATAAGATTCCTAATTGTGAGAAAAGTAGAATTTATGAAATTAGTTGTAATGATTGTGACAAAAAGTATGTTGGGCAAACTAAAAGGTCAATTAGAACACGATTTAAAGAACATTTAGCACACTTAAAATACAACAGAACAGAAAAGTCTAGCATTGCCGAACATGCTCTTGAAGCTGATCATACTGTAACATTAGATAATCTAAGATTAATAAAAAATATATCTGATAGGAGATTGTTGAACGCATACGAAAGTATGGAAATCATAAAATGTAAAAGTAGTTTAAACAAAGACAGAGGGCCTATTCCTTATAGTCCCCTCTACTGGTTACTTGACCGGAACTGATAGCCTTGCCTATGTCATTAGTTCCGCTTGAGTAATTCAAGGGTTAGGCTAAGTATAAACAGGGTAGATTTGGTAGTTTAGCTTTAGTCAATCATCGCCCCTGATGAAGCTAACATGGTTAGCGAAACGCGCGTCGAGTGCAAAAATAAAGTGTTTGGTGTAGTGGTGATATATACTGAGTAGTTAGATAGTGATGTTAAAAGACTTCCGTCTGCAAAATCACTTTCGCTCCCAATATGCGTAATAATTAACCTACGTTCCTTACCAGATGGCGATTTAAGATCAGTAGACAGACCTTCATTGAATGCTTCGCAAACATTTTTGATATTTCCATATTTCTTTACTGTATACCCTTCATTTATTCACGTCTCATCTAAGTAATATGTCTTTTTTCCTTCAAAGCGAGCTTTTCTAACTTTCCTTAAATAGTCTCTTTTCCAGTGTACAATTTCTCCACTTTCTATCAATAAAGATTTTCTTTCACACTTTTTCCGATAAAAATTCAGACTTAATAAAACACTCACTACTCATTTTCGGTATTTCTGGGTAGTTTGTTGTAGCTTGCTGGATCATATCCAAAGTTGGAATTCTTTTTTCCATAAAAAAGTCATGAATGCCTTACTGCTTGTTTTGCGTTGTCTGTCAGCTAAAGTTATTCTCTGCCTGGCCTCTTTTTTGGATAGTCTATACCTCCCTCCTTTTCTTCTTTTCAAATTCTGTAAATTGTGGCTTCACCAACTCCCGTCATTAAGGAACATTTTATCACACATTCGTCCACATTCAAATCACAATTTTGATCGTTTTTAACGTAGTCAAATACATTTTTAACTCAATGCTTTTCATTATGGGTTAGCTGCCCGAACTTTTGCCGTTTCACTGGAGAAGACATGTTATTAATACACTAACTGACTTATCACTAGCTGGCTTAAGACTTGGGCATGCTGCTTTAAATATGTATTTATAGTTGAGGCAATGGGAAGGTATGTAAATAAACTGATTTGATCGGCAATAAAACTTCGTTACAAAAGAGCATTATTACCTGAAAAATACCTGGGAATAGATAGCACGCCTCTGTTATAAGCCCGCCGGTCAGCCCACTGGCATTTTTATTCTGATCAGTTTCAAATAAATAGAGTTAATCATTTCATCAATTATTACACGAGAAAGTTTGAATGCAATGATTGTAAGAGTAATTCCTAACTAAAATTTTATCTAAGAAAATTACTACTGGAGGCGTGAGACTACCTGACTTACCCCTTAAAGGAATATTTAAATTAACAATTAATGTTAGAAAACATCTTCAAATATTTTAAATTAATTTAGGATCTCTCCGTACGCTAAAAGTATGGCATGTTCTCCAGTTAACAATTTAGATTAAAAACATTCCCTGAACATAAATTTCTAATTTAGTTTGCAACTGCTAACAGCTAGTCCGGACTACACTCCCAGTAAACCCACTAATAACGCTAACTGACCTTACAACAGAAATTAGTAAATTTCCTTCCATCTGGCACCCTATTGTATATTTGTACAACTAACAACAGAGCACTTAGACATTCTCTCTCTTTCTATTGTTTATTCCCGATAAAGTAAGAGAAAGAGAAAAGCGTTTCCCCGTAATGGCACCCAGGATAATTCATATTGTCCCTGGGAAAATGGTCGCTGCTGCCAAATGCAATTAGACAGGTTACCATTGAGTCCGGTGCGCGTTGAATAAATTAACATCGTAAATTTTAATTTGTTTTCTGCGAGTCGGGAAACGCTAACTGGAACTTGACTTAATCATTGTATTGCAAAATGAAATATCCTACAGGGTGTTATGAAGATAGTTTGCTATATTGTAATGGATTATTATTCCTTTTTAGTGCAATAAAAAAAGGTCAAAATCATGATGAGATAGGCATATTTTAGATTTGGGATTTTTTGGATCTCGAAAAACTTATGCTCTATTGTTTATAAATAATTTAAGTTTTCAAAAGGCGTTTTTTGAGCTTAAAATATGAATAACTCGGGTTATATAGGTCGGATCGAGAGAAAAAAACCAAATAAAATGTAATGAAATTCGTTGATTTTAAGTCGCTCAAGTGCGTACATAACCTACAACATTGAAAAAACATTTCTTTTTCGATTTTATTAAGTGAACCGATCGGTTTGAAACTACCAATTAGGATTAAAATGACCAAAAAAATGCATTTCTTGTTATTTAATTAATAAACAAATATAAATATAAAAAAACAGTTTAAAATGGCTTTAAAAAAAAGTTTTTTTAATGGCATCGGAAAGATGGCGTCGAGACCTAAATTTTGAGAAAAAGATATCAATTTCACCTTAACGAGGTGAACTTTTTCTTTTTAAATAAAAGTCTCGCGTTTCTCTACCAGATATAATAGAAAATTTTCAATTTTTTTTTCAAAATTACCGAAAAAAACGCATTTTTGTTATTTAATTAATAAACAAATGTAGAAAAAGAAAAGATGATAAATTTAAAGAAGGAATACGATTGTCAGGTGCGAACACAAATATGATGCATACTTTCGTGTTTGCATGTGTGTGTCTGTGTATGTGTGTGTGTGTGTGTGTTGATACACATATGTCTAATAATTATGAAGATAAAATTATAAAATTGTAATATCTATATTCATATAAATTAGATGTTATAAAGTTATAATGTCTGAATATTAAAATCACAAACGTGAATCAAACTATTCTGTAACAATCGCTCTTTTCTATTAAACTCGTGTTTATTTTCTTTTATTTACTAACTTCAATTTGATATTGTTAATAGAAAAAACTAATTTCATTACATATATATAACCAGGATTTTTTACAGCTGACGCTGTCTTCCTTCGCTCAGCCTTTGATTCCATCCGTTTCTATCTTCCCAGTCTCCATCTGTTAGACCCCTGTCCTCCATAGCCTCGTCCACGTCGTCTCTCCACGATCGTCCGGGTCTTCCTCTTTTTCTTCTCCCTATAGGGCTCCACTCCGTTATTTTCTTTATCCACCTATTATCTTCTCTTCGTCTTATGTGTCCATACCATTTTTATCGTTTTTCTTCAATGGTATTTATTGCGTTCTCTTTGATGTTCATTCTGCTTCTTATTTCTTCAATTGTTATTCTCTCCATACGTGTCACGCTACAACATCTTCTCCAATACTCCGTCTCTACCGCGTTAATTTTAGATTTATTTCTTTTGTTGATCGTCCATGTTTCTGACCCGTATGTCATTATGCTTTGTATTATTGATTTGTATATGCGTGTTTTGTTTCTCTTTGTAATGTGCTTGTCCCACAGGATCGAATTTAATTGTCTTATGCATGTTCGCGTTTGTCCTAATCTAGCTTTAATCTCTTCTTCTGATGTTGCGTTTTTTGAAATGATGGTTCCTAGATATTTAAATCTATCGGTTCCTTTGATTATTGTTTCGTTATCTACTTCTAGATTCTCCACGTTTCCCTCCTTTGTTGTTAGATATTCCGTTTTATCAAAGTTTATTGCTAATCCTGCTTTAGTATATTCTTCTTTCCGTTTTCTTACCATATAACTGAGGTCTTCCTCATCTTGCGCTATGATTACTTGGTCGTCTGCGAAACTTAAAGTATATAAGTAATCTTCTCGTATTGGGACTCCCATTCCACTACATTTTTGCTTCCATTTTTTTAATGTTTGTTCGAAGTATATTTTGAATAGTGTTGGAGATGTAGAGCATCCTTGTAATAGGCCTTTTGATGTTTGGAGTCTCTTCCCTACTTTATGTCCTATTTTTATGTTCACTGTGTTGTTTTCGTAGAGAGCTTTTACTCCTTATATTAGTTCTTTGTCAATGCCTATTTCTTTCATTACAATCTATACTAAATTACACTAAGAATTCTAATTAAAATGTTTTTTTTTTCAACTTCGTTGCTTCGTTGATATCACAAATGAAACTGATATTAATAATAAGATATTTATAAATATATTTTATGTAAGTATTAAAAATTGGTGTTTATGCTCTTTGCATACAAACATATGCGAGAATATTCTGCGAACGCGTTCAGTTAAACAATTATGTACTATCGAAGTTAGTAAATAAAAGAAAACAAACATGAGTTTAATAGAAAAGAGCGATTATTACAGAATAGTCTGATTCGCGTTTGTGATCTTAATATTTATATAATTTTATAACATCTAATTTATATGTATATAAATATTACAATTTTATAATTTTATTCTTATAATTATTATACACATGTGTATTAACACACACACATGCAAACATAGTTTTGGTACCTCAATGTGCATTCAGTTTCTTAAAGTATATATAAAATACACAGATTATACGTGTTCGACTATGTATTTGGTATATATATGGATGTGTATGTGGGTTTTTTCAGTGAATTTATATATATATATATATATATATATATATATATATATATATATATATATATATATATTGTGTACAAACATACATATAAGAGCATTCGCGCGTTAGAACGTGCGAGTATGCATCATATTTGTTCGCACCTGACATTCTTATTTCTTCTTTTTATCAATTTTATCAATTTTACAAAAAGCATATTTCGCGTAAAGAAGCAGATCCGATTTTTTTCTCTGCAATGAATTAAATTTTGAGTGTTCACGAAAAATGCTGCGATGACCAATTTTGTCGTAATTTTTGTCAAACTTAAAGGCTCCAGCCGCTCACTGTGACCGGATTCTTCTTTCCACTGGCTATACGTTTTACTCCCATGTTTGAGGTCGTTATTCTCTTACAGAATCCTCTCATCCTCATTTTTATCGACACACCACCGTTGGACCGTTCGTACTGAACCTTCTTGTAAATAGGGAGCATTTTTTTAGCTTTTATATTGTAGGTAAAGCTGAAAAATCTCCCAAAACCTTTATCCGAAAGACATCTCCAAATATGAATCTTCTCAGGGTGTTTCACGGTGCACCAAGCAAGGTGGAAATTGACCAGGCTCGTGGGGTGATAACAAAACCCAAAATGAAGCTTCATTGGAACAAATTACATTGCTGCAGCCACGATCTATGTTTTCCTGCACTTCAAATCAATAGCCTGGAAATTAGTGCGTATCGTTTCATGCGATATATCCAAACTTTTTTAGTTTTTGCGTCGCTTTACGATTTCGGAAAACATGTTCACAATAATTTTTTTGTCCTTGTCCAACATTTTTCTTCTCGAACCACATCCTGGTAGATCATTATCATGTTTTAACTGAAAGGATAATTTCACTTATTTGCTAATGAATGCCCTCGACTTACCCATATAGTAAGTAGCCGCTGTAGTAGTCATTTTTGGACCTTTTGGATGATTACATAGCAATGCCTCGAAGCACTTAGCGTATGCAGTACTTATGTTCGTTTGTTTCCACAAAGCATTGTTTGCATGGGTGCCAACAATAACTTCAAGAGAAAAATAAATTTATTTTTCCTATCACAAATTATAGGCGACACGCTCTTGATCGACTGTACATATAAAAAGTGAGGAGGATTTACAATCTAATTCTTAGTTATTCTGTATTTTATGAATCTTTAAATTAGAATAATAGTTATAGTGAATAGTTAACCAAATATATTATTTACACTGATAATTTTAAAAATTGAAGATTAAGGAATACCTATATACGTGGATTTTAATTTTGGCTCTACTTCAGTGATTAGTTCTAATAACACAAACGTTTTGGTCTGCAAAGTCTTCTTCACTTATATTATGGGGTGCTTGACAATTCTGCTGAAATGGTAAGCGGATTCACATTTTCTTCTGGAAGGTTTTTCAAGGCCCCATTCTTAATTTAAATGTTCCGTTATTTCTAGACAGACTGTAGGTGTAAATGGTGAACTTTTATCCTACAATCTTGAACTCTTTCATATATTACTAACTCAATTATTATGCCAATTAATTATTTAGCTTAAAATAATGCTGTCACATATTAGTTGGTGTAAACGTGGTCTAAATCTTAAATTTTAATTACTGCCAAAAAAACTAAGTTGGGAATGTGGAATCTTTGGCACAATGATACTACTCAGTATATATCACCACTACACCAAACACTTTATTTTTGCACTCGACGCGCGTTTCGCTACCCATGTTAGCTTCATCAGGAGCGATGTTAGCTTCATCATCGCTCCTGATGAAGCTAACATGGTTAGCGAAACGCGCGTCGAGTGCAAAAATAAAGTGTTTTGGTGTAGTGGTGATATATACTGAGTACTGCCAAAAAAACTTTAAATAATCCATAATACTCGACGAATTATCTCATTTACAGTCAATTATTTTAACATTCCTTTGCATATTTTCACCGTTTTAAACGACGCAATTTTTAAAAAGACAACATTTCACTCAGTTGAACAACTTTTTGTGCTTTTCATTTTCAAAATGGCTTAAAAATAATGATATTTAAGCCCAATGCATACTTATTGTGATCCCCGGGGTAGATAAAGACCCCCGGCAGTTTTTTTTTTCCACTTTATGTTATCGTCAAATTAACGGATTCAGTCATTTGTCATCACTGGTCTCCCCCTGCCTTGTGGTTGTATAGAAAATTACCATTTTAATAGGGCTGTTTTTCAGTTGTATAATCTACCAAACCCCAAATACCTTGAAAAACTACATACTAGGTGTTTTCTAAGTTGGAGCAACCTATATAATAATTGAATAATAAGGAATATATTACATCTCGAAATATTTGAAGTTTAAGTGCGGACCTCAAAAAAATCCCTGTTTGGCGGTTACTTTAATACGGCCTTAAACTCCCATTAATTGAATACGGCGGTGATATCTTTATATGGAGATAATAAGCCATATTCAGTAAGAGGTGATTTTTGTAGACAGTTTAACTCGGCCGGACTAAATACAATTCCAAGCGATTTTAGAGCGGCTTTTTTAAAACATTTTTTGAAAATCTTTATGCAGGCAATGTTTAGTGAAGTTATTTTATTTAGTTAATACTATAATCATGTAAAAATGTTTCCCAAACACATTATTTGTTATATGTGTCTAATAGTGTAAAGGTTTTCGTGAAAATAATACTTAATATTCATTGAGTGTATTTACATCTTGCTTTCTTTCGTACTAAAAAGAGATAGACATTCTCTCAGTCATAGTGCTGCTAATATAACACTAGGATATTTTTATATTACAATAGTGACAAATTATGGACGAAAATTAAAAGTGGGAAGTGTTTTTTTTTTGATATTTCAGATCTTACTACTCAGTTTTAAAATTTTATGAGTATGCCTCTTAAGTTCAAGTAGGTTAACTGTTTGTCGATTCTTACAGTTTGGCATTATCGATACTTACTAGTACCAGGTGTACAAGTATGAAATGCGGATTTTTTTTCTAAAAAAACATTTTAAATTCGGAAGAATGATAAAAAGTGCTTTATTCAAAGTATGCTTCATCGCTTGTTATACATTTTTCCCATCTTTCGGGCAATTTGTGGATACCACGCCAGTAGAAATCTTCCCCTTTTGCTGCGAACTATTCATCGAGCCATTTTTTCACATCTTCGTACGAACCAAAGCGCTGCTCAGTAAGTGCGTGACCCATCGATGCAAACAAGTGGTAATCGGAAGAAGCCAAGTCTGGTGAGTAAGCCGCATGGGGAAGAACTTCCCAGCTGAGTGTTTCCAACGTGTCGCGGACTGGTTTGGCCGTATGTGATGGAGCATTGTCATGAAGAAAAATGACTTTGTGTTGTCTCTTTCGGTATTCTGGCCTTTTTTAAGCAGCGAACGGTTCAAATCGGTCAATTGTTGTTGGTAACGTTTAGTATTTACCATTTCCCCCCCAGGTTTTAACAGCTCATAATAGACCACGCCTCTCTGGTCCCACCAAACACAGAGCATCGTCTCTCTGCCAAAGCGATTCGGTCTTGCGGTCGATGTGGATGGTGCGCCTGGGTCTACCCATGATTTTTGCGCTTAAGATTCTCAAAATAAATCCACTTTTCATCCCCTGTAACTGTACGATGGAAAAACGACTTCCTTTTGTATCGAGCGAGCAAAATGTCACACGTGTTTTTGCCCTTTTCTATCTGCCTGCATCTCTCGTAGCCGATTGGAAACAGCTTGTTAACTAACGCCCAATTGCTCGGCGAGTTGTTTTTGTGTTTGCGAATCATCTTCGTCCAACAATGCTTGCAATTCCACATCTTCGTATTTTTTTGGCGGTTTTCCACGTTCCTTGTCTGCAACATCGAAGTCACCACTTTTGAAACGCCGAAACCATCGTTTACACGTATTTTGCGATGGAGCATGTTCACCATAAGCTTCTCGAAGTAGTCGGTATGATTCAACAGCAGTTTTCTTCAAACGAAAACAAAAAAATTAATGCTGTCCGTGAATGCTCTTTGTTCGGTATAAATTTCGACTTATTGAACACAACAACACAACACTATGCACACACTTTTCCAATTTATGACTCGTGCGCGTCTGTCACTTGTTGATGACAGAACAAAATGGCGCAGTGTCAAATCTTTATAGCACTAACTGCATTGGTGCACCATCTGTTGTCTGAAATCCGCATTTCATACTTGTACATCTGGTAGTTGACAACAAGCAGAGAGTTTTTGAAATATGCTGGCTAATTATATTTTGTTGCGACCGTAGACTGTAGCGATGTTTGGTTGGCGGTAGCACCGCCGCCTGTGGACTAACATGTAGAGCCTCGGAGTGTTGGTCTTGATATCTTGCTTTATTACGTATTTTCAATTCGTTTCTTAAATTCCGAGTGGAATGTCATACTAATAAATTAAAGAATAAGTTAACTTAGAACTTTTTTGTTATTTCAACAATTACATAGGCTTACAAAAAAAAGTTCCTTACCATGAACCAATTTGAATCTGTAGCTAAAAAAAGATTTATCGTGTCATTTTTTTTGGCCAAAAACATCCCTTAAAATGGGCTAAAACTATACTGAACTGACTCTTAATGAAGTGTGAAAAATGGTAGATATTTTATAGTCTAGAGAAGAGAATATACATTCCAACCACAGCAAGCTATTTGTATTAATTAAGCCAAAATCCACCCTTATAGGGGGTGCAAAGTACCTCTAAAACTCAAATAAGGCACGTGATTTTAAATAACATGTACAAAGAACAAATTCTTGTAGCCCTTAGGGTAAAATACCTGAATCTGGTGTGACACCCTCACCTACGGAACTATCTCATAAGTTTCAATAACGACGAAAAAAGTTCAGGATTTTGTAATTTTAGGCAGGGGAAACAAATATGGAGTAAAATTGCTTGAACCACCGATACACGACTATAAACTACCCTTAGCGGGTGGTAGAAAACTACCTCTACGCTCTAATGATGCACATGGATGTTATTGAAATCTGAAAAGGATCAAGTACTTATATCTTATTGTGCCAAACATTCAAGACAACTAGATCATCTTCCTAATAAGGTCGAAAATCATCCCTAGGGGGGTGGGGGGAACTACCGCCTGGGATTAATGGATTTTAGAAGTTCTAGCATTTGAGAAAAAAAATGCAGGCTCTCGTAGTCTCAGGCAGGATGGACAAATACCATATTACATTTCGTTTTGTATTCTTGTAAGTAGATGTACGTGACACTAATTTAAATCTATTTTGTCAAAGTTTATATTAAATTAACATAAATCCTCCGAAAGCCTTTGTCATACCAAACCTTTTAACATATCAAAACATTAAAAAACTCGTCCTTCAATCCGTATATTAAATCATAAAGTTTTTGAAGCGACGAAAATATTTTAATATTAAATATACAAACTTTATTAAATTTAAGCGAGACTACAAGCAGTTCATAAATATTCACAAGTTGAAGCGAGAATGCTTTTTCGGATTGAAGAATTTTGGGAAAGAGATGCTAAAGTGATGATATAATACTGTTAATATATTTCAAAGTGCTGTTATAAATGTACTTACTTATTAATTATTTTGTTAATATTACAACTTACAGAAATGGAGTGATAATGTGTGTTTAATATCAGAAAGGAAATTATGTTAACAAAAAAGTATTTCTAATAAACATAGGTGTTCCAAAAAAATGTTAGTGTAATAACAATTCAAACTTGCGAAGCCCAACATTCAACTATATCCTCATTTTATCCAGACGTCATATCCCAAAACCATAATTTTTGTCTCATTTTTCAGCGATTGACATCGTATGCATTACGAATTAAAAGACAGGATGAACACGATTTGTATTTTCTAACTACCTTGAAACCAAGACCGCGAGAGCTTGTTCTCCTGGAAATTTACAACACTATGGCAGACTTTCCATTTTATGAAATTTGAAATCTCTAAAAGTGCAGTTAGAAAATTTATTAATTTACAGTCAAGTAAGAACGTGTCGCCTATAACTGGTAGTCGGTAAAAGCAATTCCTTTTTTTTGAGGTTATTGTTGGCGCCCCTTCAAACAAAGCTTCGTGGAAATAGATTCCGTGTCCATGGTGAAATAGTACAGGGTGAGTCAACGATAGAGTAATGTTCATTATCTCATTTGTTTCAGAAATGACGAAAAAATGTTAAATACAGTAGTTTTAGGGAATGTTAAGGTGCATAGTTTCAAATTATTTTTGAGTATACAGGGTACTTCAAAAAAGTGTGGCTGATATAACATATGTTTAAATAGAACATCCTATTTTCTATTTTTAAATGTTGCGTAAAATTTTTTTATTGATAATGTTATATACCTAAACCTAGTAGTTTTTCTAATATTTCAATTTTTTTAAAAAAATACTAGTTTTCAGTTTTCTAAAAAATTGCCTGTAGCGCCATTGTTTCTGAAGGTGGAATACTCATAATTGGTACGAGCATTCTATAGAGATGAAAAAAAGATATATGTAAAGAAATTTGAGTTAGATGCTACAGGGTGTTCAAAATAAATTTATGCATTTCGACTATTTTAAATTGAAAAATATCAAATTTTTTAAATGGCACATCCTGTATATTATTATTTTTTCTGATTAGATTTTATAAAACCCTCCAACTTTTATTAAGTATGTCATATATCTATTTCTAATAGTTTTCGATTTATTTTGAATTTTTCAATTTTTACCCTTGTTTTTAATACAGTTACCCCAGGGGTGCTCAAACTTGAACTGCTGGCGATCTACCCCAATATTGTTAGACTACGATCGATCGACTCTGAGAGGCTGCAAGTAAGTCTGATGCAGGATTGTCGTCTAGGTAGGGTGTATCGTGGCATAGATATTAGTTTTCCGCACAATATGCATTTTTTTAGTCAAGGTAAGTGTAGGTCTGCTCTAAAATGTCAATGAAAAAACTCATAATTATTCAAAATTGCGAGTTTATTGGTTCTTACAAAACAAACGAGTTCTAGTGTCTAAACTTAACTAAAGAGTGACTTTGGATGTTGAAGCGTGGCACTGCATGTCCTCAGCATACTTTTCATAAGATGGTACGTAATTACCGAGTGCTAATCGCAAACATGATGACATATGTTCGTCAGTTAGTCGATTGCGATATTTTGACTTAATTATCTTCATTTCAGAAAATGCAGACTCGCACAAGTAAGTTGACCCAAACATTGCCGTCAGTTGAAGGGCGATTTGCCTTAGATTCGGATATTTATCTTTAGATATAAAACACCAGAATTTTGTATCAGATGCTGTGGCTTTGAGATGTATATCTGATATTATCTGCACTAACTCATTTTCAACAGAACATGAGTCCATGTTAAACTGACTTGCTATTTCAGTAGCTAATTCCTCAATGTTTTTACACGAAAAAGGATAACTCATAAATGATGCGATATTTGCCAATTTACTGAAATCATAAAAACGTATTTCGAATTGGCCCAAAATATTTGATAATTCTGCCTCATAAATATCATAATTCAACTGAGAAATCCTTGCTTTCAAAGACGGAAAATTTTTCAGATCCTTTCTTTTCAGTTGATCTATCATAAGTTGCAATTTACTTTTGAATGCGTTTATTGCGCTAATCATCTCAATAATAGTTTTTTCTTTACCTTGAAGCTCCAAATTAATGGTGTTTAAATGCATTGTGATGTCTCTCAAAAATGCCAAATCAGTCAGCCATTTTCCGTTTTCAGCATCTGAGTGTCATCACCTCTTTCGTCCAGAAAAGCTGTTATTTCGGGCAATAATTCTTGAAACCTTTCTAGGAATTTTCCGCGACTCAACCACCTGATGTCCGTGTGAAGAACTAAATCAGTGTATTCAGCTGACTCACTATCTTCCAACTGCAATTTAAAGAGCCGTCGTTGCAAGCTACGTGCACGGATAGAATTCACAATTTTTATTGCAATGCCCATAATCTCCTCCATGTTTAGAACCTTTGAACACAAAACTTGTTGATGTATAATGCAATGGAAGGACAAAAATGAAGGGAAATCATCATTAGCTCGACACAATGTCACAAAACTGTTTTGTTTCCAGTCATTGCTGGTGCTCCATCGGTTGTAATGCACACTAATTTATATATTGGTAGCTTGTAGTTTGTTACAAAATTGAAGAAAACGTCATATATATCTTCGCCACGGGTCTTTCCCTTCATTCGAATAAAAATACACAGCTGGGCAGTGTCTGTCATATCGGTGGATTCGTCGAACTGTAAAGAAAAGTATATACATTCCATGATATCATGTTTTAGTTTATCTGCCATGTCCTGACTCATGACTTCATCACGCCTTGTGACAGTCGGACGAGATAACTGAAGTTCTCTAATAGCAGACATAATCTCTGTTTTATTTTTAAAATCTCCAAATAAAGTCTCACCCGCTTCAATAAATGCTTCCTTCATAACCAATCCATCATCAAATGGTTTATTGTGTTTCGCCAATATATGAGATATTTTAAATGACGCGATCGTTGCAGCTTTTGATTGTTTGGCTGGTCTTGTGAACATGGTTTGTTCTTTTTTCAAACAAGTTATCAAATCACGTACTTTGCATTTTCTTAATTCACTCTGTGACGGAAAATCCTTTTCATAGTTTTTATGAACCGTTTTATGATGCATTTCTAAGTTCCCATGCTTAGGTATTGCAACTGACGCACGGCAAATGAGACAAATGCACTTATCCTTTACCATACAAAAGAAAAATTCTTCCTCCCAATCGTTATTAAAATGATAAGTTTTACTTTTCTTCGCCGCACTCATTTTGGACTATTTATTAATAAACTTTGTATCGATGTATCGCCTTCAAGTTACAACTCAGACTGACTCCTATTCCTGCAGGCGCAACATTTATATCGGTGCGAACGAAGTCTCGAATGTTCCCATCAAACACGCCTCCCGAAGTTTCTAGAAAAATCGGCGGGAATCAAAAACGCGGCTTTTCTTTGACTAGTACCGCGCGTTCCTTTGATAAAGCCGCCTTTTGCCGCTAGCAGGGGGTTATTACGATAAGTGATGAGGGGGTTATTCTGGCCTAATTGTGGATCGAATAAATTTTAGTAGTTTATTCATTACATTTTGTTTTAGTTACCTAAAACAAAATCTGTGAATAGTTCTATATCGGAATTTTTTTTTCTCGAGATCGACTCAAAAGGCTATCGCGATCGACTTGTCGATCGTGATCGACCGTTTGAGCACCCCTGACTTACCCTATAACGTCATAGTTGCCAAGACAGAACAAAAATGTAGGCATTGTCAAATTTTGACCTGTCTGTTAAGCAAGTAAAAATAGTTTAATTTGTTGTAATAAGTGATGTATAAAGGTACTAGTTATAGATTTTCCTAAAAATGAATTTATTTATATAAATTTATTTTGAACACCCTGTAGCATCTAACTCAAATTTCTTCACATATATCTTTTTTTCATCTCTATAGAAAGCTCGTACCAATTATGAGTTTTCCACCGCGCCAGAAACAATGGCGCTACTGGAAATTTTTTACAAAACTGAAAATTAGTATTATTTTAAAAAAATTGAAATATTAGAAAAACTACTAGGTTTAGGTATTATTAATAAAAAAGTTATATATTATTAATAAATGGATCGGCCTCTGTTGCTCCATTCATGGTGGTACAAAAGTTTACTCGTTGTTCGAAAACACGGTCTTGAAGTTCTTGGCGTAGTTCCATATGAAAGGGTTCATACTTGTATTTTCTTGTGGTGCGATTAGTCGTTGATTGAGATGTGTCAGATAAGTCAGCTAGTTGACGGCTACTGACCTGGGGATTATCTTCAACATGAAGTAAAATCTCCATTTCTTTTTCTTCATTGGTAGCATTCTGGTTTACTACTTTCTGTTTCGTATACTTAAAGCTACCGCTACCATTAAACCGTTCCATTAAGCACTGAAAAGATTTTCTAGATGGTATACGTTTATTAAGGTACTTCGCTCCGTAAGGCCTTACTGCCAAAAGACAATTTTTTCCCGCCTCGCCCATTATATAAATCATATCAATTAATTCATTTTTAGGAAAATACATAACTATTGCCTTTATACATCACTTACTACAACAGATTAAACTATTTTTAATTGCTTAATAGACAGGGCAAAATTTGACAATGCCTACATTTTTATTTTGTCTTGGCAACTATGATGTTATAGCATAAGTGTATTAAAAACAAGGGTAAAAATTGAAAAATTCAAAATAAATTGAAAACTATTAGAAATAGGTATATGACATAGTTAATAAAAGTTGGAGGGTTTTGTAAAAACTATCAGAAATAATAATAATATATAGGGTGTGACGTTTAAAAAATTTGAGATTTTTCAATTTAAAATAGTCGAAATGCATAAATTTATTTTGAATACCCTGTAGCATCTAACTCAGATTTCTTTATATATATCTTTTTTTCATCTCTATAGAACGCTCGTACCAATTATGAGTATTCCAACTTCAGAAACAATGGCGCAACTGGCAATTTTTTACAAAGCTGAAAACTAGTATTTTTTTAAAAAAATTGA
>CM032447.1:14239023-14281599 GCA_019049505.1 Pachyrhynchus sulphureomaculatus
ATAGATTAACAGGAGATCTGCTAACTTATGCAACGCATGTTTGAATAACGCAATTGAACATTTTGGGTAATATCGAGCTGTTACTCTTGATATATCCAAGGCATTCAACCGTGTTTGACACAATGGATTATTAGCTAAGCTACGCTCTTTTGGTATGTTTGAAAAGTTCTGTTTAGGGCTCTCATGTATCTTGAAAGAGCGTTCTTTACGAGTGACAGTCGACGGATTTCTTTCTATCACCTTCACTATCAACGCCGGTGTACCCCAGGGCTCCATAGTGTCTTCAATTCTCTTTCTTAATTACATTAACAATTTCAGGATTAACAGCTTTGCAGATGACAGTAAGCTTATCTCTTCATCCACTTTGAACGCTCGAACATCTGCTACTTATGCAAATATCCGAGGACAGCAGGAAGTGGTTCAACTTAACAAAGACTTGGAAGGAATTCTACCTTGGGGTGACAGTAACCAAGTTATTTCTAAAAAAGTTAATGTTGCAGAACTCGACATAGTTGTGTCGGGGCACTCCATTTCTCTAGCATCACCATTCAATTTACTGGGCTGAGCTCAGAATATAATTTCGAACTAAAAAGCTGTATACAAGTGGTAATTCTGTACAAAGCTCAAATTCGATGGAATACTGCTTCCATGTTTGGGCTCTGCTCCCAAACATACACTGCATTTGTTGAATTCTATTCATCGAAGATCGCTTGGCGACTTGAGTATGTTCTACAAATATTTTTTCCGGAAAGTGTTCGATGGATGTACCCTGCTTAACTCCTTTCAGGGCGGGGGCATCCTAGAAATATACGTAGCGCCAATACTTCACATCCTATGAAGTTCTGCTTATTACTCCTTGTACAACCTTTTTCAAGCAGTCTTTTATATGAGGAACCCCATTCCTTGGGAATAATTTGCCCAGGACGGTGTTTCCGACCGAGTACGATTTACAGCGATTTACCAACGTGAATCACTTTTTCCGCACACGTGTCGCTCTTGTAGCGCTTTAGAGATTTCCCTGCAGCACGTATGCTAGGCCCATAAACAAAACTCTTTTATATGGAGAAGGTCATCCCTTAGGAATGAACTGCCCTGACTATTTTAGTAGAAGATATTGTGTCATTCTCTTACCTTAATTTTTTATTTCCTCGTGAAATCTAAGCTACTGGGAGGATTTTAATGTGTAGTTAAATTATATATAATTGATTTGGAGGTTTTAGAGAAATAATAATTTTTTCGACGTTGGTTAGTTGGTAAAGTTGCTGGAGAATAGAAAATAAACGAGACTTTTGGCATTTTTTTTTTTCGATATCCTTTATGACTTAAATCAGGGGTGCTCAAACTTGATCTGCTGGCGATCTACCTCAATATTGTTAGACTATGATCGATCGACTCTGAGAGGCTGCAAGTAAGTGTGATGCAGAATTGTCGTCTAGGTAGGGTGTATCGTGGCATAGATATTAGTTTTCCGTACAATATGCATTTTTTTAATCAAGGTAAATGTAGGTCTGCTCTAAAATGTCAATGAAAAAAACTCATAATTATTCAAAATTGCGAGTTTATTGGTTCTTACAAAACAAACGAGTTCTAGTGTCTAAACTTAACTAAAGAGTGACTATGGATGTTGAAGCGTGGCACTGCATCTCCTCAGCATACTTTTCATAAGATGGTACGTAATTACCGAGCGCTAATCGCAAGCATGATGACATATGTTCGTCAGTTAGTCGATTGCGATATTTTGACTTAATTATCTTCATTTCAGAAAATGCAGACTCGCACAAGTAAGTTGACCCAAACATTGCCGTCAGTTGAAGGGCGATTTGCCTTAGATTCGGATATTTATCTTCAGATATAAAACACCAGAATTTTGTATCAGATGTTGTGGCTTTGAGATGTATATCTGATATAATCTGCACTAACTCATTTTCAACAGAACATGAGTCCACGTTAAACTGACTTGCTATTTCAGTAGCTAATTCCTCAATGTTTTTACACGAAAAAGGATAACTCATAAATGATGCGATATTTGCCAATTTACTGAAATCATAAAAACGTATATCGAATTGGCCCAAAATATTTGATAATTCTGCCTCATAAATATCATAATTCAACTGAGGAATCCTTGCTTTCAAAGACGGAAAAATTTTCAGATCCTTTCTTTTCAGTTGATCTATCATAAGTTGCAATTTACTTTTGAATGCGTTTATTGCGTTAATCATCTCAATAATAGTTTTTTTCCTTTACCTTGAAGCTCCAAATTAATGGTGTTTAAATGCATTGTGATGTCTGTCAAAAATGCCAAATCAGTCAGCCATTTTCCGTTTTTCAGCATCTGAGTGTCATCACCTCTTTCGTCCAGAAAAGCTGTTATTTCGGGCAATAATTCTTGAAACCTTTCTAGGAATTTTCCCGCGACTCAACTACCTGACGTCCGTGTGAAGAACTAAATCAGTGTGTTCAGCTGACTCACTATCTTCCAACTGCAATTTAAAAAGCCGTCGTTGCAAGCTACGTGCACGGATAAAATTCACAATTTTTATTGCAATGCCCATAATCTCCTCCATGTTTAGAACTTTTGAACACAAAACTTGTTGATGTATAATGCAATGGAAGGAGAAAAATTAAGGGAAATCATCATTAGCTCGACACAATGCCACAAAACCGTTTTTGTTTCCAGTCATTGCTGGTGCTTCATCGGTTGTAATGCACACTAGTTTATATATTGGTAGCTTGTAGTTTGTTACAAAATTGAAGAAAACGTCATATATATCTTCGCCACGGGTCTTTCCTTTCAGAGGAATCATTGTCAAAAACTCTTCCTTAGCCGACATGTCATTGAATACCATTCGAATAAAAATACACAGCTGGGCAGTGTCTGTCATATCGGTGGATTCGTCGAACTGTAAAGAAAAGTATGTACATTCCATGATATCATGTTTTAGTTTATCTGCCATGTCCTGACTCATGACTTCAACACGCCTTGTGACAGTCGGACGAGATAACTGAAGTTCTCTAATAGCAGACATAATCTCTGTTTTATTTTTAAAATCTCCAAATAAAGTTTCACTCGCTTCAATAAATGCTTCCTTCACAACCAATCCATCATCAAATGGTTTCTTGTGTTTCGCCAATATATGAGATATTTTAAATGACGCGATCGTTGCAGCTTTTGATTGTTTGGCTGGTCTTGTGAACATGGTTTGTTCTTTTTCCAAACAAGTTATCAAATCACGTACTTTTCGTTTTCTTAATTCACTCTGTGACGGAAAATCCTTTTCATAGTTTTTATGAACCGTTTTATGATGCCTCTCTAAGATCCCACGCTTAGGTATTGCAACTGACGCACGGCAAATGAGACAAATGCACTTATCCTTTACCATACAAAAGAAAAATTCTTCCTCCCAATCGTTATTAAAATGATAAGTTTTACTTTTCTTCGCCTCACTCATTTTGGACTATTTATTAATAAACTTTGTATCGATGTATCGCCTTCAAGTTACAACTCAGACTGACTCCTATTCTTGCAGGCGCAACATTTATATCGGCGCGAACGAAGTCTCGAATGTTCCCGTCAAACACGCCGCCTAAAATTTCTAGAAAAATCGGCGGGAATCAAAAACGCGGCTTTTGTTTGACAAGTACCGCGCGTTCCTTTGATAAAGCCGCCTTTTGCCGCTAGCTGGGGGTTATTACGATAAAAGAAAGTGATGAAGGGGTTATTTTGGCCTAATTGTGGATCGAATAAATTTTAGTAGTTTATTCATTACATTTTGTTTTAGTAACCTAAAATAAAAAATAGTTCTATATCGGAATTTTTTTTTCTCGAGATCGACTCAAAAAGCACTCGCAATCGACTTGTCGATCGCGAACGACCGTTTGAGCACCCCTGACTTAAACGATGTCGATCATGTAGCTTAAGTGACAGAGTCGCATGCACAGGTTAGAGATAAATAAAAATATATTGTTTCAAATTTTTGCTACTTTGAGTGGAACGTAGGTAATTTTACAAACCTTAAAATGGTTCGTAATTCAATTAGAGCTTGTATATGGACTTTTATAGTTCCCATCAAAGTTTAATCTCTATGCTATTGCTATAAAGTTTCCCAATAATGCCAAAATAACGGTACCATAAAAATACTCTTTATTACCACATATACTTGGGCAATTTTTGGAAGTATTTTTAAGTCTCAGGTTTAATACAGTAATATGAATCTTAACTTTTTTGAAATCCGACATAACTTTTATATTTAAATTATAGATCCATAGTTTGAATTATCTGTTTACAATTCGGACGTTATTTTGACAAACAAAAACTTTTTTTTGAAATGGCAACATCTCGTTTGTGATGCAGTATAATAAAGGTTGTAATTTTAAAAAAAGAACAACTCTGTTTTATCAGAGCAGGTAGTCATTTGCGAGTTATATGCTTTTACTGTTTATGTTTCTGCGCTATATGCATTAAAATGACATTTGTAGACCTTAAAAATATTTTTATTTTTATGTTTCATGTTTAGCACAAAATAAAACTAGATTTAGTACCATATATATGAAGAAACCCCTATAACCTCTACCCCACTCCATTAACCCTTATATATTTTACTATAAATAATATACTTAAAATTTGTCAATTACATTAACTAAAAAAGGTGGAAAAATTTCCAAAATACTATTAGTGTAGTAAAAAAGCATTTTACATTACACAGTTTAGTTACAGCAATATTATGATTTTCTTCTTTCTGAACTATCCCCGGGAGTATTATCCTGAGTTTTGAACCTCGAAAAACTTGTGCTGTTTTGTTTATAAACAATTGAAGTTTTCAAAACGCATTTTTTTGAGTTTGAAATGCGAATAACTCCGGTTATATATGTTGGATCGAGACAAAAAAAACCAAAAGTGAATCGATCGGCTTGAAACTTCCAGGAAATATGCCTTTCGTTATAGCAAAAATACCCTGAAATTTTGGTTCAAAAATATTGAACCCAGTGGGCACAATTTAATTTCTTCTTTTATATAGGCTGCGGTTTGTTTTTCTTCACGCGTTTCCTTTATGGCGTTCTTGTTGACGAAAACACTCAACTTTCTTTCCATCGTTTCAAGGGTCTTCCTGGAGTTCTCTTTCCTGCTGGCCTGTGGTCTCTCGCTATTTACACTATTCTTGCATTGTCTGCTCTTAGAATTATTTTCTTCTCACTCTCACAAACTTAATATCTTCAATCTTACATTCTTCTCTTACTTCTTTTATTAATTTGTTATTTAAAATTTGAATTGCCCACCATTTTATGTCAGTTAGTCCAAAATGGATCTTTTTTTTTTCAAAATTTAGGTCTTGACGTCAGCTTTCCGATGCCATTAAAAAAAATTTCGTGGAGTGATTTTAACCGTTTTTTTTTGGTTTATTAATCAAATAAAAACAAATGCGTTTTTCGGTCATTTTGAAAAAAGAAATTGAAAATTTGATCATATCTTGTAGAGAATCGCCAGACCTTTATTTAAAAAAAGAAAATTCATTTTTGTTAACAATTTTTTTTTCAAAATGTCAGTTATTTTTATTTGATTAATAAAATTTAAAAAAAAACGGTTAAAATGACTCTAAAAAAAATTTTTTTTAATGGCACCGGAAAGCTGACGTCGAGACCTAAATTTTGAAGAAAAAAAGATCTATACAATACTCCTAGTGGCTGGCCGGGGGCTATTTTACCTCCGCAATCTTTTGTATTCAGATGCCTCATCATGCTATTTGGTCCCACAGTCCGGGGACATCGGCACAGCCACGAAACGTTAAGCATCTTCACACAGTCTAAGCCGATGCGATAGTGTTACACCGGGCGAAGCCTGGTGGGATCTGGGCATCTACCATCTAAGTTGTTCTTTAAGTCATCTTCTACGACAGGCAGAACGTACCGGGGGAGATATTCTATCCCGCTTCTCCACGGGGAAAAAATTTTACAGGATTTTCCTGGGAAACCCCAGAATGGATAAAAATCATAATATTGCTGTATCTAAACTATGCCTATCTCATCATTATTTTGACCTTTTTTACTGCACTCTATGGAAACTGTGCAATATTTAATGACCTCCCACCTCTTTCACCCTTTTCTTGGGTTAAAATTAAAAATGTTGAAGAAAATAACTTAATTTTTGAATTCCCCGACGCAAAACCTTAAAAAGAACACATAACCCTATATATATATATATATATATATATATATATATATATATATATATATATATATATATATATATATAAAAATAACCCGTCTAATCTCCCCCCACACCTTTTACTCCTTTTATGTTATAAATATTTGTTTACTATCTCAGTAAACAAAATCAGAAAAATTACCATATTACATTAAAACAATACAAAATATATTGACCCCCACCCCCTTCACCTTAAGCGATATCGCTCAAAACCTATAGACTTCATCCTATTATACATATACTGAGTTTGAAATTGACTTCACATTCGGTTCGAGAGTATATTTCTATATATTTTGAGATGCTGAATCTAAATCTGACGTTGGAATTCGTCTACTACGTCACCCTTTTTTCCTAACCTCAAAAAATAGCACAAAATGAGAAAATATCTTCGTTCTTATGACAGGAATACTACGAAACTGATAAAACATGTCTGAAACAATATAATCTATGTATTTTAAGATGCTTAATCTGAATCTGACGTCGGAATTCCCCTGCTAGGTCAGTATTTTTTCTAACCTCCAAAAAAGCTCAAATCAGTGAATATCTTTATTCTTATGGCGGGAATACTTCCAAACCTAATCCTAAAAGCTTTACGCCAAGAAGACCAAACCTAACATAACCCAATGGAAGAACTTTACACCAAGACCTCTAAACTCACCAAAATAAGGCACTTCGATAGTGAGCGGCGGAAGGAATCACCGAAATTAAGTACCACTATTGTGAGAGGCAACAGGACTAACCGAAAAAAAGCACAAGCGAAATAAAGATTTAGCAATCCAAGATACATAAAAATAACAGACTGAAAAGTTTTTGGTTTGACACATAGATGTCGCCCTTTGCAAAAAATCCATATGATTTTTAGGAAGTATCGACCTTCAAACGATACGTGTCAAAATTTCATGACATTCCGACGATTAGTTTACAAGTTAAAGTGGTTTTAGTGACGCTACTTTTCATATTTTCAAAACAATGGAAAAAATCGAATTTCGTGTGTTCAAGCAAAGCAATAGCTTGATAAGTGTTACGGGGTCTGTCGTACAGCTACAAATGATACTGAACGCTCTGGACGCCTAAATGAGGTGGTTACACCGGAAAACACAAAAAAAATCCACAAAATTGTTTTGGAAGTGAAATTGCGTGATATAGCTGATACCCTGAAGAGATCAAAAGAACGTGTTGGTCATATTTTGCTTAAACATTTGGGCGTGAGAAACGGGTTCAGCGTTTGCTCACAGTGGACAACAACAACGTGTTGATGATTCTGATTGCTGTTTGGACCTGTTTAAGCGTAATAAAAAGGACTTTGTTATGAGATATGTTACAATGGATGAAACATGAAACACTATACACCGGAATCAAATCGGCAGTCAGCTAAGTGGACAGCAGCCGGTGTAAGCCGCCCGAAGCGACCAAAGACACAACAGTCGGCTGGGACACAACACTCGGCTCTGTATTTTGGAATGCGCAATTTTCATCGACTATGCTGAGAAGGGAAAAGCCATCAATAGCAAATATTATATAAAGTTATTGATGCGCTTGAAAGCAGAAATTGCAAAGAAACGGCTCCAAATGAACAAGAAAAAAGTGCTCTTTCATCATTGGCCCCCAGCGACTATTATCTATTCGCAGACCTCAAAAAAATGCTCGCGGGAAAGAAATTTGGCTCCAATGAAGACGTTATCGCCGAAACTGAGGCCCATTTTGAAGGCAAAGACAAATCCCTCTACAAGAAAGGTATAGAAATGTTAGAAAGGCGGTAGACTAATTGTATCGCTCTTGAAGAAGGCTATGTTGATGAATAAAGTCGAATTTTGAAAAAAAAAATGTATTTTAAGTAGCTAGACCAAAAACTTTTCAGCCTACGTGTTAAGACAGTCTTAGTTAAGCGTTTGAAAATGTAGTTGTACTACGAAATCGCGATAACTCGTTTGGAAATCTTTACAAAAATATATCTAGTGCTAGTTAAAAAAGTAAATAAGTTATTTTATTGTTAAAATGTACTATCACAAAGTAACGGACCAGTCAATCAACTCTTTAATAATTACTTTTTCTACAAAATGTCGAGAGGTTTTTTTTAATTTTTCTAATAGACAATTTTTTACAAATAATTAAACATAAATTTTTTGGTCGAAAATTGCATGCTAGAGTTTGAAACACCGTAATTTTTTTATTTTTGAAAAAAGCCCCTTCGACAATTTTTAACCACTACATTATTTTATAAGATTAATTTTGATTTTTGCAGATTGGATTATTTTTAGTGTTCCGTATGGAACACTTATAAGATCACCTCGCTGTCTCCGTCTGTCCGTCCCTCTGTCACAATCGACTTTCTCCGAAACTATTTGAAATAGAAAGTTGAAATTTGGCACTAATATAGGAATTGATGGTCTCATCAGAGCCGCGTAGTTTTGAAAGTTATATTTTGACTTAAGGTTAATTTTAGGGGGTCAAATCGGAAGTGAAAAAAATTTTTTTCCAGGTCATCGAGTGGGGTGTTAAATGAAAGCTTGTACAAATACGAGTTCAAAAATATATATAATGTAATACTTGCGCACAATTCTCTTTGTATTACTTTTTAAAAAATGCGAAAAAATCGCTGTCCCCCCCCTTATCTCAAAAAGCACTGATCAAAAAATCTTGAAAAAATCCTGGAATATTCTCTAACTGGTGTAGATTTGAATGAAAATTATCACGAGTGCATTAACTTTAATAATTTATCTGGTATATAAAAAAAAACAAAAATTTCAAGGTCATCAGTTTTCACTAAAGATCAGAAAAAAACTTTGTTGAAAACTCATTTGGGTTGTTTTTAATCATTTTATACCTCCGTAACAAGAATTTTTATTTTAAAAGCAATCAATGTACGGAACACTATTTGCGCGGTTAGTGGTGAAGTTATCCTGCAGATAGGGTTGCCATCTGTATTTGAGCAAATAAAGTACATTGATTATAAAAGGTAGGAAAAAAAAATACATCGTATCAAAATAAAGTATTATTTATTTTACTTTTTTATTTTGTTTGAAAACATATTTTTTTATTACTTTTAGCAATTTTTAACAAATAATCGTCACTACTAAACAACTTCACAGCATCTTTACACTCTATATTCAAGTTAAGATAAATAAATAATTCGTTTTTTATCAAATACAAAGAAGCTTTGTTTCTTTCCTCTCGCCACTTAATATTCATCACAGAAAAAACTATCTCCGTAAATGCTGAAGTGGCAGGAATCGAAAGTAGAAATGAAATTAACTTGTACAAATTTTGAAAATCAGCATCCGTCTTATTAAATATTTTCTGCTATTTTTGAGAAAGTAGATAATTCTGCAAAGTCTTTAGAACCATATATCTATAATATATATAAAATGCAACGTCTCTCTGTCGGTCTGTCTGTCTGTCCGTTAGTGCGCTTATCACTGGAGAACCACTTATCTGATTTACGTACTTTTTTTTTTAAAACATACATATGTTCTCTGGTCAGGTTATAGGCTATATTTTATTACGATAGGTAGCATAAGGAATGAGCAGTGACGTAAAATAGTGAATGAAGTCGGAAAAAAGTTTGCCGCTAGCACATTCCCTTGCAATACACAGCCTAAACCATTAATTATGGAACAATATTATGTAGCAGAGAATATCTATAATCTATAATTGACAATATATATAAAATGCAATGTCTCTCTGTCTGTCTGTCTGTCCATTAGTGCGTTTACACTTATCCGATTTACGTGTCTTTTTTTAAATTCATACATATATTCTTTGGCCAGGTTATATAATAATAATAATAATCTATATTTATAATATATATAAAATGGAACGTCTTTTTGTCTGTCTGTCTGTCCGTGCGCTTATTCCTCGAGAACCACTTATCCGGTTTACGTGATTTTTTAAATTCATACATATGTTCTCTGACCAGGTTATAGATATATATTTTATTACATCTATAATATATATAAAAATGCAACGTCTCTCTGTCTGTCTGTCTGTCTGTCCGTTAGTGCGCTTATCACTGGAGAACCACTTATCCGATTTTCGTACTTTTTTTTTAAAAACATACATATGTTCTCCGGCCAGGTTATAGGCTATTTTTTATTACGATAGGTAGCATAAGGAATGAGCAGTGACGACAATAGTGAATGAAGTCGGCAAAAAGTTTTCCACTAGCGCGTTCTCTTACAATACACAATCTAAACCATTAAATATTGAACAATATTATGTAGCAGAGAATATCTATAATCTATAATATATATAAAATGTCTCTCGGTCTGTCTGTCTGTCCATTAGTGCGTTTATCACGCGAGAACCAGTTATCCGATTTACGTTTTTTTTTTTTTAAATTCATACATATATTCTTTGGCTAGGTTATATAATAATAATAATAGTAATAATAATCTATATCTATAATATATATATAAAATACAACGTCTCTCTGCCCGTCTGTCTGTCTGTCTGTCCGTTAGTGCGCTTATCACTGGAGAACCACTTATTCGATTTACGTGCTTTTTTTTTAAACATACATACTGGCCAGGTTATAGACTAAATTTTATTAGGTTAGGTAAGATGAGGAATAAGCAGTGACGATACTAGTGAATTAAATCGGAAAAAAGTTTGCCGCTAGCGCGTTCTCTTGCAATACAGTGCCTAAACCACTAAATATGGAACAATATCATGTAGCAAAGGGTATCTATAATATATATAAAAGGCCAAGTCTCTCTGTCTGTCTGTCCGTTAGTGCGCTTATCACTGGAGAACCAGTTATCCGATTTACATGCTTTTTTTTAAACATACGTATGTTCTCTGGCCAGGTTATAGGATATATTTTATTACGTTAGGTGACATAAGGAATAAGCAGTGACGATAATAGTGAATCAAGTCGGAGAAAAGTTTGCCGCTAACGCGTCCTCTTGCAATACACTGCCTACAGCCTTAAATATGGAACGATATCATGTAGCAAAGAATATAATATATATAAAATGCAACGTCTCTCTGTCTGTCTGTCCGTTAGTGCGCTTATTACTCGAGAACCACTTATCTGATTTACGTGTTTTTATAAATTTATACATATGTTCTATATAATTCGATATAAGCCTAGATAATGAGAGATAAGGTGAGATAATGGGAGATAAAGGAGAAATAATGGGAGGTAAAGTCGAGATTAGCCTCGATAATGGGAGGTAAGGTGAGATAATGGGAGATAAGTATAAGTAATGGTAGCTAACTAAGGAGAAATAATGGGAGATAAGCAGAGCTAAGTCTAGATAATGGGAGTTATGGTGAGATAATGGGAGATAAGGAGAAATAATGGGAGATAAGGAGAAATATTGCTAGATAAATCGAGATAAGCCTAGATAATGGGAAATAGGGTGAGATAGTGGGAGATAAGGAGAAATAATGGGAGATAAGGAGAAATAATGGGAGATGAGCAGAGATAAGCCTAAATAATGGAAATTATGTAGAGATAATGGGAGATAAGGAGAAATATTGGGAGATAAGGGGAAATAATGGGAGATATTTTATTACGTTGGGTAACATAAGGAATAAGCAGGAATAAAGTCCACGCGAGCGGAGCCGCGGGCCCGACTAGTTTTTAATAATTTAAAGTACAATAAAAAATATGTAATCACCACTCTTTTGTATTATTCACTTAATAACCTTTAAAATATCTTTTTTTTAAATATATGTACATACTTTTTACAGCGCCCAGGTGTATGTAACCCTTTTTTAACCTATAAGAGAGTTATGTTGGGAATGTGAAATCTTTGGCAAAATTATACTACTCACTGTATATCACCATTACACCAAACACGCTCTTGAGCGATGAGTCAATCATCGCTCCTTATGAAGCTAACATGGTTAGCGAAACGTGCGTCGAGTGCAAAAATAAAGTGGTGATATGATATACACTGACTAGTTATAAGAAAGTTAATTCAGTTTATCTTAAGAAAATAACGGCTGTCGCTGTTTTAAGTCACTGACAGTCGCTTTAAAATTAAAATATTTTTTTGAATTGTTGTGCCTATTACTTGATGGAAATTTATAACGAATGTAATGAAAGACTGATATTGTCAAATTTCCTCTTTATTTAGTTTCACTGAAACTGTATGACGCGTTTCGCTATTTCTTCTGATACAAAATGATATTTGAATATTAGTGTTGTTACATTTATACAAATACCCTAAGGTAGATAGGTAATAAAATTAATACTATATGCTAATGAATATTGCTGGGAAATCCATTCTGAATATTAATTGTATAAATTGAGTAAGGGGGAGTTACCATGGGCCAGACAGGTATCTTTTTGTTCGTTTAAGATGATGTCGGAATTTTTAATTCTATTTATTTCTAAATTTTCTAATAGGTTTAATTTTACATACAAAACAAAGGCTTTTACGCCTTTGTTTTGTATATAAAATTAAACCTATTAGAAAATTTAGAAATAAATAGAATTAAAAATTCCGACATCATCTTAAACGAACAAAAAGATACCTGTCTGGCCCATGGTAACTCCCCCTTACTCAATTTATACAATTAATATTCAGAATGGATTTCCCAGCAATATTCATTAGCATATAGTATTAATTTTAGTACCTATCTACCTTAGGGTATTTGTATAAATGTAACAACATTAATATTCAAATATCATTTTGTATCAGAAGAAGCTATAGTATAGCGAAACGCGTCATACAGTTTCAGTGAAACTAAATAAAGTGGAAATTTGACAATATCCATCTTTCTTTACATTAAAATATTTTTATTCGCTTTATGCGTTAATGAATTTTTTTTTACCGTCGGGCTTCTTTCTCATCTAAACAACCTGAAACTCGTTAATTAAGTATATCTTACGCTTAGACGTCTCGCCATCATCGCTGCCAAATAAATCACTTACCTGTTTATGACGAGATGTCTAGTGTGCACGATACGCTAATCTAATTTTAATTAAAAAGTGGTTTAAAACTAATTTATATAAGTAAATCCCGTGTACCTGACATTAAAATGCAAGAAGTCCAAAATATAAACCGAAACGCCCAAGGATACAAACTTTGAATCCGCCCAAACGAAACAACAAGGGTGTGGTAGAGAACTTTAATCCCGCAACAAATAAAAGAAAATTGTTCTGAGTGGAAAAGAAACGAACCCAAGTTCGTGAAAAACTTATAAACCGAAGAAAACACCCTGAAATTAACTTCTAAAGTTTTCAGACAATTTCTACGTGAAAAGACTTGGCAACAAGATATATACATATGTTTTCTTTCCATCAACTATAAGTAAAAGATATATTCGCGTTCGCGAACAAAGTTCTAAAATTTATTGAGTTTTGATGGGGGTGTTTTTTTATTCAATTTTTCGAAAGTTGAGAAGTAGTTATGTCGCGGAAGTTGGAAAATATAGTTTTTCATTGCCTACGATATAGTGTGTTGTTAGGAACAAGTTTTATACATCATTTTCTAGCTCATTGCTAGGAAAGTTTCCCGTATTTATATTCATAGGAACTTGTTAGACAAATTTGTTATTATTTATTTTATTGTAAATGTTACGTTCGTGATTAAAAATAATTAGGAAGATTGTAATATTTCTTTTATATGCTTTTTCTTAAGGGGTAACATACACCTGGGCGCAGCAAAAAGTATGTATATTTAAAAAAAATATTATTAAGTGAATACAAAAGAATGGCATTATATATTTTTAATGTACTTTAAATTATAAGAAATTTTTGTTTTAAATATGTTTTAAACGTTAACATTATTTTTTATCCGGTTAAATGGACCACTGATGAAAACTATGACGCCTCCTTATCTGCAGGATAACTTCACAGAAAATTATTCAATCTGCAAAAATAAAAATTAATCTTATAAAATAACTGGCCGTGCCCGCAGCTCGGCTTGCGTGGAGTTGATACATTATTATCGTCACTGCTTATTCCTTATGTTACCTAACGTAATAAAATATATGCTATAACCTGGTCAGAGAACATATGAATTTTATAAAAAAACACGTAAATCGGATAAGTGGTTCTCGAGTTCTAAGGGCACTAACGGACAGTCAGACAGAGAGACGTCGCATTTTATATATATTATAGAAGATTATGGATCACTTGGCCAGAGAACAAATGTGTGAATTAAAAAAAAACATATAAATTGGAGAAGTGGTTCTCGAGTGATAAGCGCACTAACGTACAAACAGACAGACAGAGAGACGTTGTATTTTGTATATATTATAGAATATTATAGATAACCTGGCCAGAGAACAAATGTATGAATTAAAAAAAAACATATAAATCGGAGAAGTGGTTCTCAAGTCATAATCGCACTAACGGACAAACAGACAGACAGAGAGACGTTGCGGCAAAATTTTTTCCGGCTTGATTCACTGTTATCGTTATTGCTTATTCCTTATGTTACCTAACGTAATAAAATATTTCCTATAACCTGGCCAGAGAACATATGTATCTTCAAAAAAAAAACACGTACATCGGATAAGTGGTTCTGGAGTGATAAGCATACTAACGGACAGACGGACAGACAGGGAGACGTTGCATTTTATATATATTATAGATGTAGTAGTTAAAAATTGTCGAAGGGAAAAGCCCTTTTTCAAAAATAAAGAATTTACGGTGTTTCAAACTTTAGTATGCAATTTTCGACCAAAAAATTTATTTTTAATTATTTATAAAAAATTGTCCATTAGACAAATTAAAAAAACCTCTCGACATTTTGTAGAAAAAGTAATTTTTAAGATTTAAAAAAAAGCCAAAAAATACTACAAATTGACTGAGCAATGTGCAAAAGTTTTGCTTTAGGATCATTTATCTTCCACTGATTGGTTGTCCCAGAATATTTTATAATATTAACTTGTTTTAAATTCCCAGATGTGCTTGATGGTTTAGCTTCGTCCTTATCTTCATTGACCAAACTAGTGGAATTAGGGATGAAAAAACTTTCTGCACGATAGATCCCCAAACTCCTCATACCAGAGCAGAAACTGCCGAGGAAATAAATTTCTCGAGCACATTTGTTCGTTTTAGAGAAGAATGACAGTTATTTTTCACAAATTGTCGTAGGTGATGAGACTTAGGTATTCTATTGGGATCCTATCACGAAACAGGAGTCGATGCAATGGGTTTGCAAGGGCTCCCTACCCCCAAAGAAGGCAAAAACGCATTCTTCTCCTGGAGAGTTGATAGTGGCCGTTCTTTTGCAACTGCGAAGGAATTTTGCCTATTGAGAATCAAAAATTTTACGACAATTGTAAGGTTCATAAGGCTCGACAGTTCAAGCCATTACCGGAAGCTATTGATTTGCCTGGTTGCAACATCTAACCTATTGTGCTGATTTACCGTCCTTTGACTTCTTTTTGTTCAAACGCTGATAATTTTCCTCAGACGTTGAGTTGAAAGCCACTGTAGCATAGTTTTTTGAGATCTTAAGAAAATAATTTTTTTTTTGATGTAATTAAAGAACTCTGTAAATGATAGTTATGTAAACAAAATTTTTTTGTAAGCTCCGCCAGATATCCTTTATAGCTGTGCTTACAAGTGATAATAAGATAGCGCCAGTAACTGTTATTACGTTATACTGCAAAATTATGGAATGAAATGTAATATACATATATATGAAAACTATAATAATTTTTAATGTATTCCACTGTTTTTCGTTGTTATAACCCCATTAATTTATTTGTTTACACTGAAAATCGCAATAAAAACAAAAATCGCATTTAATATTTTTAAAAGCTCTTTATTTCCCCCATTTTATGATAAAATTTCTACTTTGTAATATTCCCGAATGCAGGGAAATATAAAAAGAATTTTAATTTTGTTTTTACGAACCGTAATAATTCATACGAGTGGGAAACTAATGTTTTTTTCTTTTTTTTTTTCATGGCTGCTCCCCCAGGACTCAAATGTAAGTATATTTGTGGTAGTGGTGTATAGTGTGTGCATATAGCATGTTTTCTCTTTTGTTTTTTAATTTTTATGTATTGTTGCTTAATTGTTTTTTTTTTAAACTTACATCTCCTGTTTCATATTTTGTTTATATAATCCAAATTTAAATTATTGTCAGGCTAGACTTTATGTATTTTATTGCCTGAACTTTCAATAGCATGTAGATATATATATATATATATATATATATATATATATATATATATATATATATATATATATATATATATATATATGTATATATATATATATATATATATATATATATATATATATATATATATATAAAATACACACATTATAAAACACGCGTAGTCAGAGAAGCCTTGGGAATCGAAAAGAATGGACAGTTAAATAAGCGGGATGATGCACTGAATATTTCCATTACATGGAAGGGTCTACTAGCTAAACTAAAGAATAGCCAAAACATCGAGAAGGCAACAGTCAGCATAGCACCGAGACCCGTAATTACCACTGATGCGGGAACCCCGCCGGCAAACACCGATGCCCGGACGAACACTTCCGACCCCTCCACCTACAATCTGCCTAGACGCCGACCTATAAAAGATAGCGACCGAACTTCGGTTTTTCAGTTAGTTTAGCTCTCAGAGCGCCAGCCGCAGCAAGATCACAGTGTCCAATAGCAGCAGCAGCAAGAGCACTTGAAAATGCCAAATGAGATTTTGGCGAAACTTCGTGCAACTTCATTGTTAGACGAACGGATTGAAACCCGGAATTCTGATGTATTACATTCCATCATCCGTGAAAATCTCTATTGTAACAAATATATATATATATATATATATATATATATATATATATATATATATATATATATATATATATATATATATATATATGTATATATGTATATATATGTATATATATATATATATATATATATATATATATATATATATATATATATATATATATATATATATATATATAAACTCCTGGACAAAATTAACGCAACAATCTGAAAATTAATTTATCTTTTTCTTATGTCAGTTTTAAAGTTTATCGAGTATTTGAATAGTAGACTATGCATATTTTATTTCGTTGTTCATGACAGAAATCAAAATAATTCGTTTAGATTTACAGTTTTAAAGAATTTTTTAGAAGATAAACAATTTTCTGTAATAATGCGATAGATTTTCTTTAAAAGTAAGCTTATAAATTGTTCCCTTTTTCAAAGTAATATGTTTTTGTGGTAGACTGTTTTATTTTTGACCCCGAAGAATTAGAAAAATGAATCGAACAAGGAATTTAACTGAACACGAGGTAGTGCGAGCCTCAGTTTTATTGGACGAGGCATATTGTCAGAGTTATGTTGCCAATTTGTTAGACAAACATCGTTCCACAATAAGTCGTATGGTAAGACGCTTGAATGAAGTAGGAACTTATTCTAGAAGACTAGGGCAAGGGCGAAAACGATGCACTAGCGACCTAGATGAACGTTTTATAAGACAATATGCTTTAAGAAACAGGACTGTCACTAGTTCTATAATAAGAAACGAACTCGAAGCTGTTCGCAATATCACAATTTCTTCTAAAACAGTTAGAAGACGGTTAAATGAAGCTGGATTAAACAGTAGGAGACCAGCCACTGCGCCCTTGCTTACTAGAGAGAACAGAGTTGCCAGGTTACGTTTTGCTCGAAATCACGAAAACTGGTCTGTGGATGATTGGAAACAAGTTTTCTTCACAGATGAAACTAGGGTTAGTCTAAAACATCCAGATGGTCGTGAGCGAGTATGGCGAAGACCAGGAGAGAGGTTTGCTCCTTGCAATATCTCTGCAAGGATTCCATTCGGCGGTGGCTCTGCTATGTTCTGGGGTGGCATCTGCTTTGATACTCGCACAGAGTTAGTTCCTGTCCGTACGAGATCCATGAATGCTGACTACTATCTTGAGAATATTGTAATAGAACATGCCTTTTCGGTCATTTTGTGGGGCCCAATTTTCTGTTTATGCAAGACAACGCTCGACCTCACGTCGCTAGGGAGGTACTCGATTATCTTAATCAAGTTGATATACCGATTATGCAATGGCCACCAAAAAGCCCGGATCTGAATCCGATAGAACATGTATGGGATCACCTTAAGAAAAATGTGAAACGTCATATACCTGCACCTAGAAACCTGAGGGAACTTGAAAATGCAGTTATCACAGAATGGGAGCAAATTCCTCAAGATTTAAATAGAAGCATGCCTAGGCGCATAAACGCTGTCATCCGAAGTAGAGGAGGCAACACACGCTACTAGTGTCCCAGTTACACCATTAATTTTGCTACTAGTGTCCCAGTTTATTTTTTTCATTATAACATAATTTCAACGATTTTGTTATTAGGTCTTAAGAATAATTTTAATTCGAATCTTATAGAGAAATTTGGTAGCTAATTCACTTTTAAAGTATCCGAATAAATTTTTTTAACTTTTAGTGTAACCAATGTTCATAAAAAAAAATTAAAATTAATTCATTACAGAGATTTGTATGATTTAATATATTGTTGCGTTAATTTTGTCCAGGAGTGTATATATATATATATATATATATATATATATATATATATATATATATATATATATATATATATATATATATATAATTTTTTCTGTTGAACCTTTTATTTACATAAACTTGATTGGTTTTTCTTGGGTACTTAGGTTCTTTTGGAAAATACAAATTAGTTTATTTGGCGTTTCGCCTTATTTTTTTTACATTTTCAAAAAATTTTAAAATTTTTTATTATTCATTCTAAAATTAAAAAATACAAAGTTTTTTTAGGTCAATTTACAGGTTTAAAAACACATAACCTTTTACGCACACTCGGACATTTAAAATATTTACACTATAACAACAATACAAAATAAATTAAACAAGAGTATATACCTTGAAAGTCAACTATTTTGGTGTTTGTGAATTTCAAATTCTATATTTCTTATCAACATATCGTGTCTCGTATTTTTTTATTGATTTTTTTAAATTTAATTATCTATAATGGGTGTCTTAACCAAAAAACTGTTATTTATGTTAAGTATATATACCATTTTGTATTATTAAGAGGATATGCATGCCACCATGTTTATTTTTTAATTAGATTTGTATAGATATGACTGATTCCTCTTATATCAGTCCTATCATTCACAGTGTTTTCATCTTTTTTTATTTCAATCGTCTCTTTGAGGACCTTGGTTTCATTAAATTTAAAGTCATGTTTTTCTTCCGCTTCATGTTTACTAAGGGCAGTGGAAGCATTCCTAGTATATTTGTATCCATTCAGACTGTTTTTTAGTAACTGAGAAGTCATTCCAATATATTTCTTCGGACAATCCGCATACGGTATTGCATACACAACATTAGATTCATTCATTGTGGGGATATGGCTTTTTAAGTTTGTAAATTATGAACTTAGTTTATTTTGAGTTTTATGGCAAACTATAATGTTATATTTTTTCAAGACCCCATTTCAGCTTCTCAGAAAGTTCCTTTGTATAAGGAAGTGGTAAAAATTTATCATGGTTTTGTTTACTATTTTTGGTGTTGTTTTTTGAGTTATTATAAAACTTGTATATTCTCTTTAAAATTGTTTTGTATTAAGACCGTTTTTACTTTTTTTAGCGCGTCTGGTCTTAGTTCAGGGGAAGTCAATTTTATTGCTCGGTCTGTTAGGCCCACTATAACGCTGATTTTCTGGGACGTTGCATGATTAGAGTGAAAATTCAAATATCTCCCTGACCAAGTAGGTTTTGTATACTACTCGGTAAGGATTTTATCTTGCTTTCTGATAAGAGTCAGGTCCAGAAAATTTATTTTACCATCCCTTTCAATTTCTGATGTAAATTGTAATTTTTTTGTGGAAGCTATGAAATTTGTATAGGATTTCGGTAATTTTTTCATTTTGAGCTGCTAATACACAATCGTCTACGAACCTCTAGTTTGTATTTTCCAAAAGAACCTAAGTATCCAAGAAAAACCAATCAAGTTTACATATATATATATATATATATATATATATATATATATATATATATATATATATATATATAAAGGGTGATTCATTTAGAGGTACTTCTTTTTAAATAAAAAAAAATGAATAAAAACAATTTTATTTTATAATCTTTATTATCATATAAAAGAACCATTCTTTACAATTATTTCTTAAAGATAATTTCTTTCAAATGTTGTCCGCGACTACGGTTAACAACGTCCATTCTGAAGTTCCAATTTTCAATGACGCGTGTGAGTATTTCGAGTGGTATTTGGCCAATGACTCGAGTAATATTGGCCTCCAATGCCTCAATTGTAGCTGGCTTATCCATGTAGACTTTGGACTTTACATAGCCCCAAAGGAAAAAAGTCAAGAGGTGTGATGTCACATGATCTAGCCGGCCAATTCACTGGTCCAAAGCGTGAAATGATCTGTTCGCCGAATTGCTCTCGCAGTAAAGCCATGGTTTCACGGGCTGTATGGCAAGTGGCGCCATCTTGTTGGAACCAAATTTCGTCGAGACTACGGGCTTCAATTTCTGGCATCAAATAGTCTGTTATCATGGCACGATAACGGTCACCATTCACTGTAACATTCCGGCCGGCCTCTGTTTTGAAGAAATATGGACCGATTATTCCACCGGCCCATAAACCACACCAAACAGTTGTTTTTTCTGGATTTAATGGCAGCTCTTAAACCTCTTCAGGTTGTTCATCACCCCAAATACGGACATTTTGTTTATTCACGAACCCATTAAGCCAAAAATGGGCCTCATCGGTGAACAAAATTTTTTCTCGAAAACAGTGGATCTTCTGCAAGCTTGTCAAGAGCCCAACGACTAAAACGAAAACGATTCGGAAGGTCGGTCGGCTTCAGTTATTGCACTAGTTGAATTTTGTATGCTTTTAAAGAAAGATCCTTACGTAAAATACGCCAAGTTGTTGATTATGACAGGCCAAGCTGTTGAGAACGGCGACGAATCGACATTTCACGGTCTTCGCGTACACTCTCCGCTACCGCCCCTTTATTTTCTTCACTACGTGCTGGATGTGGTCTATTCGGTCGAGCATTATCCAATAATGAAAATTGGGTCTCAAACTTATTGATGGTAGAGCGAATTGTGCGTTCGGTAGGCCGATTATGTGGACCATAAGTTGCTCTAAGCGCCCGATACACATTCCTCGTAGAACGCCCATTTTCGTAATAAAGTTGAACAATTTGTAGATGCTGTGCCGGGCTAAGTCTTTCCATTATGAATTGTCAAACACTACTGAACAGGAATGCCACTTCAGTTGACACGACGCATGCGCAATCTGCAATTAAATCCCCATCACAAAAAGTACCTCTAAATGAATCACCCTTTATATATATATATATATATATATATATATATATATATATATATATATATATATATATATATATATAAAGTCGAAATTGAGATAAAACTTCGTTAAACCAAATATGTTCATTCAATGCTTTATGCAGAGACCGAAACAAATAGTAATATGACGGTGCAAGGGCTGGCTATACGGAGAAGCATCAAAATTTTCCATTCAAGTTCTCTCAATTTTTTCCAAGTCATCAAAGATGAATGTGCCCTGGCACTCTCATGGTTGCAGACGACACTCTTTCTATTGACTAGTTCTAGCCAATGTTTTTTAATCCCTTGCTTCAATCTTATGAATTGCTGATTGGAGAGTACAGAATCAGTCGTTTAGCCATGCTATAGTACCTCGTAATGCACGATTCTCTTTCAATCCCACCGAACGCACGACATCAATTTTTTTGCGTCAGTCCAATCGTTGCCATCGTTTGTGCAACTTTCTTTTTATCACATACGTTCCATTTTTTATCGCCCTTGATCGACTGCTTCAGAGAGAGTTTAAATGTAGTCGTACAAGCGTCAACCCACATTCAGGACATCCAAAAACTACGACAACTGAAGAAACTGTTATGCAAGTACAAAATATGGTAATGGAAGACCGTCGATCAATCGTGGATTCAAAATTTCGACAACAAACCGCACAGTGGATTGAGACCGGTTGCTCAGCTCCAAAGCAGCCAAAGTGTTTAAAGTCGTCCGAAAATGTTATGGCATCAGTTTTCTGGGATGCAGAACTAATTTTGTTAATTGATTACCTTCAAACCGGTTAAATAATCTCAGAACAGTATTATTGCAACCTTTTGGACCAACTGGATGAGAAAATTGGTGAGAAAAGGCTCCGTTTGCAGAAGAAAAAAATCATCTTTCATTATGACAATGCACCTGCTCACAGATGTGCTTTGGCAACGACAAAACTGGTAGAATTAAAGTACGAATTGTTGGAACATCCACTAACAAATGATGAGGTGATAGCATCCGTGGATGGGTATTTTGAAGGTCTTCCTGAAAACCACTTCAGAGATGAGTTGGAAAATCATTGGAAAAAATGTGTTGAGCTTAAGGGAGATTATGCTGAAGAATAAATGTATTTCAACTCATTAATTCATCTTGTTTCATTTCCGCTTTCAAAACTTATTGACTGACCTATAATGCAATGGCCATTTGAATTTCTTCTAAGTACCAGTATGGATGAGTTAGTTCCGAGGATCAAAAACTGTTGTCCGTTAATCTCTGTGTAGGTTTGGGCATACCTAAAAAATCAAGGGAAAAAGCAAAACGGCGAGATTTTAATTAATAGGATGCGAAACATTTGTTAACAACATTAATTAAAAATAAATGTGTGCGTGTGGGCGGTAATTAAAAATAAACTTGGGCAGAAATTAAAAATAAATGTAAGCAGTAATTAAGAATACATGTGGGCAGTAATAACAAATAAATGTGGGCAAGTAAGATTTGAGAATTGGCTTAGATAGGTTCAAGTGGCGGGGGTAGGGTGTAAAGATACAAGGCGCTTTATTATCTAAACCAGAGGTTCCCGAACTTTTTTTTCTCGTAGACCACTTTCAAAATTTTACTGGTTTCGGTGGACCCCCTGCTGCTACATTTCTACCATATTCCCAAAACTCGTCAAAAAATGTGAAGAGTAGATCTAACGATGGAAATTTGCGTCGTGGCTGAGTTCCCACCCTAAATTCGGAGTGGTAAAAATAAAAAGAAAAATAATATATTTTCTTGTGTTCTATTTATTAAAATAATATGATTACAGACTTAATAGAATTAAAATTAAACATTAATAACGTACCGTAACTTCAACAATGCAAATCAATAATTAAAAAATTTTAATGGGAGGGATGTACTTGATGGATTGACAGCAAATTATCAATATTTGGCTTCAGTTTTGTAAGGAATAACCGCAAATCTCCCCGTTCTGTGATGTTCAATCTGCTCCTTTTTTTTGTTAATAGGTTTGTAACGACACTAAAACTTTTTTTCGACAAGATATGACGAGGGAAACGCTATCAAAAGTTTTCTCGCAATTTCCCACAGCCCAGGATATTTTTCGGGTATTTCTGCCTGCAGCCAAAATGTTTGATATCCTTGTTTAAATTTCACTTTCAGCTCCTCATTAGTGCTAAGCTCGAGTAGCTCCTCTTGTAATACCACATTCGCCACTTCCATTTCATCAAATGGATTTATGATCCATGGTGGTATCCATCGTAAGAATATCTTCAAATCTATTTTTGAAGTCATCATGCATTTAAATGTTGAACGTATGTCTGAATATCCTCATCAAGACATTCTGCCTGTGACAAGTTTGGAAACTGGGAGAATTCCCGCCGACTAATATTTTGCTTCATATATTTCAATTTTCCAAGAAAAGCCGAAATTACACCCTATGTTTTTATTAAATTTAGGCTTGTAACTGCAAGTTAATGTCATTAAATTTTTCGAACAAATCTGTCAAATACGCGATGTCTGCTTTCAATCTGATCAGGTTTTCTTTTAAATCTGGATCTTTACTTTCCAGAAGCTCTAAAACTGATTCAAAAAGTGAGTAAAATCTTGTTAAACATGCACCTTTCGACAACCAGCTTACTTCAGTATGTAAGAGCAATCGTTGGAAGTTTTCATCATTTTCGTCGCACAATTGGGCAAATAAACGGGTATTCAACTCATTGCTTCTTATTTTGTTAACTGCTTTAATCACAAATTGAAGCGATTGGTCCAATCTATCACTCAAATTTTTCGCTACCAGGTGTTGTCGGTGGATGACACAGTGAATTGCAGTTACTCCTGGTATAATTCTTTTAAGATGGCTTATAAACCCATGATATTGCCCGAAGATGGTAAGAGCTCCATCTGCTGCCACCGAAATAATGTTTGTAAATGCAATCGATTTTTCCTTAAAAAAATCACTCAGGACATTAAATATTGATTCGCCTTTAGTGTCCGTCTCCAAAGTTTTCGCGAATAGCAGCTCTTCATGGATTTCTTCGTCCATAACAAATCGAACATATGCCAATAATAATGCTTCATTACCAGGTAAAGTTGACTCGTCCAGTTGAATAGAAAGATGAGTTGTTTGCAGATAATTACACAAGAAGCTTTCAATATCAGAGCTCATTTCATCAATACATCTTTGTACTGTGTTGTTACTCAAAGAAATTCTTTTGAGTACGTCAAATGGAGGTTTGTGCAGAACAGTTTTTAAAACCTCTGCAACACCGGGTAAAATTAACTGTTCTCCGATGGTGTGCGGTTTTCCAGATTTCGCTATAAGCAATGAGATATTGTAAGATGCCCGCAAGCCATCATCGTTACTTTGAGACGTTGAAGCGAACGTACTGTGCACGGTGGGTCTCTTTTCATATTTTTCCTTCAATGTTTGAAAATATTTTAAATCTTTACCTATTTTATGAGGATGACACCTTCTTAGATGATCTTCGAGCTTCGATGGTTTCATAGAGTCATTGCTCAAAACTTTGTTGCATAAAAGGCCTATGGGCAATCGTTTGTCTGCCTTTGATGGAAAAAACCCAAATTTCAAATAATCAACACTGTACTGTGTGGTAAATATAGAACGTATGTTTATTATTATTTTTTGTTATAATTAAGTCTAAGAAGTTTATGCTATTATTAGTTTCTTCTTCTGTAGTGAAAATTCACTAACTAATAATAGCATAAACATCTTAGACTTAATTATAACAAAAAATAATAATAAACATACGTTCTCTATTTACAATATATATAACAATACATAATAATCATGTGACCCAATCCAACACAAACTAGCTGCCTTTCATAGCATGATCCATATACTACTATCTGTTCCATTAAATGAAAAAGATTTTTTCAAAGAACTAAACATAATAAAACAAATTGCAGTAAACAACGGATATAATGTAGATATAATAAACAAAATTTTAAAAAAGAAAAAATATAAAAAAGCCTTAGAACTAATTTTTCCTAGGCAAAAAATGAATCAAGAACACTATAGTGTTATTACATACATAGGTAAGACTAGCAATAAAATTAGAAATGTCTAAACAAAAAAAACTAAATATTAATGTAGCATTTAAAGCAAATAAATAAAAAATAATAAATCAAAAACAGACAAAGAGCAAAAATCAGGTGTTTATAAACTTAATTGTGAAAATTGCGATTGTACTTATATTGGGAATAAAAGAACATTTTACATCTTTTATAACTAGCAAATCAGACTGAAATTACGCTAACCATTTAATAGAATGGGAACATCAGTTTAATAAAAACTTTGAAATTTTACATGTTGAAAATAAAGGGTATAAATTAAAATTGCTTGAATCTATGGAAATCAATAAACTTAAAAATACTAATTATTTATTAAACGACTAATTAGAATTAAATAATTCACCTCTTCTAAATATATTTCAATAATACCGTACTTAATTAATTTGTTACCTATAATATAAAGTCTTTATAATAGTATAATTAGGGATTTTCAACATTATTGTATTTTACCTGTAGGGATCATATATATATATATATATATATATATATATATATATATATATATATATATATATATATATATATACTAGCCGTGCCCGCGGCTCCGCGCGCGTGGACTTGATTCACTAATATCGTCACTGCTTAATCCTTATGTTACCTAACGTAATAAAATATCTGCCATTATTTCCTCTTATCTTCCATTATTTCTTCTTATCTCCCATTATCTCTACATAATTTCCATTATCTAGGCTTACTTCTGCGCATCTCCCATTATTTATCCTTATCTCCAATTATTTCTTCTCCTTCTCTCCCATTATTTCTCCTTATCTCCTATTATCTAGGTTTATCTCGACTTATCTCGCAATATTTCTACTTATCTCCCATTATTTCTCCTTATCTCCCATTATCTCACCATAACTCCCAATATCTTATCTCTGCTTATCTCCCATTAGTTCTCCTTATCTCCCATTATTTATATTTATCTCCTATTATCTCACCTTATCTCCCATTATCTAGGCTTATATCGAATTATATAAAACATATGTCTAAATTTATAACAACACGTAAATCGGATAAGAGGGTTCTCAAGTGATAAGCGCACTAACGGACAGACAGACAGACGTTGCATTCTATATAATATTATTATCTCTACATAATTTCCATTATCTAGGCTTATCTCTACTCATCTCCCATTATTTCTCCTTATCTCCCATTATTTCTCCTTATCTCCCATTATCTCACCATAACTCCGATTATCTTATCTCTGCTTATCTTTCATTATTTATACTTATCTCCCATTATCTCACCTTATCTTCCATTATCTAGGCTTATAACGACAGACAGACAGACGTTGCATTCTATATAATATTATTATCTCTACATAATTTCCATTATCTAGGCTTATCTCTGCTCATCTCCCATTATTTCTCCTTATCTCCCATTATTTCTCCTTACCTCCCATTATTTCTCCTTATCTCCCATTATCTAGGTTTATCTCGATTTATCTCGCAATATTTTTCCTTATCTCCCATTATTTCTCCTTATCTACCATTATCTCACCATAACTATGATTATCTTATCTCTGCTTATCTCCCATTATTTATACATATCTCTCATTATCTCACCTTATCTTCCATTATCTAGGCTTATATCGAATTATATAAAACATATGTATAAATTTATAAAAACACGTAAATCGGATAAGCGGTTCTCAAGTGATAAGCGCACTAACGGACGGGACAGACAGAGAGAGAGACGTTGCATTTTATATATATTATATTCTTTGCAACATGATATTGTTTCGTATTTAAAGGTTAAGGCAGTGTATTGCAACGCGTTAACGGTAACCTTTTTCTGATTTGATTCACTATTATCGTCACTGCTTATTCTTTATGTTACCTAACGCAATAAAATATATCCTATAACCTGGCCAGAGAAAATATTTATATTTAAAAAAGGAGCACGTAAATCGGATAAGTGGTTCTCCAGTGATAAGCGCACTAACGGACGGACAGACAGACAGACAGACAGGCAGAGAGACAGGCAGACAGACAGGCAGAGAGACGTTGCATTTTATATATATTATAGATAGAAGATTATAGATAACCTGGCCAGGGAACAAATGTATGAATTAAAAAAAAAAACATGTAAATCGGATAAGTGGTTCTCGAGTGATAAGCGCACTAACGGACAGACAGACAGAGATACGTTGCATTTTATATATATTATAGATGTAATAAAATATATATCTATAACCTGGTCAGAGAACATATGTATGAATTTAAAAAATCACGTAAATCGGATAAGTGGTTCTCGAGGGATAAGCGCACTAACGGACAGACAGAGAGACGTTGCATTTTATATATTTATTGTAGATATAGATTATTATTATTATTATGTAACCTGGCCAAAGAATATATGTATGAATTTAAAAAAAGACACGTAAATCGGATAAGTGGTTCTCGCCTGATAAACGCACTAATGGACAGACAGACAGACAAAGAGACATTGCATTTTATATATATTATAGATTATAGATTGTAGATATTCTTTGCTATATAATATTGTTCTATATTTAATGGTTTAGACTGTGTTTTGCAAGGGAACGCGCTAGTGGCAAACTTTTTTTTTCCGACTTCATTCACTATTATCGTCACTGCTTATTCCTTATGCTACCTATCGTAATAAAATATAGCCTATAACCTGGCCAGAGAACATTGTATGTTTTAAAAAAAAAAAGTAAGTAAATCGGATAAGTGGTTTTCCAGTGATAAGCGCACTAACGGACAGACAGACAGACAGACAGACAGAGCGACGTTGCATTTTATATATATTATATAGATTATATATATATATATATATATATATATATATATATATATATATATATATATATATATATATAAAATTTTCCATCTTGTTCTTTTAATCTTGATAAAGCTACAGTGATAGCGAAACATGTTGATATGTTAAAATAAATGTGGAGTTTACCAGTAAAAGAAAAGAAAAAAAAATTGTTTTACTGTTCACTTAACTTAAGCTTAATGGATCTCCACCAAGTATCGGCCAAAACAATCCAGTATAATGTAATACTTGCGCACATTTTTCTTTGTATTATTTTTAAAAAATTGCGAAAAAAATCGCTGTTCCCCCCCTTATCTCTAAAAGTACTGATCAAAAAATTTTGAATAAATTCTGGAATATTCTTCACAGGGTGTAGATTGAGCGAAAATTATCACGAGTGCATTGCCTTTAATAATTTATCTGGCATATAAAAAAAACAAAAATTTCAAGGTCATTAATTTTCAGTAAAGAACGAAAAAAACTTTATTGAAAATTCATTCATGTTTATAATCTCATTAATCATTTTATACCTCCGTAACAAAATTTTTTTATATTAAACTAGCCGTGCCCGCGGCTCTGCTCGCGTGGTCTTGATTCACTATTATCGTCACTGCATATTTCTTATGTTACCTTATGTAATAAAATACATCCTATAACTTGGCCAGAGAACCTATGTATTTTATAAAAAAACACGTAAATCGGATAAGTAGTTCTTGAGTGCTAAACGCACTAACGGACAGACAGGCGTTGCTTTTTATATACATTATAGATTTCTTTTGATAGGTATTAAGTTAAGAATTGAAAAAAACACGTAGATCGTATAAATTTTCGAGTGATAAGCTCACTAACGAACAGACAGGCAGACAGAGAGACGTTGTATTTTATATATATTGTATTCTTTGTTCCATATTTAACGGTTTAGGCAGCGTATTGTAAGAGAGTGCACTAGCGGCAAACTTTTTTCCAATTTGATTCGCTATTATCGTCAGTGCTTATTTCTGATATTACCTAACGTTATAAAATATATCGTATAACCTGGCCAGACAACATATGTCTGAATCTAAAAAAAAATCCAAAAATATTCTGTGGATTTCTCCCTTTATCTCATCTGGACCAACTGCTTTTCCATCCTTTTGTAGTTGTATAACTTCTCTGTTATTTCTGGCCCTATCTCATTATCTCTGTTTAGCTGTACGCTTTCTGATCTATGTCCATTGAAAAGTTTTTTATGTACTGCTCCCATGTCTTTATTTTGTCCTTAATATTCAGTATAATTTCATTGTTTCCATTTCTCAGAATTGTTTCTTATTTTTTCCTCCCAATTCTTATGCAAGTTAAATGTGTCATGCTTCTCTTGCAGTTCCTCTATTTCTCGGCATTTCTCACTTAAGCAGAATTCCTGAGCTTCTCTACATTTTCGACGTATTACTCTGTTTAATTCGTTGTACTTTGAGACATCTTTAGTTTTCTGTAATCGTCTTTCGTCCATCAACCCATTTCTTCCTCCTGTACCGCCACTAATTCACTCTTCATTCTAACCCATTGAGATTCGACACTTTGATTTTCTGTTCCCATGTCCTTTCCTTTCCTTAAATTTCTCATCCATTCGATTTGATATTTGTTTTCTAATTTCAGGATTCTTTAGTTTATCAGTATCTAATGGGGTTTATTGTTTGTTCCCATCCAAAGTGACCTAAAATGGCTCATTCCGCGGCAGCTAAATATATTAAAAAGTCGGTGTCGTTTGTGAAGAAGTGGGTTTTAACGAGACGAAAAATGACGACGACTTGCCAAAACGTGACGCGGTAGGCAAAGTCAGTCACTCCGAAAGTCGAAAAACGAATCGTATCTTTGTTTTCACGGGATTCGAAATTGACGTTGCATCAAGGAGCGTCAAAATTAAGAAAATCGGGTTTGAATATGTCCCGTGAGACCATTCGACAACATCTTCGTGCTCATGATATCAAAGTCCTAAGCACGTTGAAGAAACCTTTGCTGGGCGAAAATTATGTCGCGAAGCGGCTCGCTTGGGTCCACGATAAGATACTAGAGTGGCTCCTACAATCCTCGGACGCCAACTCTATTGAAACCGTTATGGTCCCTTGTAAAGAGAAAGTTCAGAGAAAAGACTCTGAGGACTTTGAACTCAGTTGTCTACAGAGATTTGAAAAATTTAGAGATCATTGCCGCGCGAGTACGCAGAAAATCTCGTCGACAGCATGTCTCGAAGTAGTTGCGCCGTAGTTAGCACACCAAAGAATACATTGTTGGCAAAAAATTTTCTCGAAGCTCATTTTGCCAAGAATACGAGCGGTAACGTTCTTTCTTGACAAACTATATGAGTCTCATTATCTTCTAGCTGGATGGACAAGTTTTAGACCGTTTGCAAAAATTATGCAGTTCAAAATAACTCCGTTCTGTACTTTTAATCCATTTTACTTAATTAACCCTTGCATATTTATACATAGCACGTTCGATTGTATCTACCCTACCTTAATAACTTAACACACGGATAGAATTCATGCAGGTGAAGCCGGCCTTTGTATAAGCATCCCTTTTTTCTACCCTTTTTTGTCGGCCACCCTTTCTATTCGACCGTATTTAATTAAAATAACACACGGATACGGAGCATGCCAGCTTAGTTCTGTTTTGTGCATTTTACATTTATTTGCTGCATTTAATATAGGTTAATTAAAATGCAGTGAAAACGGTGCAAGTCAAACCCAGTGGCCATTTAAAGGTACAGTCTGTCAGGTAGGAACGTGACCGCTCGTATTCTTGGAAAAATGTGTTTCGAGAACATTTTTTGTCATTGTCCAATCGTCTCCTGCATTAATCATCGCCTGACATCTTCGAGGCATGTTGTCGACGAGATTTTCTGCACACTTTGCAAATTTTTCGAATCTCGGCAGACAACTGAGTCAAAGTTCTCTGAGTTTTTTCTCTGAGCTTTCTCTTTACAAAGGACCAAACGTTTTCAATAGGGTTGACGGCTGGCGATTGTGAGAGCCACTCTAGTGTCTTATCGTGGGCCAAAGCGAGCCGCTTCGCGACATGATTTTCGCCCAGCAAAGGTTTCTTCAACGTGCTTCGGAATTTGACATCATGCGCACGAAGATGCTGTCGAATGGTCTCATGGGACACATTCAAACCCGATTTTCTTAATTTTAATTATTGTAAAGCAACTGAAAATAGACAGAAGTCCATAGTCCAGCAGTTTACTAGCTATTCTCTTGTCCGTCAAATCTATCCTGAGACGCGTTTCGCCGTATCACGGCTCGTCAGTCAGCCTAGGATTGACAAACAAGAGAACAGAATCAACTGGTACTTATCCCAGAAGTTACGGAGTACGATGGTAGGATACAACGAATTGTATTAAGTACGCATACCTATTACTCGATCGAAAGCTGACACAACAGCTTTCGAACAGACACAGTGGTTGACACAGTTAACGGTTTAAAAGTAGGTAGAGCTTTTCGAGGGATCCTTCCTCAGGCATATATAATTATTGTAAAGCAACTGAAAATAGACAGAAGTCCATAGTCCGGCAGTTTACTAGCTGTTCTCTTGTCCGTCAAATCCATCCTGAGACGCGTTTCGCCGTATCACGGTTCGTCAGTCAGGCTAGGATTGACAAACAAGAGAGCAGAATCAACATACAATTCGTTGAATCCTACCATCGTACTCCGTAACTCCTGGGATAAGTACCAGTTGATTCTGTTCTCTTGTTTGTCAATCCTAGCCTGACTGAGGAGCCGTGATACGGCGAAATGCGTCTCAGGATGGATTTGACGGACAAGAGAACAGCTAGTAAACTGCTGGACTATGGACTTCTGTCTCTTTTCAGTTGCTTTACAATAATTATATATGCCTGAGGAAGGATCCCTCGAGAAGCTCTACCTACTTTTAAAGCGTTGACTGTGTCAACCACTCTGTCGGTTCGAAAGCTGCTGTATCAGCTTTCGATGGAGTAATAGGTATGCGTACTTAATACAATTCGTTGTATCCTACCATCGTATTTCTTAATTTTACCGCTCCTTGACATAACGTTAATTTCGAGTCTCGTGAAAACAAAGAGTGACTTTCGGAGTGACTTTGCTTACCGAGCCACGTTTTAAGTCGTCGATATTTTTCGTCTCGTTTAAAACGATTTTTACCGACTTCTTCACAAACGATACCGACTTTTTAATATATTAGGGGCTGCGAAATGTGCCATTTCAGGCCCTTTTGGATGGAAACAAGAAAGACTGTCTCGAACCGACGCGCAAACAAGGTTCCCTCTACCGAATTTTTGTTGAATTGCTAGAATCGCATCTACCAAAAATGACTTATCGCGGAACCGTTCTTACTTGACAGACTATATTTCAAAAGGATAGATTACTTTCGGAAAATTTATTGATTATTTACATGGAACATATTTTGGCATATTTAAACATTTTACCGTCTTTCATCAACCTCATAAACAATTTTTTTCTTTGATTAATTTGCACATTTTTAGTGTCCCGTATCAAAATTGAAAAACGGAACGCTTACGGAATCACTTCGATGTCTGTGTGTCTGTCTGTCGCAGCCGATTTTCTCCGAAACATGTGATATAGAAAGTTGAAAATTATCACAAATATAGGAATTAATTGTCTTATCACAGTCGTGCAGTTTTGAAATTTAAATTATGATTTAAGGGTTTTAGTTTTGGGGATGCAATCGAAAGTGAACGAAAAAAAAATTCCAGGTCATCAGGCAGAGTGTCAAATGAAAGCTTGTGAAAACACGAGTTTAAAAATCCTCGCTCTATCTCTAAGAGGACTATTCAAAAAAATTCGTAAAAATTCTTGAATATCCTCCATAAGATGCAGATTGAATGAAAATTATTATTTCATCATCATTTTGATAATGATATATGTTTCGTACTTGTATACAAGTCCCTATCCTATTTAATAAAAAATGTTAGTCACTGTGTAGATAAAAGTATAAAACTCATATGCACAGCAACGATCTAAGATAACACTGCGTTACAAATTTTTTAAAAAAATAAGTACCCACTTAAATTTTTCTTGTTTATTTATTCATACACAACACTTATTAAGAATACATAAGTACTTTTTGTCTATCACGTACTGTTTTTTAGGTACGATAGTTAACAATTTTAAGTAAAATAATTAAGGAGTAAAGTACAGTGTATACTTAGCTTCATTAAATTTTCCAATAATTCGAATAAAACTGCTAAAAAAACTTATTATTAATACATTTGGATACAGTTAAATATAAAATATATGGTAAAAACTTTATATTGTACATTAAATGTTAAAAATATTTAACTTTTTCTCTTATGTTGGGAAATATCTTCTCGTTTTAAAAGCCAGCAGTAATCTCCCAACATAGCTACGTCCCAACGACCTTAAAAACCGTTCCTCAAGCCTTTTCACATCCTGATGAAATCGTTCCTCTTGTTCATCACTCACTGCTCCAAGATTTGATGGAAAAAAAGAGAAATGGGAATGGAGGAAATGAATTTTTAATGACATTCGGCAACCCATCTTTTTGTATGCTCTTAACAAATCGTTCACTAAGAGTTCTGCATTCTCGGCTCTATGATTTCCTAAAAAACCTTTTATCACGGCTTTTAATGATGTCCATGCGCATAGTTCTTCGTCATTTAGTGTTTGATCAAATTTGTTGTTTTTCATTAATAGGCGTATTTGTGGGCCAATAAAAATACCTTCTTTCAACTTTGCGTCACTTAGTCTTGGAAAAATAGATTTTAAATATAAAAATCCTTCGCCATTTTTATTCATCGCTTTCACAGAATTCTTCATTCAGCCGAGTTTTATGTGTAGAGGAGGTCAAATGACGTCTTCGGGGTTGATTAAAGGCAAGTATTTTATATTTGACTTCCCACATACAAATTCCGTTCGTTTTGGCCAGTCTTTGATCAAATAGTGCTTATCAGTAGCTCTACTGTCCCACATGCAAAGAAAGCAGCAGTACTTAGTAAATACACCTTGCAAACCAACTATCATAGCTATTACTTTGAGGTCAGCGCCCACTTTGCACTTAAAATTTTTATATTTAATTAAATCCAATATTGATTTCATATTTTCGTATGTCTCTTTTAAAACAGTTGAATAGGCCACTGGTATTGACGGATATTTATTACCATTATGAAGTAAAACTACCTTCAGACTTGTTTTCGAACCATCAATAAAAAGACGCCATTCATTTGTATCATAGGGAATTTCTAACTCACCCATCAAAGATACAATGTCATTACAAAAACATATGTTTTCTGAACTAGAGTAAAAAGTTGCCATTTCTTTACTTCGTTTTCGTTGTACAGATATTTTTGTATCTGGTGCCAACAAGTGCCATTCGTGTAGTCTTGATCCAAGTAATTCGGCTTGTCTAACAGACAAATTCAAGTCCCGTATCAAATCATTTAATTCCCGTTGTTGAATTAAATGCGGTTGGCATAGATCACTTGAAGAGGGTAAAAAGTCTGGATCTTGGTTGTCAACTTCCATGTCTTGTCCATCGTTATTTTCATCGCTTGGTATATCTAACTCTTCAGTTTGTCTTTTCTTAGGAGGCAAAGGTGGAGTCATGTCTTCACTATATGGTATTGGTTTTGATACAGAATTCACAGAAGGGTACTCGATATTATGCTTAATTTTCTTTGAAAATCCTCGTACATCAGCCATGTAGAAGTAGCAATCGTTAAAATGATTACTAGGTTCGCGCCACACAGTCGGTACTGCAAATGGCATAGATGTTTTGTTTCCGTTCAACCACGACAGGAGAGTAGCATAACATGATACGGTTGCGGAATCCAGGGTTTATCTTGATGTACAGTACGTCCAAAATATAGGAAATACGCAGTACATACTTTTTCAGATATTTTTTTTTCCTTGAGACTTGAGAATGTACTGTCCACAGACGTAACAAAAATTGTTTGGTGAAGTTTTGCACTGACGGCGACTACTGTATTATTACACTCTTAATCGGGAAATCTCAAAGAAACTAACAAGAAATGAACATATCCTCTCAATAGATTATCTAGCGATTACATTTATTAATATGAACAATATGAGAGTAGGTTAAGAAAAGGTTATCGGTGTGTACCTTAAAAACAAGACGTGATAGAAATAAAAGACATCCACTGCTTACGTACTATAACTAATAGGAAACTATAATAGCAATCAGTTTTTCGGGTACCAAAATCATGTCACGCAGTGTAATTATTATGAGAGATTTTAACATAAATTTTTTGGATTGTGTTAGTAATAGTCGATCCACCTATTTGAAAAGCGTTGGGCTTATACAAATGATGAAAGATACTAGTTCTACTAGAGACAGAACTTTGATAGACATATTAATATAGGGTTCACCTTGTAGAAAGTTTTTTTTAGCCATCACAAACAAGTTTGTGTCCGGATCCTAGATATTGATTGTTGAAAACTCATTTGGGGTGTTTTTTGTAAATTCACTGATATTTTATACCTCCGTAATAAAATTTTTTATTTCAAAGGCAATCAAGGTACGAAATACTAATAGCACAAGATTAGAAATGCAATAAGAACAATGAAATAAGGTAAACGCCAGGCCCGGATAATACAGAAACAGAATTCCTAAAGCTTTTAAATAAAGAAAACATAAAATGGCTAAATTCATAACTGTACCCAAAAAACCCGGAGCTAAATCATGTGGAGAGTATAGAACAATCAGTTTGATGAACCACCCCCTTGAAAATATTTCTTAAAATAACCCATAGAAGAATATACAAACTCTGTGAAGAACTGATATCTTCAACCTAGTTCGGTTTTAGAAACGCTGTTGGTACACTTCAAGCCTTATTTAGTGTCCAAGTATTTTTTCAGAGATGTGAACGTTGACATCTATGCATGCTTTGTGGATTACCAAGAAGCATTTGACAGAGTACGACACTACAAGATGATAGATTTTCTGAAGAATATAGGACTGTATGACAAAGATCTGGAATAATTAAGAGCCTTTATTGGAATCAGTCTGCTTCAGTGAGATTAGGATAAAAACATACGAATCATATAAAAATCCTTCGAACTGTTAGAAAAGGATGCATATTATCGCCACTATTATTTAATATTTACTCCCAACAAATATTCGGAGAGGCTCTGGCAGATCTCGATGTCGGAATTCTACTGAATAGAGAGAGAATGAATAATATTCGATATGTTGGTGACACGGTCATATTCACTGACAGTCTGCAGGACCTGCAATTACTAATGGATAGAGTTTTTTTTTGTGGGTCTAGCACACGTGCTGCAGGTAAGCTCCTAAAGCGCTTCAGGAGCGGCATGTGTGCGGAAAAAGCGATTCATGTTGTTCTTAAACCTATTAGAAAATTTAGAAATAAATAGAATTAAAAATTCAGACATAATCTTAAACGAACAAAAAGAAACCTGTCTGGCCCATGGTAACTCACCTTTACTCAATTTATACAATTAATATTCAGAATGGATTTCCCAGCAATATTCATTAGCATATAGTATTAATTTTATTACCTATCTACCTTAGGGTGTTTGTATAAATGTAACAACACTAATATTCAAATATCATTTTGTATCAGACAACGCTATAGTATAGCGAAACGCGTCATACAGTTTCAGTAAAGCTAAATAAAGTGGAAATTTTGACAAAATCAGTATTTCATTACATACGTGAAATTTCTGCTTCTTGGCATCCCAGTAAATGACGCTTTCCAGTAAATCGCACGAATGGAGATTTCCCAAACCTAGTCAGACGTTGCCTCAAAAATGCATACTTCTTGTTTGGCTATCAAATATACAGCCAAATATAAAGGACCACCATGGGTTCATCTCTGTTACCAGTCATAGCTAATCGCGTCAACAAAACCAAGCCACGCTGAATCCAAAACTTTGGGTTCATCGTATCGTTGGAGAAGATAAACATCACGAATTCTTAGATCACATAAACTCTTTACATCAGAAAATCCAAGTCACATTTGAACTAAAAAAATTCAACCAACTGCCCATTGTCGCAGTGCTTGTGCAGGCAATAGCATCTGAAATACATCGTATACAGAAAGCCAACTCACACCAATAGGTACACACATTACAATTACAAACATTAAGTAACACCCCAATCTCAAGATATTTTCGCTTAACTGATAACACTAACAAGAGGTGATAAACAATACCATAATAACACTAAACCCATAGATAATCGAGAAAACTCTGCTTTGATCGTTAAGATCGCTACATTGGATAAACGTCACAGTAGCTGAAAGAACAAGTGACATAAAATAATCCATTGCAACACATAAAGGAAAACAAGTACATTAATATTTATTAACAAACGATAAATTTATTTCAACACTGTGAATGTACTCGAGATTTTCCTTACAGTAAAATTTGTATTCACGTATATTGACATGTTGAGTATACAATTACACAAAATATACAACCAGTTCACAATATTTCAGCAAGTATTTTTCCCAAAAAATTTAAAATCTTTTTAGTTATCGAAAACTAAAGGACCAAATTTTTTCCTGATAACTTATTAAATACCTCCCGTAAATAACATAATGCAGTTTTACTTTAGCTTTTCATAAAGTTGGCTATGGATGAAACAGAAGAATTATATTTGTATTGTCGCTTCAGTAAGGGTGTCATTTAATTTAAGTAGTTGTGAAATTGTGTGTGTACAATGTCTGGTGAAAAATTTTCTGTTCAAGAAAGAATGGAAATCAATTTAATATGTGGCGAAAGTTGGCGAAATGCTGCTAGAATATTTAAAGAAAGGCATCCTGATAAAAATGTTCATTTAACGATGGTAAGACTCTTAAATATCTTTAAAGAACATGCTTCTGTAATAGCCGATACAAAGTCTGCCATTACAGGCATGTTACTAACGAAGAAGCAAATTTTAACGTAATGTTATCCGCTATCGAACATCAGCAGATGGCGCTTTCTGAAAAACTTGAACAAGTTGAAATATCGATTGCGGGGTCGATCAGGCGAGTTTTAGTACAAAATAAATTTCGTACTTACAAACTAAAATTTATTCACATTTTCAAAGGAAGTAATTATAATGTTCGACTAGGCTTTTGTTCTTGGCTACAAGGAAAAAAGGAACAAGACATACATTTTTACAGAAACATCCTTTTTACTGACGAGGCTACGTTTTCTTCTAACGGAGTGGTTGGCTTACAGAATTGCATATGGTGGGCAGACGAAAATCCAAATTTTGTATTAGAACATAAAAATGAATACTAATTTCAAGTAAACCTAAGGTATGGGATATGCAACACTCAAATTTTTGACCCTTTCTTTTTTCGGCAAAATTTAACTTCGTATAGGTACCTACAATCCTTAGACATAGAAACATTTAATTTTTTACATGAACTTTCACTTTAGCATTTTTTCAACAGGATAGTGCGTCCTTTGACAGTACGTTGGAAGTACGAGGATGGTTGTATGAACTATTTGGAGACCAGCGGATTGGACGTTCTTCTGGTAATTTTTGGCTAGCGAGATCTCCGAACTTAACGCCGCTCGATTTTTATTTATGGGGCTACATCAAGAACAAAGTTTATGCTCAATGATCTTGCAAAAATATTGAACATTTTGGAAAATGCGATAGGGTTACTCTGCACATGCTACGAAATGTTTTAAAAAAAATTACATTCGCAGACAATTCGGAACATAGGCGGTGAGCACTAGATCATTTTTTTTAAGTTTTTGATTTTTTGTTTATTTAATTTGTGAAAAGTTTATAATTTATTTATTTTTTGTGTGCTATATAGTCAGTATCTGGGTGACTTTTAGTAAATATTAATTCATTAGTTTTCTTTTCTTTTTAGTGTTCCGTACGGGACACTTATAAGATCACTTCGGTGTCTGTCTGTCTGTCTGTCTGTCTGTCTATCTGTCTGTCTGTCTGTCTGTCTGTCTGTCTGTCTGTCTGTCTGTCTGTCTGTCTGTCTGTCTGTCACACCCGATTTTCTCCGAAACTATTTGACATAGAAAGGTGAAATTTGGTAATAATATAGGAATTGATGGCCTCATCAGAGCCATGTAGTTTTGAGAATTAAATTTTGACTTAAGGGGTTAGTTTTGGGGGGTGAAAGTCGGAAGTGAAAAAAAAATTTTTTTTACTAGGTCATCGAGTGTGGTGTCAAATGAAAGCTTGTGAAAACACGAGTAAAAAATATATATATAATATTATACTTGCGCGCACTTTCTTTGTATTATTTTTAAAAAAATCGCGAAAAATCGCTGTCCCGGGCCTTATCTCGAAAAGTACTTATCAAAAAATTTCGAAAAAAAAATTCTGGAATATTCTCCACGGGGTGTAGATTGAACGAAAATTATCACAAGTGCATTACCTTTAATAATTTATATGGTATATAAAAAAAACAAAAATTTCAAGGTCATCAGATTTCAGTGAAGATTGAAAACAAACTTTGTTGAAAACTCATTTGGGGTGTGTTTTGTGAAGTCACTAATCATTTTATACCACCGTAACATAAATTTTGAATTAAGGGGTTCGTTTTGAGGGGTGAAATTGGAAGTGAAAAAAAAATTTTTTTACTAGGTCATCGAGTGTGGTGTCAAATGAAAGCTTGTGAAAACACGAGTAAAATATATATATATATATATATATATATATATATATATATATATATATAAATGTAATACTTGCGCACACTTTTCTTCGTATTACTTTTAAAAAATCGCTGTCTCCTACCTTATCTCGAAAAGTACTGATCAAAAAATTTTGAAAAAATTCTGGAATATTCTCCACGGGATATAGATTGAACGAAAATTATCACGAGTGTATTACCTATAATAATTTATGTGGTATACAAAAAAAAAAATTTCAAGGTCACCAGTTTTCAGTAAAAATTGGAAACAAATTTTATTGAAAACTCATTTGGGTGTGTTTTGTGAACTCGCTGATCCTTTTATACCACCCTAACAAAAATTTTTATTTTAAAAACAATTAACGTACGGAACACTAATTGTGCAAGTTCAACTTGCACTTGACCGGTTTTTTTGCAATAAAACTGCGAAGTTAGAGTATCCTTAAAAAAACAAAAACCTCCAACTGCAGGCTATGTGGCAAAAATATTCGTTCATTGTCCGTACGACGGTTGCGGTTTTACGAAAGCCACCATTTTTTTAAGGGGGATATACCTAATCACGGAGCCGAAAAAAAGTGTTTTTTTAGAATTTTTTAGCAAAATTATTCATTGTATAAATCAGGTTTTCATTTTATATAACGTAAAATACAATTTGTGAAATTTTAATTAAAAAAAAATGGCGGCGCTACATCCGGTCCCCTGCAACTCCTTTTTTTTAAGGCGGATTACAGTGTGCACGATTACTGGGAGCTGAATCATCTGAAATCAAAATTTTCCAAGAAATTAGTCCACTTGAGGATCAATCTAGTCTTTGAACGAAGGAATAAAAAAAATGTCATCAAATGGCATTAGTTTAAACAAAAAAGGGAAGAAATGACGTTACCGGGGTTTACATTTTTAGTAATTAAAAATCAAGTTCTTGATAAAATCAAAATTCCTTCGTTCAAAAGCAAGTAATATGTATAGAGAAAATATGTATCAAATTTCATCAAAATCGGTTTATTGATTCTGGAGATATCTCACACCGCCAAGCGGTTTTCAAGGAAAAGTAGTTTCGAGAATAACGTGTTTAAAATTTTAGGTTCCAGAGCCATATCCTGAATCTTTATCAGGTAGTTGAGCTTTTAGAATAGCAATTTGTTCTTGTCTATGACGCATTCTATCTTCTTTTGTACTTTATAGCAATTGTCGCTCGGCCAGCTCAACACGTTCTCCGTTAACTTTAGCTGCGTAGTCATGCGCATTTCGGCCACAATGAACTCCCATAGCTGTCATTATATTTAACAAAGCCAATTAAAATATAAATTTTAATTGGCTTTGTTACTGTACAACGGTACTGAATAATATATTACATTAAAAATACATTAAAATCGAGTTAAGGTCCGTGAAGGCTGACCCGAGGGCTCGCTACTTGCTCCGAAAACTCAAAGCAACGGCATTTATTTTAAACTGCTCTAACTTCGTCAATTTTTAACCGATTTTTTTGAAACATACAGAAAATATTATAAAGATGTCGTACTAAGAGAACATGTAGAAATCCAAAAATCGATTTTTTTACCTAGATGACTAGGTACATACCATTAGTTGTGGAAGAAGTAAAACGTGGCTTGGAACCACCAAATAAATTTTAAAATTATTCTAACAATCTAACCAATGTATTTTAAATTCGAGAAATAAAAATCTCCTTGCGATCATATTTTTATTGGTCAAAAACTGACAGCTAATTTCTACTATTATACACTATTATACACTGATTTGATTAGAACATGATTAACATTTGGATCTTCAGATATATACATGATAGGAACCTATTTATCTAAATATATTGAGAAAAATTAAGATATTTCAGCTTAAGATATTCCATGAACATAAACTTAAAATTAAACTTAATATTAATTAAGATTACTTAAACTGTGTGGTGCTATATAAGTACCTAGGAATAGTAATGAACTCCAAAGGAACACAAGAGGATGAAGCTGGAACAAGATTATACTGCGCGCAGAACAGTGAAAACAAAAATAGCAATTTTCAAAACAATATATACGCCAGTTATAACCTACAGGGCTGAGAATTGGATTCTGACGGATAAGTATAAAAGACGATTACAAGCCACAGAAATGAAGTATCTGAGGAAAGTGGTAGGAGCAAGAAGAATTGATAAAAGAAGGAATGAAGATATTAGACAGGAACTTAATGTAAATCGCTAAAGGAAAAAATAGAGGAAAATAAGTTAAAATGGACTAGACACATAGTGAGAATGAATGGTGATCGGCAGGTCAAAATGGTGTGGCAGGCAAGAGTGACAGGAACTAATAGAAGAGAGCGACCGAGGGAAACATGGAACAATAGTGTGAATGAAATACTGAGGAAAAGAGGAAAATCCTGGGCTGAGGCGAAACAACTAGCACTAAATAGAGATGAGTGGCGTAAATTTGTGGAAAGAAAGTAGAGAACGATCCTCGGCACCTACTGGTAAAAGAGGTTTATCTATTATGTTTTATATATATATATATATATATATATATATATATATATATATAATATATATATATATATATATACACGAAAAATATATTAAAAT